>CM076609.1:33258350-33858350 GCA_038502775.1 Hippodamia convergens
GTTTACAACTGTCACATCAACACTCTGGATTTGTTTTAATAAATGAGATAACTTTGGATGTTGGTCTGAAATTAACGGTGCTAAGGTTTCAGATAATAAAGTACAAAACAAATGTTTAGATTGAACTGTAGCTTTTTGACTGTGAAGTATTACTTCCTTTTTCAAAAATTCTATTTTTTCACATTCAGTATTTAGATTTATTTGAACTCCTCTTGATCTTATGATATCATCTAATTTATTCGGCAGTGTTTCTAAGCCATTCCTAAATGAATAAACACTCCATTTTTCTTTATTCACCCTTTCTAACAATCTAGTTTTAGGCAAATTTTTCTTGGTAGAAAATATATTCTTTAATAATCCTCTTGTTATACTACCATATCTTTGTTCATATTGGAATAATTGAGCTGCTAGAAAATTAACACTTATTTCTTTTGCATTGCCTGCACAAATCCCACAAATTAAAGGACTCATCAAGTAATCAGCTACCTCACAACCAAACCTTCGATTCATAAAGTCATATATAGATTCATCTTCAACTTTCATGAATGGTTGTTTGTGTTCATTCAGAAGTGTTGTAATAAGTGGTTTAGAAAATGGTGTTTGTGTCCTGAATAAACTGAAGAGAGATGACGGTAAAGTGTGCAGCTTTCCATTCACATAGATCAATCGATTTCTAGCTGCAGGACTATTTCCAAATATAGGTTTTATTTCACTTGATAATTGTAATTCCTCGATCAGATGCAAGGTATTTGCTCCAGAGTCTGATCTAGGCCGCAAAGTTCTAGCTGCTTGTTCAAATAAAATTCCTTTGTCAGTTTTATGCGTTTGAATCCAACCTCCACATCTTTTACTGGCTTCCCATATAGAAATTGTATTTGGAGGAATCTTTTTGCATAGATAATATGCAGCAGATAATCCACTCACTCCTCCACCAAGAATATGAACTGTCATAATGAAAATGTATTTTGGTTATCTGTTATCTAGGGCTAATTCAAATGAATCTTTAGGATTCTCGACTTAGGTACTAGTCAACTCAGACCGCAGAAATAAACCAAACGGTAAACTGACAGTCATCATGATAATGAGGTGAAGACTAGTATCAGGAAATAAGAAAAATTAAAAGGTGTTACCTTAAGCCTGATTATAAAATTTTTGATTTTGTTAGGTTCTTTACGATCTCCACAGAACACTCTTCCTCTGCTGCTCGCTGCTCAAAAAATTAAGATTATTTTTTTTCTTCAAGCAGACTGATCTGCAGCCAGAAATGCCAGGAGTTTATATATGGGCTCAGTCTGAGAGATGAGAGACTATGCAGTCTTGGTTCTAAATCCTGAGTCCTGGAGTCCTGGGCAATCAGGAGTATCAGGAATCAGGACTAATCAGGAGTCTGGGAGTTTCAATCCCAGATCAAGTTGAATTTGCATGTTCTGTCTTTGCTAGGCACATCTAAAAGAAAGAAGGAGCAAGAGAAAATTCTGTGCGTTCTGTGATTTCCAAAAAGAGAAAGGAATTAACAATTAACCTCACCTTATCTAATAAATATTGAAGATATTTTCAATAATATATTTACTTTTATTAGAATGATTTCACAATATTGATTATTTTTACTGACTGAAAATCCAACAAATTTAATTATGTTGAGATCAAAAACATTAAACCTCATTCGGCGATTTCATTCTAAATTGAGCAATTTCGATTTGGAATACTTTTGCTCTTTGCAAAACATCGATGATATCGAGAAAAACATTGCTCGTAGGAAAGGAGTTGGAATATTAAGCTTGTTTGCGAGTTATACCATAAATATAGATCAGTGGACAATGAAAAAAAAACTGATATTGAAAATGAACTGCTTTCAGAAATTTTAAAGATTCCTAATAAAACACATCCAGAGGTAATGAAGAACTGTGAAGGTGAAAGTGCGAGGGTAATCAAACTAATTGGAGAGAAAAAAGATTCAATAGCAATCCTCTAGAATTTCTTGAGATAACTAAGCGATTAAATCTTGTTAGAACAGAACAGTTAGGTAATTTCTCTGGTAGTAAAAGTTATTACCTTTTAGGAGCTATGGCAAATTTAGAAAGAGCTCTTGTACAGTATGCTCTCAAAACTTTATTAGCTAACAATTTTGAACTTGTATCAGTTCCTGATTTAATACCTAAAGAACTCGTGGAGAATTGTGGTCTTCTTACCTCAGGTGTGAGAAGTCAAGTAAGTAGATGAGTTCAATTACTGTAAGTCCTATAAGTTTATTTTCTCAGGTGTTCTTTTTGGATCAGAAGTTGCACAAAACTAATCTTTGTCTATCAGGTACTTCAGAAATGTCACTTGCTGGCCTTCATAAAGATCATATTTTCGAGGAAGATGAACTTCCCATAAAATTAGCTGCTGTAAGTCGGTGTTATAGAGCTGAAACTTCAAATTTGGCTGAAGAAAGGGGACTTTATAGGTAACTAATCAACTTCAAAGAAGTATAAATTTTATTTTAGAAATAGCTGACCAAACACATATTGTTCTGTCAAAGACTGTTGGAATGTAGGAGACCCACAAAAGTTTTTTTGGGTCAATATACCTATGAAAAGATTATTTACATGGTAGTATTTCAAATTTTATATCTAGAATACTCAACCATCCTTATCTGGGGACATAAGTTTATGACCGCAAACTTGGGCATTAAATCTTCCCCATACTAATTTTTGGGATGGCAAATTAATATCTCCTATTCAAAATAGTTTTAGCAATTCCTTGCCCTCTGTTGGCACAAATTTCAGTATATGTTAGTAGAAAAGCCTCTCTTAGAAAATTTGTCTGAAGTGTCTCAACCACATTACTTCCATAATTGATCTAACCTGATTACTGGATATCTGCCTGGTTTGAATTTCCCAGCAGCTCTCTGCTTAAAGTCAATATTCAGTTATAATAGGTGAAGTTTCAAGAATAATTTAGCAACACTTTCAACTTTCAAAGATGAAGATCAACACGAGATTTTTCAGGATCGTGGTTTAAATTTCCAGCAACCCTTATTCTGAGATTGGAATGAAATATGGATTGTGCATTTTTCTGCAACTTCTGTAGGGTTTTCTCTCCCAGTCTCTGGAACCAAATCAATTACAATGGTTTTTTGAATAATAGAAGGAAGGCCCCTGCGAAAAACTTGTGCACCAATTTGGTAGGGGCCAATTCCTATAAAAAAAAAATCACACTTTGAAATGCTTCAGAGACTATATCAGATTCCTTTGTCATACAAATTCGTAAAATTTATGAAAACAGAATTAATTGTTCGACATTGTCAATTAGATCTGATTACTGTGATTCATTTTTGTTGCTACTTAAAGAGATACAATGCGGATGTTCAATTCATTAGAAAAATTAACTGAATTTCAAGATTTTCAACATTGATTTTCATTTATAATTTCTATTGTAATTGTGATGATTATTTGTTTTTCGCGATTGAAACATATAGTTGAATGAATCGAGTAATACTGTTCACAAATTCTGATCAGTTCATGAATATCTTCTGAATAGTACATTAGAATTTTCATTGAAAAATGGAATCCATAAACATCTTGGCGATTGAAACATGATTGGCAGCCCTGTTTTCTGTATCACAAATTCGACAGATAATGAATATCTCTGAAAGTGAGAAATCTCACTAAGATGGGGCAGAATGAACGTATTTGCCATAGAAAGACTAGCGGTTGTGTACATTGTTCTTTCGAATGTTTGTTGATTTCGGAGTGAAATAATTCGTGAAAATTGCTAAAAACTTTTCAAGAAACTGTTTTCATGAAGGAGATATTCATAATACTGCCGTGTTAATTAAAAAGGGTGTATCTGCAGAAAAGCACTTTTGAGATATTTGACTTTAAAGACTTTCATAACAATCTTAATTGAATTAAAATGAAAAAGTAATGCAAATCATGCATTTCGACTTTATCGAGCCTAGAAACAACATCTTGTCCCGGCGGTCCCAAGGCAATCGCTCTAACCTTTGAGCTACACTACCTGTTTCTTAATTATTATAAAAGTATTCAACATATTAATATCTGGCGCATTCAGATATTTCTTAAAACAACTCGGAATATCAAGATGGCGCTAACGTAAGTGTAGTCGCCTGTTGGTTTCCCATCTGTCTTCTCTATAATCTTTGGCTCAAAGATTATAGAGTATAAAGATAGGAAACAGCCAAATATCAGTAATGTTAAAAACCAACTACGATTTTCTGTTGTTAGGAACTCCTGAAAGTTCAGATGGCGCTGAAATCATGCTTAGTGAAATTAAATTTCTACTTTGTCGAGCCTAGAAATAACATCTTGTTCGACAAAACCAAAATATTGTTGACTAGAAAATTTCTGCACTAGCCCGGAATTGAATCTGCACGTCGCGGTCCCAAGTCATCCACTCTAACAGCTGAGCTGCGTGTTTGTTAAAAAATCTTTATTTCGCATATGGCGCATTCAGATGTTTTTTCCTAAACGAGCTGAATAACTACATGGCGCTGACGTCGCTCTGTTTCCAATCTTTCTTCTTAATAATCTTTGGTTCTAGTCAGTTCAATTCTTCTGATTCTCTCCGAGTTCAGTATCTATACATATAGTCCAGTCCAATCTAGACTTTGGTGAACACAAAAGGTGGGATGTTATGTTTCTATGCTTCAATTGAAATCTTGGCACTCCAGTACTTCGAAACTAAGCGAATCCAACAAAATTTTTATCGGGAAAAATTTTGGGGGCCTGAAAAACTTGAAATTTTTGGCCTTTTTTCAGTTTTTCGCCTATATCTCATAAGGAAGCCTCGCACAGAATAAATTATTTCTTCCTTAATTGAAGTGCATTACATTTTGTATCGAATAACATACGAAACATCAAAATCGGTCGAGGTGTTTAGGAGCAATGGCCCGTTGTAAAAAAAAATTGTAATTCCAAAACGGTCAATCCAATCGGAAAAAGTCATGGAATGAAAATAGTAGAGCATGAAATTCTGCGTTCAGAAAGCACAAGGAAATCAAAATTGGCCATAATTGAGGTAATACAGACATTTTTTTTCGTTTCCTCTCAAAAAAAGTCAAAAGGGTAAAATCACTTATAATAATATAAAAAAAAGTTTAAAAAAGCCCTTAACCAGAAATCTGTATCTCTTGAAGGGGTCAAAGTAAAATTGATAAAATTTCCTACTTCAACATTTTTTTTTAACGTCAACAACATATGGTTATGTGTATAAAATAAAACGACAACTGCTTTCGAAACAAATAACATTCCATGAAAAAATATTAACAGGTAAAGAGGGAAAATACAATATAAATAATCTGGAGAAAGGAATAAAATAAATATCATAATTGCCAATGAATGAAGACTACTCAATAATTAAAATTTCAAATACAAACTAAATTTTTCATGATAACTGAATGAATCTGAGGGCGATGTATGATGTATGATATATTTCTGAAGCGGGAAAAAATGGTGATTCTTTCTAAGCCATTTTATACTCTTATTTCCATTAGAAAAATCACAACTTTATGTTATAGCTCAGAAAGGAAACATCTTGGGAAAAAACAAAGTACGCTACTGGATTGCTATGAAAAAAGTGCGAAAGTGCCTCTATAATGTTTTCATGTCAACATCCTAGCACAAACAGGGCGAGAATAAAAAGGGCATATTGTATATTGTAAATCGGAACCTACTTCTCCGTAAAGACCTTAGATTTCCAAGGCTAAGGGATGGTTTCACAAAGCTTTATTGTACGATTAAAAATCCTAACCCTAAGGGTCGGTTTCACAAAAGTATGTTTGTACCGTTAAATTCATTGGAGCCACCACGATTCGTTGAATTTTCAAAACGAGTGATTCGATTGGTTCGAATTTACGTAAGGTTTTTTAATCGCATAATTAAAGTTTTGTGAAACCGACCCTAAGACGTTTAGGCAACTCAAAATTCACAGTAATTGTTTACTAATGGCGAGTAGAATGGGGTTTTTTCGAAAAGTTTCGTCATAAAATTTTCCGTAGTGTTCGGAAGAAAGATGGATGTAATAACACATGGACTCAGATGCGTCAATATTATTAGAAAATGCAGTTCACCGAATTAATATCAAATATAATACTTTCACGAAAACGTTATCGACCGTAGCGACACCCTTTGGCGTTATTCGCAAGAAAGAATTTTTTTAGAGTTTTAATGTACACTGCGCAAAAAAATTAACGCACATTATGGAAATCTCAAATTTATTCTACAACTGAAGGTGTTCTCAATGATAATTATTTTTTATCAGAATTATGCATGCATGTGTTATCCACTTTCAACGTTTTTCTTCAATACAGATATTTTTTCCCAGCAGGAATAAAAAAAGATGATATTATCAGATTTTGAATGTATTGGCTCCATTCTAAAATCAGTTGTTCTCGATCAATCCTAGTGATCAATAGTTTTTCTTTCGTTTGATTTTCTACGCTCGATCGCTATGCAACGCGAAACATGCAATTTGACCCAAGAGGAATGTGCCCAAGCTGTAGTTTTGCGAGAAGGAGGGTGGACATACACAAGAATTGCAGAAAGGTTTGGAGGTTCCCATACAAGTGTGTCCAGAATGTTGAAGCGATTCAGGGAGACAAGTATGAATGTCCGAAGACCAGAACAGGGTAGACCACGGGTAACAACTGCCATTCAAGAACGTTACTTGAGAGTTTCTTCTTTGAGACAACGGTTTGCAACCGCTCGCCTCCTTCAAAATCAGCTTGAGCAAACTCATGAGGTGCAAATTAGCCCTCAGAAATAAGAAATCGCCTCAGAGAATATGATTTAAGGCCTCGTGTCGCGACAAGAGGCCCAGCCCTTACCCCAGCCCATCGAAGGGCGCGTTCGGATTTTTCGAGAGAGCATATCCATTGGGAAGAGGCCGATTGGGAAAGAGTTCTCTTCACAGATGAGTCTAGATCCTGCCTCTATCATTGTGATCGACGTTCCCCTGAATACACACGTTCACATGAAAGATATGCTCAGTGCAATTTCCTGAATACGGGGAGAATCGGTTATGGAATGGGGTGGAATATCTTTTACTGTTCGCACAGACCTAGTGGGCGTTGATAATGGAGCTATGAATGCTGAAAGTATATAAGGAACATTCTTCAAGAGCATGTAGTGCCATTTGCCCCATACATTAGTGAAAATTTAATTTTTATGGACGATAATGCCCCAGACCCCATCGTGCGCGCATCGTTCAGAAGTACCTTGAAGAAGTCTCTCGAATGGAATGGCCAGCAAGGAGTCCAGATCTCAATCCGATTGAGCCGGTTTGGGACAACCTCAATAGAAGGCTGAGAAGTTCAGAAAATCATTCAGCTATTCTTAATGACTTAGGAATCCAACATTTTAAGATCACTCATTTTGAGTATGAACCGTCGTTGCCGAGCTGTAGTTGACACAAGGGGTGGAAGTACCAAGTATTAAATCACGTATCAGCATTTCAGTATTTTGAAAATTGTTCATTTCTCTTCTTTCACATAAGATTCGGTGAAATCCTGAATTTTTCTTCCACGCAGTTGTTGGACGGTCCAGTTCGCTATATTTTTCTTGTATTGCATCTCATTTGTGTATGAAGCTACATTTTTTTGAAGAAGTTGATTTCCTTTTGAAATACCTATATTTTCCAAAGGTGGCATAATTATGTCTAATTTGTGAGGATAACCCACCATATTCGAAGATGGCTTTTGATTGGCACGAAATGAATTGATATGAAAATGTGCCCTATCTTCGACATTTATAATTGAAGAGAATCGCTCTGAAAGATATTTCACGAGATATGAATACGAATTTAGGCAAGAAATAAAATCTACTCGAGATCGCAGTGTCACTCGACGGCTACTTCGTGAAGTGGTTATGAAATCAGGGAAACGTCAAATTTTGTACAATAATGTTTCACAATGAGATATTACGCTAATAGTATAGTCATTTTAGTCTAAATACAGTCAAAATCTCGGACACTTGCATACCATGTTTTAAGCCGTTTCTCCCTCTGGTCCACATAGCCAGCAAATTTCATCTGCTGATTTTCCCATGCGATGCAAAAGATATCTGTGTCCCGTCAGCAGACCTAATATTACTCGAAGCTCAGCTCGTGGCAGCTTTATTAGCTTCTTAGTGCAGGTCGGCGAGAATTTCTTTGCTTGCGCAAGTCTGGCAGTATTTTTCCAGAGCTTTGTTCTGTTCACCGCTTCCCATTGCTGGACCGCTTTTTTATATTGGTCCTTTCCCAGCCCAGAAAGGTTCAGGTCCAACAGGCTTCAGTCTTTATGCTTTCTTCGCAAGTTCATCGGTCAAAATAAGAAAACTTATGAAGAATAAGGAATGTATTGTGTGCTTCAATCAATCTTGGATTTCCGAAATGACCGCGGATACCGTTGTGATATTCATTTTGAAAGTAATCTCAATAGGGCAGTTTCTAATTGCGGGTGCCAAATATTTGCAATGTTGGTGAAACGAGGAGGAGTTGAGGTAGCAGTCTGCGATCATAGGAATAAGCCCTCGGAGATCAAAATAGCGGAAGCGTACCAGTTTTGGAATTTCATGATCACTATCAACGAGTTTGCTGTCCTACGGCAATTTTGCTAACCCTTTTTGGATATGAGGTACTTTTTAAGAAAAATAATAAAACGGAAAACAAAATATGCTTTGCCTTTAGCCTTTACGAAGGCCACACCGAAAACATTTTTGAAACATAGATGAATTAAAAATAGTTATTATCGAAATGAATAACATTTCCAATTCCCAGGCTTGCAGTTCTTTCATCATTAGGTTGGAGAAATGATATTAGATTTTTTCACTGAGATATGAGATATTCCGGTTTCAGCTTTATTGGGCATCATCAGTATCCCATACATATCAGGGACGAAATCTTCATGAAAAACTGAGTAGAAAATACAAATCAGTGACATCCAATAGCTTCGAAATTAAGTTTCCATTTCCAATCACATGCTAAAAAAACTCTGTACATCCTCTTTCACTCAATGAGAATTCAGCAGTGGCCCTAAAACAGGGCCCTCTTGCAAGTTTCTCCGAGTGATGGAAACGACCAATAGCGCCATTTTGAAGCTATTGGATGTCACTGCTTTGTGATTTCTACTCAGTATGTGACACCTAATTGCTTTAAATATCGAAGTTTTTTGGTTCAGATTTTGTCCCCGAGGTGTATGGGATACTAATGATGTCAAATTGAATTGAAACCGGTATATCTCTCATCTCCGTGAGAATATCTAATATAATTTCTCCAACCTCATGATAAAAGAACTGTGAGTCTGCGAATTGAAAATGCTATTCATTTCGTGATTGCTATTTCGAATTCATCTATGTTTAAAAAGAACATTAAGAACTTGTTCACGGCCTTTGGATGAGTCTCGAAGCACTTCCTCCCTTCTCAGATTATGTGAAACTTTCTCATTCTGGAGTAATCAAAATCCTCAGAGAACTTCATCAGCAAGCTCTCCACCTAGCCGAGGAAATAGGATCGTGTGCCATGTCGACATCGGTAATCATGGGCTCATTTTTTAAAGAAATAGACCGTTTGTCACCGTTACTCCAGAGCGGTATTCGAATATGTTACGGTCATACTTCTTTCCTCAACTTCGTCAATATGCAGTAAATGATCAAATGATCATGTTTTGCCTAAATGTAGCTCAAGCCCCAAACAGAGAAATCCCTTGCTAGGTTGTCTCGAACTCACTCCATGTGTTTTTTGTGGGGATATCTGAAAAAGAAACTGTACGAAGAAAGACCCAGTACTTTAAGAAAATCAATTAAGGAATCCGCTTAGAAATCCAGAGATTTCCTTAGCACATTACAATGGACAATTATTACAGAGATTGCCTAGAACGCAGTAGATAATTGGAAAGAATACCATCTAACCTGTAGTTACTAAACGTGATTAATTGTGTTCATGTTTCGTTGATATTTTTTTAATGAAAAATAACGTATATCAACACAAGTTTTTGAAGACTTTATCCGTTTATTTTTCATGGCCATTTAAAAAATGTAGAATTGATTTACGCACCCTAATGTTTATATAATATTTTAATGAGGAATACTTCTTCACTCAAAATGTGCCGAGTAATAAATTTCTTCTAATTTATTCTAGGGTACATGAGTTCACCAAAGTGGAAATGTTTGTGATAGTAACTCCTGAACAATCTGATTCAATGTTAGAACATATTAAGAACATCCAGGAAGAACATTTCAGTCAACTGAATCTACATATGCAAGTTCTAGATATGCCACCCAAAGAACTTGGTGCCCCTGCATATAGGAAATATGATATAGAGGCATGGCTTCCAGGAAGAGGATACTATGGGGAAATTTCTAGTTGTAGTAATTGTACTGACTATCAGTCCAGGAGATTAGGGATCAGATATAGGAAGAAAAATGGAGATCTGAATTTTGTTCATACCCTGAATGGTACTGCTTCTGCAATTCCTAGGTTGCTGATAGCTTTGATAGAAACTGGACAAACGGAAAAAGGTATAATTGAAATTCCTGCTATTCTTCATAAATATATGTATGGTCAAGATACTATAAAAAAACAAAAAGGTATTCCCCAACTAAAATTAATAAAGGGTAAAAAGTAAAAAGTTTTGTTTCATTTCTACAAATTGTTTAAAGTGTATTGGTAGCCCACATGTGACATTCCACAAAGAAACAGTCAACAAAATATCGGCAGAATTTCCATATTTTGTTAGTGGGAGCGCCCACCAAAGTAGCATAGCAATGGAGTAGCTCGCGATCTGGGCCCGTATTATCGACAAGTGAGCTTTTCAACGTATGCATGTCAAAACGAACGGTTCATGTGCGAGTACTTTTCCGGATTGGTATTCTTGCCGACCATGCCGTTCCATGAAAGGTATACGTTGAAAAACGTAATCGAAACAGCTGGCAACACTGACACATTTCACAAATGACATAAATTGTTCGTTAAGGATTATGAATGCGAATTGGAAAACTACTACCGATGTTCAATCTGGTAAAGTTTCCAACTAATTCATATACGAAGATGCCCGACAGAAATGGTCCGAAATTAGATAAGATATATACATAATAAAAAAATATACAGATATATCGGTTCTAACATGTAGGCAGACCACAAAATATATGCGAGAGGCATGATACTTCGATTAGAACCAATGACAAACAATGAATCATCAGCGCACATTGGTAGGAGCTCCCCGCACTTAACCATTTGTACTTCATTACCTAATAAGCATGTTCAGAGCCATATTGACAATATATCAAGTCACTGTGAAATGATAAATCTGATTTTGAAGTTAATGATGACAACTGTCGCCAAGTTCCTTCTTCTTCCTTCCCCTTTCCCACCTATGTGGGGTCGGGTCTCCTTGTCAATTTGCGCCAGATCTCTCGGTTCTGGGTTGTCTCAGCCGTGGTGTTCAGGGTTCGTAGGTCCTTTTGTAGACCACCATGTGGATTTTGGCTGCCTCTCCCTCTTGGTGCTTCGGGAAGATTTAGGGCAATGTTGACGACATGGTTCATTCTTCTTCTCTGCGTGTGGCGTGTGCCCATACCACCTTAATCTATTTTCGAGAAGCTTATCTTCGATTGGGGCGACTTTGAAGTTTCCACGGATGTATTCATTTCTGATCCGGTCTAGTCTTGTGACACCGCCAGCCCAGCGCAGCATTTTCATCTCGTTGACATGCAGGTTTTGCTCGTGGCATTTTTTTGTGACCTAGCATTCGGAGCCGTAAAGCATAGTTGGTCTCACTGCTGTTATATATACTTTGATTTTTGTTTTAATCGGCATGCGGCTGTCACATAGGACTCCAGACAGACTCCGCCACTTAAGCCATTCTGTTTGTGATCTATGGCATACATCCGCTTCTATTTCAACATCTGATGTTATAACTGAACCTAGATATTTGAATTTTATCACCTTGGGAAGGTTTCGTTCTAAGGCTCTGATCCATGACGTAATCTGTGTTTGCATCTCTCCTGCTGACCTAGTGACAAGCACAATGTCATCTGCATATAGCATGCACCATGGAAGGGGCATCTGTAGATCTCTAGTTAAGTAGTCCATTACTAGATTGAATAAGAGAGGGCTGAGGGCTGACCCTTGATGTACACCTACCTGTACTTCGAATGGTTCGCTGACGCCTGCTGGCATTTTGACTTGTGTTTTACAGTTATGGTATCTATTAATGTTTATGTATTTTTCAGCGACGTTGTGTGCCCGTAACGCTTGCCAAACCAGTTTTCGCGGAACTCTGTCAAGCGCCTTCTCCAAATCAACAAAGATCAAATGCAAATCCTCTTTATTGATTCTGTGTTTTTCATAACTATTCGTAGAGCCTGGATAGCATCTGAAGTAGATTTTCCAGCAAAGGTTTTCCGACAAAGTGGTTTGCTGTAAGAGTCTCGTACCGATGATTCGCTCCCATATCTTAAGGGTGTGCGACGTTAGCTTGATTCCCTTATAATTAGCACATCAGCTGATATCTCCCTTATTTTTGTAGAATGGGATTAAGTTACTTTCCGCCATGGAACCATCTGTGAGAATGAAATTAAAAAGTTTGGTAAGCCAGGAGATAGCAGCACCCCCAAGCATTTTCCAGATTTCAGCTGGTAACTTATTTGGGCCCACAACCTTCTTGTTTTTCATCTTCCTTACCGCCCATCTCACTTCCACCTCGCTGACGGCTTGAATCGGCCCGGATGTCGGTTCCAAACCCGGCAGGTCCTCACTAGGGAATTCCTCATTTGAGAGCTCATCAAAGTACTCCCTCCAACGAGCCCTGATAGCGTCGTTAGATGTTTGAAGGTTTCCTGTTTTATCTTTTATGTACTTGCTATTTTTGATTATTATTATTATTATTATTACAAATAGGCTAAGAGATGAGACAAAATGCCTATATATCTCAAAAAAAAAGATAGTATTACAAAATAAATGTGTGTAAAAAAAAACTGAAAAAAGCTTCCACAAAGCTGAGTGTAATAAGGAAAAAAAGAGTAATTCACTATAAGAAAAGAAAAAACAAAGAAAGAAACGGGCACCATCCACACATCACCTCTCTCGATCACCCGCACCTACGCATCGTGTCCAGGCTGACCGCTCAAACTATCCAGTCTGTTCTTAAACGCGTTCACACTGGGTGCACTCACAACACAGTCGGGCAGGGAGTTCCACTGCTGGAACACTCGGTTGGAGAGAAAATATTCTCTAGGGGTAGTCCTGAAGTTTTCACGGTAGAGTTTGTATGAATGACCCCGAAGATTGTTCGGGTTCAGCGCAAAGAGGTGGCTGAGATCACAACCGAAGGAATGATGAAGCGCGCGAAACGTCACAATGAGGTCACCCCGAGACCGTCGAGCTAGAAAAGTATCCAGGCCGAACAGTTGGAGTCGATGTTCGTAAGTTGGGCGGATGTCTAAGGTAGTTTTAAAACGTTGTATATCAGAGAATAAGGGTTTTTTTAATGAGGTTTTCAATATTGTCTAATCATCAACATGGCTTTCGGCCAAGTAGGTCGACTCAAAACGCTTGTTCTGAATTTATTGTGTTTTTGTTCATTGCTCCTTAGCTAAATCTTATCACGTTGTTGGTATTTTCAACTATCTCCTTCGCAATCTCTTTCAAGGCCACGTCTTGTTATCTGTCTGTTGGCATAATCGTTTGATATGTAGTCGTATATACATAGTTAAGCCTGTATTAGTGAAAGGAAGCTTACATTTAGAGAGTCTTCCGGGTTTATTGGCCGTGGTCTATTAGAATTTATTTCACATCCCATAAGCCCGGAAGCTCTCTAAATTTCAGTATATCCGGTCGTGAAAGCCTGAAACTATTTAATAAAGAAAGCTTATATTGAAATTTGAATCATCCTTCATTTTCATAAAATTCTCGAAGTGACCGCTATACCATATGTGTCAAAAAGTTGATAAATTTCAAACTTCGAAGCATTTAGGTGACCCGACAGTCGCACGCATCTAGCAGAGCTATTGCAGTGTGCGCTATTTCATTGTTTGTCATTGGTTCTAATCGAAATATCATACATCTCGGATGTTTAGTGCCAGATCACTCGCTGCTTCAGTGCTATGCTACTGGGTACAGACGGAAATTGAATTCTGGAAAATGGATAATCCGAAAACGGACGACTGATTACCGGTCCGATATGCGACACCACCTGGAAAGTCGAAGGCTCCATCTGTTTTTCGGGTAGCCAGTCCCAGAATCCGATGTTCGTAGTTAGTATTGTGTTCTTTATGAACCATGGAGTTCGTAAGGAATTATAGGAACAATTGAAAAGGAAGTCATTCCCTATCGGTAGTAATCGCGATTCCTTTCGCTTTTTCAAAGGTTATATAGAGTCGTCGACATACAGATCTGGAATAAAATAATGGAAACATAAGAATTTCAATGTTAAATTAGAATGAGTTCAAAGTCTAGTAGAACAGTGTAATAATCGAAACCTCAGTGCGATTCTATAACAAATAAGGGACTGGACTGTCGGAATGGCAAATTTCGGAAGGAGTGGGGGATCTCTACTGGAGCCGCGATTTGCAATCCACACATTAGTCGCATCCGAACGAGAGATGCGATAGCTACAGTATTTGAAAATATATTAAAATCATAAAATGGTACTTCGGTGGTCAATCTATTGCGGAGCCAATAAATTATTTCATTATTGCCTTTGAAGATAGGCCGATACCTTCACGGCTATCTCTAAAATAATCGAAAAATTCGAGCAATGTGGGTATTTACAAACATGCCATTATTGCAGGATTAATAGACCACCGATGACCATCAGTGAAAGTCGTTTGACGAATGAAGTGATTGTGTGTGTTGCTGTTGAAATCAGTGCACCTTGTTCTATCAGACACGCTAGAACTGTTTGGAATATTTTAAAAAGAAATGGTAACCGATGTTATAAGGTGCGAACCTCCCAAGAAATTTTTCCAGAAGACCATTTCAAAAGAATGGAATTTTCAAACAGTCTAGCTATCGCATCTCTCGTTCGAATTCGACTGAAGACTAATGTGTGGATTGGAAATTCCAACTCCCGGCACCAGCAGAGATCCCCCACTCCTACAGAGATTTGCAATTCCAACAGTTCAGTCCCTTATTTGTTATCGGATCGCAATGAGGTTTCGATTATTTCACTCTTCTACTGGACTCGGAGCTCATTCGAATTTAACATTGAAATTCCTATGTTTCCATGATTTTATTCCAGAACAATGTTAATCAACCAGATGTAAATTTAATATTGAGTGTCTTCTTTTGAAAACTACTTTCGGATTATCGGTCCGAGATTCTAACCTCTGCACTATCGGGAAAGTCGAAGCTTCCATCTGTTTTTGGGGTGGTCACTCTGTCAGAATCTGCGATGTTATAAGTTAGTATTGTTCCGCTTATTGCCATTACGTGGGAGCACAAAAGTGTCAATCAAGTTATTAGGCGGCAAAAGACAAATGATTCAAGAGGAATCTATCTATTCTGCATATCAATTATAACCATTTTCGGGATTGTTACCATTGAAGTAATTAACGGAACTTATGGGTCTTATAAAAGTTGCATTTGTGATCAGTAAATTATAAATTGAAGATATTTCATTGGAAACATGAATTAAATGTATGAAAAAAATTGTATTACAATCATCGATGAAATATGTGTATAGGTTCCCTAGATTTTATTAAACCATAATTAACACATTACTATAAGGTGAAGAGCATCAGAATAATTGAAAATGTTGAAGGAATCTTGATCGAAAGCAGACATATTGTGCTTTTTTGATGGTCATGAAATAAATTAAAATTTATCGTAAAATAGTTTTAATCATCTATAACTATTCATTAATGTACATGTATAAATTTGGCTCCTGAATTGAATATTGGAGAAGAATTTTCTACAATATTGTGAAATTAAATGAACAAGGTTGCATATTCTCGATTTGTTGGGAAGACGGGGATACCAAAACATAACATCACATTTAATTGATTATTGATTCAAGTTAATTCTAAAGTTCCTAAGATATTGAAAATTTTGTATATTATGATACATTGACCTTAAGGCTAATACATTTATTTGAGAAACAATTAACTTATTTACACCAACATTCATTCACGAGTCAAACGAATCTTGCTCTCAGTCATTCATTTATGTTTTGCAGAATACTTAATCATTACCTATATATCTATATACAATTTATTAATTTAATCGAAAATTTGCAACCTTTTTATTTTGGACAATAAACTAAGTCAGTTCTTTAAAAATTCGTATCGTATGATCTCCTTCGTTCATATAATCTGTGGCTACTACCAGGACCTCCATGATGACCATAATAACTACCAGCAGAATTGTTATAGAAACCATTGTTCTGGGAATTCCAACTATCATACAAGTTCGTCATGCTGTTATCATGCACCGAGCCAGAGGATCCCTAGAATATGAACGAGAATGAATAATTGAGAGTGAAAAAAATGTACATAGGTGATATAAAAAAGGATAATAAAGTGAGATCTCAAATTCCTTCACGAAATCTAAAAATCTAGCTCGATGCGAAAACGCGAAGAGTACATTTCTGTCAAAAAGAGCAGCCCGCTATTTATCCAGTGATATTTTCAGAATGAAAATATGCATCTTATGATGCAGTAGAATCTAATGGTTTTGGAAATCAAGTGGAATTTTTGCAGTCCAACATTTCAATCATTTTAGATTCTCACGAAATTAACGTAGCAGTATTTTCACTTTCAAAGAAATTTAAATTTTATTCCTTTATGTGTCAAATCCGGTTCTGTCACATCTTGTAGAACAAAATCGTGCTAGAATATCTCATTCTCACACAGTCTTCTTCATGGTAAAACTAATGTTTATTAATTACATGTTGGCCTTCTACCACGGATTTGTTTATTATCTTTCAAATTTATGAGAAAAAAACGTGAATCAATATTTTTACATGCAAAAATCACTAAGTGATATTTAGGCAACTACTCCATTAATTTTATAAAAATTCAATGAATTAGAGAAAATATCGTATAATTCCTGTACAAAAGACTTTTTCTCACAATCGTTCATCCCAACTCGTGGCTCGGTATCATTAATAGTATTGTAACGTTTTTCTCCTTCCAGGGTAATCAAATTGCCACTGTGTAAATTTTCTAATTTATTTCAACCAATATAACACTAATTCATATTTACAACTATTCTAATTTATTTACACAATTTATTTTCACTACTTGGATAGATTGCGATCTGCTCTCGCGTCTCGATCTTCACTACTATTGGTCTCTACTTCCGAAAGTGGCCTTACACAGGGTGTTCTACAAGCTCTGTGACAAACTTTGACAGAAGGTAGCTGTGCTTTTTTTGAACATTTTTTTTCCTATGAACATAGGTCCGATTCGTTTTCTTTTCGGAGTTACAAGGTGGACCACCAGATAGAGGAAGACAATTAGTCAGTTGGCTGCCTGAACATTTCCGGAATAAATGCATAAGTCAAGGAGGACCAATATAATGGCCACCTTGTTCGCCTGATCTGAATACCTTAGATGTTTTTCATGGGAACATATGAAGGAGCTTGTGGACAATTTGAACAATTTTTAAAGTCTCAACATTTCCATTTATTATTAAGATTTTAACATAAAAATATAATTTCAAAATGCTTGTATCTTCTAAACAAAAACGAATCGGATATATAATCATGGAAAAAAAAATGTCAAGAATAAGCAAAGCTACCATCTGTCAAAGTTTGTCATAGAGCTTATAGAACACCCTGTATATCGTACGCCTCTGTTTCGAATACATGTACGCGTACGCTTCGAATCCTTCTAGAAAGAGGCGACTCCAGATCACAGCGGGCGTTAGTTAATAGTTTAAAAGGGTTGCAGTCCACTGCGTCCTGATGGTCTGTTGTGCCCCCTGACAAAGCTTTACAGCTCGCCTTCCAGTCCCGGAGATCTTATAAATCCAATATCTTGGAAGGCTTCAGTGAGGCTTATTCCTCACTGCTACAGGTCTCTTGACCAAAGCATTGTTTTCTTCGTCTTACAATGCCAAAGCATTGTGTGACTAGGTGAATAGGAGTTTCTTTCGCCTCCCGACAGAATCTACACTCGTCAGTGTCCGATACGCCCATTCTCAGCAAGTGCTTTCTGAGGCGACAATGCCCTGTAAGAAAACCAGTGAGGAGGTGTAGTTGGTTCTTACTGAGATCCAAATATTCAAAATTCCGAAGGAACTTTTTGGAGTGATCCAACCCTAGGAGATTCTGCCAGAGTGTTTCTCTTTCAGTTTTCTCCTTCTCCAGAAACTCTTTCTTATATGTTTATTTCTATACCACAGAAAGGTTCTGGGCCAGTGAGTGGTTTCCGAGCACCCTCTCTGGCAAGTTTATTGGCCTCTTCGTTACCTGTGATGCCCGAATGACCAGGAACCCAGATCAAAGAGACCTTATTTTTCTTGCCTACCCCACTCAGTGAATAGCTATGTCGCAATTCTGATAGTTTCTTTCTAGATTAATATCTAGACATCTTTCGATTGCTAATATTTCTGCTTGCAGAACAGTCACACAGGAGCCTAACGATAGTGTACACTTGGCTTTGGCTCCGTGAACCCCAGCGCCAGCTCCCGTGTTGGTTTTAGAACCATCTGTTTACCATTTAACAGTATTTTCTTTGAAATTTTGGTCGGTGTATTCCCGCTCCCATTCCTCTTTTTTGCATAACGGGCGTTACAGTATATTCTAAAACAAGTTGCAGGGGCTCCTATTCCAACACGAATGTAAAATTCGAAAACGAGCGACGAAGGAGCGAGTGTTGGAATTGTCTTCTGCAACGAGTATTAAACGATATTTTCTCAGTCAAGTTTTGTGAAATTCTCTCGATTTTCAACTAAAATTTCAGATTAGTGACTTTTGTATTGTATCTTGGCAGTTGGTGTGACTTACGAAATTTGGCCGATTACGGAATTTGAATTGTTCTGATTTGAAAATTGAGAGATTCTGAGGTCAGTACTGACAACCACAAAACGAAAAATATAACTGAAAATAATGAGTTTCATTACAGCACTACTTTTAGTACTGTAATGAACTCATTACGATACTTAAATAAAAAATAGTATATTCTAAAACAAGTTGCAGAAAGAGCTCCCATTCCAACACGAATGCGAAGTTAGCATGAGTGTTGGAATTGCCTTCTGCAATGAGTATTAGACGGTATTTTCTCTATTTCAGTCAATTTTTGTGAAATACTCTCGAAATTCAAATGAAAATTCAGATTAGTGACTTTTGTATTGTATCTTGGCAGTTGGTGTGGCATACGAAATTTGACAGATCACGGAATTTGAATTGATTTGATTCGAAACTTGATGCGATCGGAGGTCAGTACTGACAACCATAAATCGAAAAATTTAACTGAAAACAATACTGAAAATAGAGAATACTGAAATAGAGAAACGATATTTATGGACTTATTTCATTCATTTTGATGAAAATTCCATGAATTAGAAAAATAACGTATAATATTTGTACAGAAAGCTCATTCTAACACCCGTCGTTTAGAAACTCGCCACTTTGTGTCTCGTTTTTCAAATTTGGAGCTCGTGGAAGAATATAAGTACCGATTCCGAATTATGAAATTGAAAGCATATGAGTGAAATTTTCCATACTGTCTGAAGCTCAAATGAATCAGAAAAGACTAAACTGAAATTTTCAGAAAAGTAAAAGAGTAATAATGGCAAGCATTTCTTAATGCTCAATTATTATGAGATGTAAACATACCTTTTTAGCCATTTTATTGTATTCCCTGTGAGCTTCCATTCTTCTGGGGTCCCAAAAACCTGCTTCTATACTATAAGGATCTTCTATTCCATAATTGTCATATCCTCCCATATGATCTTTGTTTAATTCATTGAGCATATCATCAGTGAGTGGTGTAGGCATCTTCTTTTTGGCATTTTTCGATCGGTTCACAAGCTGAAAATTCGAACATGTATTTTCGCTTAAGAAAATGAGATTGAAAGAATTAACTTACAACTGTGACTCCAAAAATGATGACAAAAAGAAGAGATGCTAAACCAATAACAATTACAGCAATTGCCCATTGTGGTAACAGCAGGTTGTCTTCAGCGTATCCAACGGTGGGGGCCATTTGTTTCGGCACCACTGAAAAAAAAATTTCAATTGGTGAAGCAATACTTTATTTGAGTAATCACGTGATGTTGTTGTCAATAAGAGATACTTTTGTAACAGAATTTTTGTTGTCGACAAAGTCGAACCTATATTCCTGCTCACATTACTAATACTAACCAATAAAGCCCAGTTGTTTTTGTTTATTGAGACATGAAATGAATCTCAAAGTTCTGAGCCAGTATACGCGATAGAATAGAATTCAACACTGAAAGATTTCTGAATGCAGATAGAAAATTTTATTATTTACCTATAAAGTCCGTGTACATTGGATCTATGATGAATTTTCCCAATTTAGCCTTTTCCACATATTTCACTGATTCATTCAGCGCCTTTCCTTCTCTAGGTGTAGATTTGACAAAAGTACTCTCAAGGGCTTCATTGAATAGCTTCTTCATTTGTGAAGTACTTACATGCATTTCAATGTTTTGCATTTCAACTAAATAATCCACAAGAACACTGCCCTCGCTGAAAAAATCAGGTTACAATATAAAAATATATTAGGAACTGACATTTCTTGGTCCCAGAAATCCATTTATATAGAAGAACTCCTACAAACATACGTTGTCAGAGAACCTATGATTGTTCGAGTTTAGTTTGGACAAAATAGCATGATATTGAATGTCATTTTGATGAGAATTTAAAATTACCTAGGTATGTCGCTAAAATCTTTTATGCAGATGACCCACTATATTCTGAATAGAGGTTCAATACCAGCGATTTCTTGTTAGATATCATCAGGTGATAAAAGTGTTGCATACTTTTCTGTAGTCTTTTTCGGTTAGCGGTAGAGCTTTGAGAGCTAGCTTGAAAATACTACCTATTCTATGGAATAATCGATGGCTCATTCGATTGAGAAAGATTTATATGAAAAAATAAATCTCGAAGATTTTACAACACAATTAGATGAAGAACAGGCAATATACCTACTCATATATAAACTATCTATCTTCAAGAATGTGAATACATACCAAGTTTGTGCCCAACTTTAAAAACAGTGCTCTAAAAAAATTAACTATGCCACTGACTTTTATGTAAAAATATCTATTATCTTATACAGGGCCTGAGAAATAATATCTCTGGAAATAAAAACTTTCGTTTTCCCCTGTATTCCAGGAACAAAAGTAGTTGGAATATTTCTGTCTGAGATTCAAAAGTTTTACAAAAAAATGATAAAGGGTCGCCAAAACCGCATGTCTCTATCTTTAATAATAGTTGAGATACACTGCAGTCTCACCCAATTTGGGACACAGTGTACACAGAGGCCAAGTTTGCAATAGTGCGTTGAAAATATTTTCCAATATTCATAGTAAATGAACGTTTTCAGTGTGCATCAAATGAGGTACCCCCCTGCACAAACATCCCTAGGATGTTTCGAAAATGTTGGTATGAGGAGGTTTTTTTTTCCCAAAGAATGGCTATTGAAATCTTTATTTGTTCTGATCGTGCCATCTGTGGCATTTCTTTGTTTGACAACTAAGAATTGTTAAAGTGTAAAAATTTCCTCTAGACATCACATATTTTGCTTTAAGAGGTTTTCTCAGGCTGTTCAGATAAAACTTTCTCAGTGAAGCTGCTAGATGTCTCCACTTGTATTGAGTAACACAAAAAGCCCTTACTAGTTGGTTTAATTAAGGGAAGGAGTTTTTTATCAGGATGTTTTCTCATAGAGATATGGGAAATTGATGGGGACATTATAAGGCTGAAACGGGTCCATCTTTTTTCTCAGTGACAACATCAGATTTCCAGTCCGTCTGATGAGGGTTCTATGAGCCTACAAATTAAAGATGGTATTCATTGCGATGATTACTATTTTCAATTTAATCATGTTTTTCGGTATGGCCTCCGTAAAGGCAGATAATTTTTTGTATTTCATTTCTTCTTTTTTAAAAATTCAGGCGATTCAATGTGCAAAAAATGCTTTTAAATATTCTATTGTGTCCCTTGAAAAACTTCGAAGAAATTCTTCCGTGACAACCCAGGGATATCCTGATAATAGTCGCCTGCGGTCTACATTGGATCTTGTATAAGAGTTCCATTGATGTATGATATGAGCAAAATACCCAAATTGAATTTCAATTTCCCAAAATCTCCCACTTTTAACTTCTCGGAGATGTTTTGCGCTCGCTGGGTCCCAAGAGATACAAATTGACGAATGCGCCGGTTTCAAATCGATCAGATCCTGTCAAATAAAGATCCTGATAAAGACGCTGAAAGGTTTGGTTAAATACACATGGAGCTAATATAAGCTTGTCTGTTTGCTGCGAAACGGAACAAAGGTTTTTTCTCTTGGAAAGTCTGAGGCCTAATACAGCCTCGGCATAAAAACTCCTGGGCAGATTCTCAAATCCTCTTTACCAAAAAAAAAATTGGAAATTAGGTTGGTGATCTCCGGTTTGATTAGCTTTACAGTCACATGTAGAACTCTGCGGAAATTCTCTAGCTACTCGTGGGATTAGGAGAAACCGAAGATGACCCGAACTCCCGTTATAAAAAAGACACGAGTGTTGGAGAATTGAGGAAAATGTAGAAAGATGACGAAATGGATAGTAAGAGTGATGAAAGAAAGGGCGCAGGAAGGGAGGGAGGGAAAGAAAAACGGCAAATACGAGTACAACGAAGAAAGACAACAGCTGGTTGAATAGGAAGAAGATGAGCTTGGTTATGAGTAGCCTCACAAGATATGATAAGTATGGTGAAAAGTTACATTAAGATGTAAAAACGTGGTTTGAGTGTGTTAGAAGAATCCTTGGTCACCAAGAAGCAACGTATGAAGAAAGCAAGTCGCACTATGTCTGACTTTGTTTTTCCCTGTGACTGAAACAGTCCAGGAGCCGGACCCAAAGTGAAAGTTATGACTTCATCCAGAGTACTAGGACTTCTCTGAGGATATACCCACGGCCTGATTGATTCCTTAACCAAAACCGTGGGGACATACGGAACTGGGAGTCGAACAATAAACAGTTCCCCCTTACAACGAAACCTGTATACTAGATGACCTCTATTAGCAGCAAGCAAGCTCTGAACCCACCTCTCAGGTATCCCGCGAAAGGACTGAGCAAGACGCTGAAGAATTCCATAGGAATTTGTGTCACAGCGGCCAAAACAAGTTGCCTGGATGGAGTTGGTGTCCTTCGGGTTTCAGACAAGCAGCTGAAGAGAGTTTTCTTAGTTTAGTGCGAGTCCAACTCCCGCTGACACCATCAAAAACTAGCCGATGTCAGCGATCGGCAATAAACTATTTCTCTACCTAGAGGAACCTCCAAAAATAAGATAGTGTGAGTTAGATTTATTAGGGTTGGTTGGATCGAGTTGGAATAGCTCTGGTTGGGATTGCTCAGATAATTGCTAAATAAGGAAATAGTTCGCGACTTTCGAATTGAAATACGCCTAGGCTGCGTTCGTAAACTTACTAAGATAGTAGAGTATGGTGATATGTAAACTTTTCTTGCAAGCAGAAGATTTGAAAATGTTATCACAGTTTTTGTTGTTTTATCTACTGTATGCCAGAAAAAATGTAACAAGAAATAGTTTCATTTAAGGAAGCTCACAAAAAGAACTTAACAAATATTGTACAAAAGATGAAGCAAAATATTAATGAACCTTGACAGATCTAAACTGAACATGAGTTAAGATTGGTGTATTTGAAATACACCTCTTAAAAACCTGAGAAGAACACAAAAGTATGCAACTGCGCGTTCAAAGTACATTTCCTTCAACAAAAGTATGTAATAGTCAAACTTACCTAAAACCGTCAATTCTCAAATTCTTGAACAAACTCTTGAGTGTTTCCGATTTACTGTACACTTCTTCCAACTGAAAAATATTAATCAAAACCAATTATTTCAATCATATTTTCGAGGTTATCTGAAACTCACCTGCGATTGAACCTCATTGGCCAATATCTGCCATTCTTTTGTATTTCTATCAAGGAGTTCTGGTACCCATTTAACACCATCGACCAATTTTATGGTACCAACCAAATCACATTCTTCTTCACAGACACCAGGAGTAGTTGGTTTTTGAGTTGTTGTTGTAGATGTAATTGTTGTTTGAGTTGTGGTAGTTATGGTTATATTTTCTGGTTCTGCACTTGATGGAGAAACTCTTTGGACATATTCCAAAAGTTTTTCTATTGATATTGGTGTAGTAGATGGTGTAGGCCAACCAGTAAATTCAGTAGTAGCTCTAGAATTAACGAAAGGAAGAGATTGAATGCATTCTCAGGCATTAAATCAAACCGTGCTCCCGTCAAGACCTATATTTTCTCGAAGTGTTTCGTCGTATTTTTGAACCCACAAAACTTGAATTTGGAATATAGTAGATGAACAAAATTTTCAGGACCAAAAGCCAGTTCTGAACTTATCAAATGTGCAAAGTTTCGAGTGCATAGCACGTACACTTCAGATTTTATAGATATCTAAAAACCTTCGATTTCGTCACTCACTCACTGATGATCATAAAAACTCTAAGGGTACTTCCCGATATCCTATCAAGTTGAAATATGTGAGTTATTTTCAATACACAAACAACTGAAAAATTCTTAAACTTGAAACTTTCACCCCCCAACTCTTAGAACCAGGGATGTATAAGTTTGTATGAGACTTCCGCCAATTTTGATGCTAGTGGTATGAAAATTGATATATATGGAGGACTGCTTGTAATAAATGTAAAAATAAATACAAGAATTTTCAGTGAAAACTACCCCCATATTTTGAATAAGGGGATAAAATGAAGCGCTCGTCAAACGCCTCACTAAATACAATTTTCTTGTATTAACCTCAACCACAGTTTATATTGTGCAATTTCGCGTTGTGATCATTGTATAATGATAGGATTCTGTATACAATGATTGTGATGGCAGCTCTCAAATACATCGCCATCGCAGCTCGAACCTAGGTAGGTATTTCTATACTTCGTACATTATTGATTTTCAACATAAATTGTGAATAAGTTTGCCTTGAAACTTGAAACTGATCTCGCAATATTTATATTTTATTTAATAATTATTGGGAAAAATGAACAAAATTGAAGGATTTTGTCATAAGCAACGTACAAAAGGAATTGAAATCCAACCAAAAACATTTTCATGTAAAATATTGCCAAGACGAGGCCGTATTTCTAACATTCTCAAAAAGTTATCAGATCTCATCTTCACAAGTCCTTATTTCACATACTCTATGCCTTAGTGAAAATAAGTGACTTGGCCGTTTCATAACTACATATAAGGAAGAACTATTGTATAACAGAAAAGTTATGAACAGCGAATGAATTTTTCACCTTTCGCTCACCTGGCGAAAGAGAAACGGCCAAGTCACTTATTTCTACTAAGGCATAGAGTTTGTGAAATAAGCACTTGTGAAGATGAACAGTGTAGAGTTAGCAGCTTGGCTCTACATGGGATCTGATAACTTTTTGACAATGTTAGAAATACGACCTCGTCTCGGCAATATTTTACTTGAAAATGTTTTTGGTTGGATTGATTTATTTCTAATAACCATCCAAATTCGAGAAGTTAGAATGAAGAAATAATATAAAATATAAAAGACATTGACGGAGGACTTAGTTCAATACTCGAAGGAGAAACAAAAAAAAACAGACTACACTGATGAATTTATCTTCATATATGTGCTCATAGTGGGGCACTCTAAATTTGCATTTAATTTAATTTCGGAATTTTTTCAGAATACTTTCAAGTTAGAACAATCTATGCATGATAATGTTTTCTGTTCACTTTCTATTTGACTACAAAAAATTCAGCAGCGTAGTTCTATTGATTAAAAAATATAATAATCAACGATTATTTGAAAAAGTACTGACCTGGTTGGCCATCCCTTGTGAATTGTTGGAAGTAAAGCTTGGGTTACTTCTTTATGCTCTTCCTTAGGCCTTGACGTGGTTAACTTATGATTGATCCTCTTGCCTCCTGGCCTACTCGGGAAAACTACCTTCAAACCACCTTTACTAGTAGTTGTAGATGTTGTAGTGGATGAAGTCATTGGATCAGATTTCTCTGTAGAAGATTCCATTCTTTCATTTTCGACTCCTCCCGACTTCCGTGGTTTGTACCCACTCGGTAACAGACTTGTTGGCAAATCCTCAATTTCTATACCTGATTTTGATACCGGTCTACGAGTTGTAAATTTGGGTTTGAAACCCGGGGGCAAAAACGCACTTATGTCATCTTTCTTGGATTTTTCGAATATGTCATCAATTTTAGATTTTGGTGTAGTCGAGGATTTAGCTTTATATCCTGGTGGTAGGAAAGCACTAATATCGTCTTCTTTAGAGTTTTGTAAAATCTCGTCTATTTTCGTTGGTTTATTCGTCGTAGAAGCTTTGAAACCTGGTGGTAAAAATGCGCTTATATCCACCTGTTTGGCTTTGTTCAAAGTTTCCTCTACTGATGTTTTCTTTGTGGAATTCGAAGAGAGTTTGAAACCAGGAGGTAGGAAGGAGGTGATATCATCTTTTTTCGTCTTGTTTAATAAGTTATCAATCAAAGAAGTGCTAGATTTGGAATCGTCTGATTTCGATGGTGTCGAAACTGATTCGATCGGTTTTCTTGAGGTAGTTTCTAGTTCCGTCTTGTAACCAGGAGGCAAAAAATTCTTGATATCTACCGGCTTAGCGATTTTGAACAATGTATCGATTGTAGAAGATGTGGAATTTGAATCATTTGTGGATGTTGTATGCGACGTTCCAAATCTATGAATTGATGTATCTTCGGATGTTCTATTGGTTGATTTATTTTCAGAGCTCTGTTCGATATCTTTTGTTTCATTTTTTGTACTTTCTCTGAATTTTCTCAATATGTCTGCCACAAGATCAGAACTACCGCCTTTTTCTGGAGAAACCTTATATCCGGGAGGTAAAAAGGCATCAGGTTTAGCTATGATAATTTTTGGTTCATTTCTGATGGCTGTATCGTTTTTATTTGAAATGGTTTTCTGAGTGGTTATTGATTTTTTAGGTAATTGTGGTTTTCTCTTTGGGTATAAACTAGAAGTAGGTGGCCTTGATCGGGATGAGAACTTCTTAATGACAGGGGTATTTGATTTTGCTATTGAGGGAAATAACTGTGACGTTTCGGTGGGTGATTCTGTTATTTCAGCTATGTGAATTTTGTCTGTCATATTCTCCGTGATAACTGCAATATTGTTATCTTCATTTTTATAACCACCAGTCAATAAACCGCTGGATAAATCCGATTGCACTCTATCTAACTTATCTATTAAACTTTCGGTTGAATGCTTCATTGGCGATGTGGTCGTTATTTCTTCGTTCGAATTATCTTCATATTCCTCATAACTTGAATAATCTTCAGTGGAAACTTCTTCGTTTGAATTTTCCTTCGGATTTTTCTCGTTCAATAAGGTAAATCTTTCTTCCTGTGCAACTATAGAAGAGGGAAGGTAGTGTGCTCCAGAAATGCTCTTGCTGGTTTGCACAGATGCCACAACAACCCAAGAATCAGTTGAGTTTTCGTGATATGGGAGTGGAGTACTCTCAGAAGTTACCGGTGGCATATTCGTAGCGATTATTGTATTATTTATCACACTCTTCGTTGTTACAACAGATACCACGGGTTCACTGAACGTTTGAAGAGTATCATTAGTTGAATTCGACTTTTTCACTTCATTATTTTTTTTGGGGACATTCGTGTGGATAGTACTTCTAACTGTTTTTGGAGTAGTTATTGTTTTTATGTTATCTTCGTAGTCATAATCGGTTAAATCGAAGTTATTTGCTGAGTTGGAGTCCTGATCTTCTGACCGAGATGCATAAGATGACTTATCATAATTAATTACGTTGTTTCGAGGATATTCGCGAGAATTGTAGTTTTCATCTTCCACCTCTAATTTTGTAGACAGTTTTCTTGGAGGATATATTCTTCCAGAAGGGTTGACTGTTGTTGAGAAAACTTCTCCATTTTCGTTGACGAAATATTTGTTTTGCTGGAGCTGGTTCTGCTTATCTTCTGGGTCAGGCGCTAATATTCTTGTATGCTGCCTCAATATTTTTGGTGTTATAGGATTCCCTCCTCTGGTTTTTTCTCCGCCGTTTTCATGATTTCTATAGAAGTTGTCCAGACTCCCAAAAGAGTTATCTAAAGTGACTTCACCCAGGAATGTTTCGGTTTCAGAGGGATTAATCTGATGATTTTTCGTCAGAAAATGTGAGTAATTCGGTCTATGAGTTGATGGGACAACGTTTTGCAACGATCTCTCGTGATCTGGTCTGAAGAGAACGGTGTTATGGTATGGTAGTTCGTTCTTGGTTAACTGTTCTTTGGACGTGAATCTATACTGAGGTAAGGTTTTCTGGAGATGCACTGGTACATCCGAAGTTTGGAGGTCTCTTTGCGGTAAATATGGATCGAATGATGAAAATCCAGGAAAATGTTGCTGGAACTGTATAGGCTTATTTTGGTTGTAGTAGTCATCTTGAGATTGGAAGTGAAGCCGAGGATCCAAGATGTATTGTTGAGCTGAAAACAAATATCAGAATTAGAAAGGATTGAACGAAAGCATAATATGTAGATATAGTGATATAAACAATTCTGTAGTTTTGAGAATGAAATACGAAATACCAGGGTCAAAGGAGTATTTCACCAACTGAATGCAGAACAATTGCAAGTCACAAACAGCTCATTTTACAGGAGAACATTTCCTTCGAATTTTTCCGATAATTTACTTCAATCAAGAGAAAATTTATACAATATAAGTAGTATATTACATTATATATATATATATATATATATATATATATATATATATATATATATATATATATATATATATATATATGAAGAAAATGGTTGCTGAATTGTGAATATGAATTGATTTTTATAGTGGGTTGGCAGCAGATGATAAATTAAAGTCTCGAAAGCTTGAGAAAGAAAATAGATAAAAAGATATTGTCATGAGCAACGTACAAAAGAACTGAAATCCAACCAAAAACATTTTCATGTAAAATATTGCCAAGACGAGGCCGTTTTTCTCACACTGTCAAAAAGTTATCAGATCTCATGTAGAGCCAAGCTGCGAACTCTACACTCTTCAACTTCACAAGTCCTTTATCAAAATGAGTGACTTGGCCGTTTCGTAACTATAAGAACTATTTTATAACAGAAAAGTTATGAACAGCGAATGAATTTTTCACCTGAAAATGTTTTTGTTTGGATAGGTATGTCAAATTTTGTTTCATTACAGTGTTAACTCTGGGAAAAATTCTAAATTAGAAAGCTGTTCTGTAAAATGAGGTTTTGGACAATTTGCAACCTGATAAAGCTTTTCCCACCTTTTCACTATTTCCGTGGTGTCGGGAAAAGGGGGATAAGTCCATTATGGAGAATGTTCAGGAAAATTATTTGAAGTTTGATTAAAAATTACAAATCGTCCAGAATCAGGACAAATCTTGGTTTGCTCAAAGATGGACTTCTCTCCTTTGTCCCCGGCATCATGGAATTACTTGAAGTTTAATTACAAATTAAAAATCGTCCAGAATGAAGACGTATCTCGTTCAGCTCAAAAATAGACTTATCTCCTTTTTCCCAAACACCACGGATTTATTGAAGTAATGAGATCAATAATGATTGAAATATTAAATTTCGAATTTAAATTTATCACCAACAGGATGTTTAACATGGAAATATTTGTATCTCCTTCCAATAGTTAACTGCAAACATTGAATCAACCTCTGTAATGAATAAAACTAAGCTTTCGAGATATGCAACGACTTTTCTCACTGAAACGAGGAAAATTTCGCACAAAGGCCAATTTTCAGACCCCGTTTCTCTTTTCCCGTATAAGTGGTTCACAAAAAACTTGTTCGCTTCGGTAAATGAACCTGTCCCTTCGCGCTGATTTTCCAACATCGAACACATCTCACGTTGAATATCGGCAGATTGAAAGTGAAATTTCTGTAGGTCTAGAAGAGCAGTAGTAGAGAACGATGAATGATTTTTGAGTTTATGGATTCGTTGTCCCTGAATTTGCAGATCACATTTCAGAAAATGTGAAGATTGAAATAAGCAATACAGAAAATCGATTTGATTCGGAATTATAGGTTAGAATGAACTGAAATTTTTATAAGGGCCTTGTATGGATAAATCAATAATTATAAATGCATACAAACAATCAGTTAATAGGGTCATTTACCCTGAGTTGCAGGAACGTCCATTAAATTTAATGCTGCCTCAATTCTCCATTAAACGGAGTATCCATGGCTACCGTCTATGTATTTTCCGTTTAAGAGAGAATTAAGGCGGCATTAAATTTTAATGGACGTTCCTGCAACTCAGTGTTAATGGGATGAAATTTTTAATTCAAACTAGTTGATACTCAGCGAAATGCTACCGCGAGAATATAACCTTTGATTCAACACTGGAAATATATCTTGTTCATTCAGGTATGGCGAGAAGAAATATATTTTTTTTGCAGATAGAGTAATGTTCGCATATAACGAACTTCAATGGTCTGTCAAAAACGGATAAATAATAAACCTGATACTTTATTTCGTTCGCTATAAATTAGTTCGTTTTAAGCGGAAGTTTGCTAAAAATTTGTTCATTTTGAAAGAGAGCTTGCAATAAATAATTTTGATTTTATTAAATAACATAGATGCGCGTTGCATTTGAAGAAAAAATAATAGATTCACAAGTCCGTGTTAATTAAAAATGGAAAATTCCCGATATTCGATGATACACAAATTAGGAATACAAAGTGTGCCATTATTGGCAATATGTTTGTTTGAAAGGTTATCTAGTGTGAATTCTGGGAAAAAGTTCGCTTTACGAAAATTCAATGTACAAAAGGTGGGATAAAAAGTATTATTTTCTCAGTCCGGAGAAGCGCTGTGCATACTCAATTATGAGCGAATATTAATCATTGTCCTATACCTACCGATTTCTTGGAATTTTCATGAAAATTCATTAAAGCGTTCAAGGGTTATGTAAATTTAAATATTTTGTTCAAATACATGAAATATCATGGATTCCTGTATCTTTCAAACGAATATAGTTAGGACATAATTTCAAACCCTGAGTCAGATTCTCCTAAATGTCCTGCATCTGCCCTGAAAGCCTGTTCAATCATTCGTGAAACACCAAGTATACAATCATTTATAAAAACTGTAATGGTGTGAACGTCTATTTAGATGACGAAGCGGTAGTTGACGGCCGTCACGCGATGATCCAGACTTCTCGACCTTGTGAACCATAGACATTTGAAGTGTTCTTTCTTTCTTTTCCCGTTGAAAGTTTCATAATGAACACGTTGAATTAAAATTTATCTCATATAATTAGATCGATTGATTGAATACTCGTATATTTTCCTCGATCTATTCTGATAATTAGTAACCTATGAGCTCTAATATAAAAATATTTTGGGAGAGTACTTTTGTTTGATGATGCTGAATGATCTCATTCTCCATTGGTTTTTCCTATATTTCACCACATGTTGAAACGCCATTTTGGGAGATATCAGATATCAATACCAAATCAATTACGTTAGTAACATCAACTGTTGAAGTTGCAGGATATAGGTGGGTGTTCATGGAAAACACTGACTTATGATTTATTTCAAGTTTGATTTAAGTTAAACTACTGAATATATTTCAAATTTATTTCTGCATGTTTATTTTCTTGATTTATTCGAAAAATTAGTTTTGGATTCGAGTATTTCTTAAGTCTTACTCAATTGAAAATGTCTGGAATTCATCAAGATACCTCTGCCTATCCACAAGGGAACGTGAGGCAGTGTTAAGGTGTTATTGAGAGTTCTTCAGGGATTCAGCAGATATTTCTGTTAGTATTTATCGCGTTTCGAAAGTATTCCAGGTAAACAATCATTAACCTATTCAAGGTGATCTCTGATTGATAAATGAGTCTTAGAATTTCAGATTTCTCCAAGTATTGCCTGAAGGATTTTGGAGACAATAGAATGAGGCAAGTTACTACAGCTAGGAGTTATCAGTGGAGGAAAACCTATTCCACATGATATACCTTCAAAGAGACAGCAAAAATAAATATATCAGTCTGTATACATTTTTTGAACTGCCCGAAAAGTAACCGAATTTCAATAAAAATCAACATTCGGTATATTATTTAATGAGTCAGAAGTTGAGAGAGTATTAATAAAAATACTAATAAAAAGTGATATATTAATTACATATATAGCATTTCATGCTTCAAACGATTCACAAATGGCCCATAACAGCTACGATTGTCATATAAAAAATCTTCACGTACCAAATAGATCCAATTTGTGTTAATATCTCATTATATACAGGGTGTCCCAGTATACCTGTTTCAATGGATTATCTCAGCCATTTCGGAAGATAAAAAATTTCATGTTCCTCAATTCGTTTAAGGATCCTTCATTTGAGAAAAACAAAAAATGGAAATCATTTTCGGTTTGAACGGGAGTGACTTTTTTATTTCAAATAGCATCCTGCGTATTTTCTGCCATTTTTGATTTCTACTCAAAATTACCTTTTCAACGATGTACCACACATGTATTTCCTATTTGATTTGATGGAGAAAACGACAATTGAAAAGGAAGAGCCGGGTTTATATGGAAAATCTGCCCCCGGCTTCTTCGATTTTACATCCAATAAAAATAAATCACCCCAATGTTCAGCTTTATCCCGAACGGTTTCCGAATTTTTCGAAAATAATTGTTTTTGAATTTTTTTTGACTGAAATTCAACATTTATTGATGGTTTTCAGTCGAACTATCAAGGTGACGATCTGATATATACAATCTTTCAAATACTCCGTTATCCTTTAATTATTTCAAAATTCGATCGAGTGGAACAAAAAAAGACTGGTTGGATTGATTTGGCTCTTTGTAGGGTTTTTGTAAACATATTGAACTGTACAAGGCAAACTTAACATTATCTGTTTTCTCAATATTTTCGATCCAGCTCTCCACAGGAAAAAAAAGTATTCGAAAAGTAATAATAAGTCCTTAAAGGAAAATAATTCAGGTTGTCGAAACCCTACGTTAACTTTTTTTGTGAATATTGGTTGCTGAGATATCGATTGCCAAAGACAATAGGATTTTTTTTCATTTGAAGGCCGACATCTCCATGAGATGTGGACATAACAAGATCTCAAAAGAGGAATTTAAAGCTAAATGAACGAAGTATCCGCAAATTAAAGAGGTTGAGCAAAATAAAATTTTGCCCCGCCTGTGGACCACAAAACGAAATTTTTTTATTCCTGGTTTTTTCAATATCACTCAAAAACTACTGACTATAAAATTTTAACCCAAACACCCAGGGCCACAATTTCCTTTTTGTTTTTTCTTGTACGACCATTTCTCTCGAAGTTACGGCCTGTTGAAAATTGCCGAAAAATTTTGATTTTATTTTGATCCCTTAATTTTTTTCCATAGTGTATATTGGTTAAGTTACTGATCCGTTTTTCCGTTTCCTTCTACATGGGATAAGTTGAGTAAGTTCAAAATGCAAGTATAATGGCTCTCTGTTATAAAACCCTGTTCTAAATGACACTCGCAAAATACTCTTTCGTTTCGAGAATTTCATTTGGATCAGAACTAACCGAAAAATATCCATATCAAATGTCACATAGTGGAATAATTCGAAATCCAACTCAAATGTCATAAACTAACACCAATTTGAATTTATTACTTTCCGTGGTTTGAGTTATCGAAATTCAATCCATTTGGGAAACAGGGCGAACGTTTTGTAAATATAATATACCTTCTATACCGTTCAGCTACTGCTCTGCACAGAACGTGTTATACTATTTCAGCTTCCAGTTTATTTCCAACGTATCTCATACGTCGGACAGAGAGCTATAAATTTCTTCACGAAATTTGAGGTTCAGCTATATAACGGATCCTCGAAATGCGATCGAATCAATACTTAGTTTATTGAAAATTGGTTTTCCCGACGTGACATGATTTGTAGATCGAAGGGAACTCCAGTATTTCATTATGAGAGTTTCCTGATTAGTTATTGAACTACCCACGTGAGAGTGGAATTGGTTTGAAGAGGTCATAAGTTATTGATAGAACCGCCAACGAATCCCAGGATTCCAAGCACGTACCGTAAATGGTGACTAATGCATCTGTGGCAAGTTCAAAGGAACTAACAGATGGTGTCAATTTCGTCACCCTCACGAAAGATTCCTCAATTACCTATGTGAATGTATCTCTTCAAGATGTGCCATCCACCAGTTTTTCGATAGAATGCATCTGCTTTTTTAAAAAACGCAATTATCGTTTATTCAATAATCGATTTTGGTTGTGGTTTTTTATAAGATGCACATCATTCAATTTGATGTTCATATTCATACTTTTCATGTTTCCTATATGGACATACTGAATAGCAGTTTTTTCTTACCTATCTCTAAATCTCACATCTTAGTATACGTCTATTCATATGAATATTTTAATATTTACTTATCAGTAAAAAAGGCAAAACAAGGAGCTATACATTGAAGAGAAGAGGAATTCACACAAACTGGGAATATGACAAGGCGCCCTCAATCTGATGTCAGTATGAAAATTATATTATTATATCAATAATTTCATTTGACAATCATTCTTGAGCTTTTTGTAGAGAGTAGTGTTTATATAAAGTAGCTGACATTTTATAAGATGCGTAACTAAGTTCCTGCTGTTTTTTCTAAACTTTTGATAAAACAATTTTATGTTGCATTCAATCACTGCACAAAATAATACTCAAAATGTAGATTTAGGGTGCCTAACCCTATTTTCAGTTATTCTATCAATTCGAATTACTTTCTCGAGATTAAAGATTATAGAGCAGAAAGATTGGAAACGACGCGACTACACTTTAGTCAGCGGCATCTAGTCATTCCGGAGTTCATTCAGTAAATATCCGAATGCGCCAGATATTAATATGCAAGGTGACTACCATCAAGTCACCAAGTGTGTAAGTGACCCATGTGAGACCGAGAGATCGATGTGCAAAAGCCGGTCTCATAGACTTAACATAGACTTAGACTTAGGATAAGATGTCTTTGGCCGGTTCACACTACTCGTGCTCGAGCTAATGCCTTTATTTATTTTTATTATTCCGTTCATTTCGTGACACCGTTTATGAAAAATAAGTAACATAAGTTGATAATTAGTTCAAGGCTTTCACGACCGGATATACTATATACTGACATTGAGAGAGTCTTCCGCAGATGTAGGCGAAACGTTAGGTGAAATAATTCCTAATAGACCACGGCCAATATGCCCGGAAGACTCTCTCAATGGCAACAGAAGTTGAATTTTTCAGGAAGAATACGTTTCATTCTTCTTATCATCATCACCCATCTATTGCAAATTTCAAGACTCTAGATCCCTTCTTCGATATATTATTGCTTTGATTGGCGACCAGACATTATTAATATTAAACTCGCCTACGGAGTCCTTTTCACCGTTCAAGACTTTTTCAGTGCAATATAAAAGACATTTTTTGAGAGGAATACTCTTTCATTCCCGTCCTCTGGACTGGAGCTGTTGCACAAAAGAGAAATATTTTCAGTCCGTGGTAACACCGTGAGTATACTCTCGAATATTGAAAAAGTTTGCTATTAAAACCCCGTACTTATTCGAACTAGCTTACGAAACCTCTAGAATTTTTTTTTATGAACAACATCAATCATAACAAAATTTACATTAATGTCGATTTGAAGGAAAACCGTGAAATTCCTCATCGTTGCTACATATTCAGATCAAGTACTTAATCATCAAGTTCTGGAGTGTATGTAAAGGAAATATGAAATGCGTGAAACAGATAGGATGGAATATTATCAGTGGAAAATTGATCTATCCGTTCTACTTTACTAGTTCATTCAAATTATAATCATGTTGTGTGATTCAAATTCGTTCCAAAGCCGTAATCATATGAGGAGTTCAATTTATATAATGATGAATACTCGTATGCTACCTTTTGTCACGTGCTTATTGCATCTTTTCGATGTTTAACCGAACCAAGGTGTAGGGAATATAACAATAGAGTACGGTTAGTTCTCAGCGTGTGGCAACACGAACATTTCGAAAGGAGAATGACATGTTGAACGAAATTTCTGGAAGAAAGAATTCAAGAAGGGCCCCTACCATATTTCTGGTTCATTCAACTCGATGGTTTCGAATAAATTGACGGAAATTAATCTCCTCCGAGTATTCAAAACGTTGCCGTTTGAATTTTCTTTTCCGAAATGTGATCATCAGATTCCAAATAGATAACCATCTAAAAGAGCACTGATAGCCTGGTCAAAGTACATACATAAAATACTTCAAATAAAGTACAGAAACCTTTAAAATTCAAATTTGAATATTTAATAGGGTTGTGTTCAATATGAAAAAAACTGTATGGTGTGAGATATGCAATTTTCCGGAAAATCGTCGAGAGAGAATATTTGTTCTTTTTCTCACTGTAATTGTTTAAATAATGCATATACAGAAGAAGGTTCAAATCAAAATTTGGGGCTATTGTACATACAAAATTGGTTTGTAAATAAAAAAATTGACGAGATATATTTCGTCAAGTCAAATTCTTGGGTGCGCTCGAATGTATCGTTAGCCCAATTAATTTATGGTTGGTGATTCGGTGCTGAAAAAATAAATAAACTCATTTAAAATTTAGGGAAATATCTTCACTTTCAAATTAAAAAATTTACAGGTTTGAAAAAGTTAATTTTCTGATTGTAAAATCAGTTTATTGTTTATTTATAAAAGAAACTACTTGTAATATGTCGATATACAATTATAATTCCTATTTAATCAATGATTAGTGCAGCAAACTTTATTTTCAATTTTATAAATATATATATATATATATATATATATATATATATATATATATATATATATTATGCAGAAGGCTGAAAAATACCTATACTAAGAGAATATCCAATGAGGGAAATTTCTGGTATTCTAATAAACGGGACACCCTACACATGTCAATTCATCAAAATACCCACATAAATAGAAAGTATTGTCATAAGTACTAATTAAATTTACAAATGAAACTCAGAATTTGTAAATTTAAACGCGAACATTCGTATTTATTTCTACGAAAAACGTATATACAAAAAAAGTTTCGAATAATTTTTCTATATTAAACCATAATCTTCGTACAATATGTCAAATAATAATATTTTCCAATATTTAGTAGAGAAAATTAGTAAAAAACAACGATTTTAGTAGAGGTTATGTGGAAAAGATACACCTCATTGTAAAACAAATTTCATTTGGAATTTTTTCGACGTTGCATTGTTCATTTACTGTCAGAAAATTAAAAATGCATTTTCAAAAGTATGTAGTACTAGAAAATTTTCGTATATTTTAAAAACTTACAAAGATATCAGACAAATTTTGTAGTTGAATCCGTACCGTACATAGAATGCCACGATTTTTTTTCCTATGAACGAAAGCATTATTATTTGGTTCAGATGTCTAGTCTAAATTTTTGCAATCTGAACGGGAAATTGTATTTAACAATTCGGGTTGACTCATTGCTTAAGAGCTCATTTTCTAAAACTTTATCGGAGTTTCACTCCCAGTCCCAGAAAAAATCAATTTCAAATAATCGCAATGCCCCTACTCACGTAAATTTTGACACCAATTTGGCAGGGACAAATCACTTTTTGCCTCAAAATGAACAAAAATTAAATTAGAAACTATCAAAATAAGTAATGTTTTTAGGTCGATATCAGACTCATTCATCAAACCAAATCGTGACATCTTCAAAATATCTGAACTTCCCTAATCGTCAAATTATGTACTAGACATTATAAATATTGCTATGTGGACTAACGTGCAATTGTGGTTAAGCAGATTATACTTTTGGTAAATCAATGAGTTGAACAGAATAACTCTATAGATAATGTTCATGGAAGTGAATATGATAATTACTTTTCTGAATAAATTTTTCCTCGGATAATAATAAACGTTGCAATACTCGAACGAATACATTAATTATAACATGTGTCAATATTTACTCTTTTCACCCTTTACAAAGTTATGATGATGGATGCGGAAACCTTTCTACTATCGGAACACTTCAGATTATTATACCAATATTTGCGCCCTTCCTCAACGGCAATGAAGCTATTCCACTCAGGAAGCCTTTCGGATATTATCCCCAGAATAATAAAAAAAGTTTTATGCCTTTGTTTGCCAAGCTCGGGTTTCACTGTTGGGTTATTGAAATAATCTGCAATTATCAGCAGTATGGGTGGGAGTAGAAAGCCAATATTTTTACAGCTTCCTGCGATACTTTCTAGTGTGAACCAGAGCGTTTTCAATACGTCGTGATGTCTCAAATTTTGAATTTTGAGCCGAACGATCATATTATCCTTGCTCATAAAAATATACTTCAATATTCCAAAAAACAAATATATGCTATAATATCCTCATAAAAATAATCAGAAAATTACAAAAGATGATATCAGATCGTTTCCAAAGTTCCACCAAGCAAATTTTCAAGATTCCGAGGCCGGTTTATGAAACCATCGGAATGTTGTCACCAATGAACATTTAGGGTGAACACACCTTTCCAGAAGTTATGGTGTGTAATACTTTGATAAGATGAAAGCGACGAAGGTCATATGATAAGGAAATTATTATCTCGGTAGTGATCAAGGAAACGGACTCAAATGGTTCGGTCGAGTACAGGCATGATTATTTGAAAAAATATTCACGAGAAGTTTATACTTATACAGATTTCGCAAAAGTATTTGTGAGGGTTCACAGAATTTTCTACTGAATAAGATTGATCAGATTTTTGCCTTTGGGACTCATCTTATATCTTATCATGGTTCAAATCTTATCTAACAGATAGACAGCAACACGTCGAAATTGGTGGTTAGTTATTGACCTGACAGTATTGTTGTATCGTCACATTTAAGCTCAATGTTATTTGTAATTTATACAAATGGTATTTTTAAATTATTCAAAACAAATGAATTTTTGTTATTTGCTGAAGACTTGAAAATTTTCAGAATTATGAGTGCTCTGAGATATTGAATTCAATTGAATTGCAGAGGAAATTATCACTGCTTATTGTTGATATTACAATGTAGAAAATATTTTTAAAGTAAATTCGAGAAATGTAATAGCTTTTTTCCTTCAAGAAGCAAGCTCAATATATGTTTTCTCTAATTATGTGTGAAATCCATTCATTCTGCCACATCTCGTAGAACAAAACAATTTTAGAATTATTTCATCCTAGTACTGTTTTCAGTAATATTTATTGATGACATGTTGGCCTATTGCCACGGATTTATTTAACATTTGTCAAATTTATGAGATAGAAAACAGTTCTGCCAATCAATATTTTCCAATGAAAAAATCGCTGGATGATATTTACGGCAATATTTCATTAATTTCGATAAAAATTCAGCGAATTAGAGAAAATAATGTATGATACTTGTACAGAAGGCTCATTCTGACACTCGTGGCTCGTTTTTGAATGTTGGACTCATGTAAGAATATTAATGCCTTTTGCATTTGTATAATAAATAAGGGGAGAAGTAATAGCTGGACAAGCCCATTTTGATTGCATGCTTTCACCTTGGGATAGATATCACTATGCCAGAAGGAGTTTCTTGTACAGGAGGCGATAATAGCAGATTGGTTTTTCGGCAAATTTGGAGTATTTTCATTTCGATTCGGAAAACATCAGCCTAACATTGTTCAGATTCTTTTTTCAATTTCGTGGACCAATCCCTTTTTGCACAGTAGGTAGTTTTGTGTTCTTATTAGAGATTGAACTGATCGATATCTTTTGTTGATTCAAGGACTGTGTGAGGGCCAATTGACCCTTGGAATTCCAAGTTTCCAAGCAGAATAATACCTCCGTTGTGAAGTGGATGATGAAAATGATTTGGAGTGAATTCATGAATGGAATAGACCTCTGTGATTCACTCAACTACGACAATCTAAGAAATAACGAAGGTAACTGTAAATTCGACGCATAGCTTAAAACAGGATAACAAGTTTATGTCCTGGACGAAACTGAATAGGATCAACATTTGGAAGTCACCGTATGATGTCAACGACGAAATTTAATATCCTGTATAATGAAAGAAAAGATGATGGATGATAAGTATGCCAAGGTCAACAAATCTTCAATAATGATGAATTGTGATAAGGCAAACAATATTTTTGGCAAATTGCATTTGAATTCCTCTCGTCATATTTCTTGGACAGAGTTCAATCGAAACCTTTCAGAAAAAATAAAAGTTAGAAAATTTCTTGAAGTGTAACTTGAAGATGCTGATTGAGATAGAGTTAGGCACAAGGCGGAAGAAGGTTTGACAATCGTGAGGAACTGGTTTGATGGCTTGGAACTGACGAAGACGAGATGCTTTGTCTTTTCACTTAATACTTAATAGAATATTACTTAATAGAATATTTGAGTGATTACTTTGCTAAATTTGTATTTGTTGAAATATTTTTAAAGGTTGTTTTTCCCATCACAAGATTTATTTTTATGGGAAGTAATTTTCTATTGTCAAGTTTGTCTTAATGTCATTGTTGGAAATAAAGTTATTATTATTATTCAATTTCATCATGTCGCAAGAGTCATTGGTTGTATAGACAAAAAGAATCGAGCCCCGGAGCGTTTGTCTGATGCCATAATGGTTAAAATTTCATCACCTGCTCAATCGATCAGATATATATCAATGGGGATCTCATCAATAACTAATTTTATGAAGACCTGAATTCTTGAGATACTAGATTCTACTAAAACTTTTCGACTTTTCTGAACAAATTTCTCGATTCTTGCTGGTTACCATATGCATGAAATATTGTATGTATTTAATTATAACGATATACGTTTTATTTCGATTCTATCAGTATTCTCAGTATTTTTAAGAAGAGAAAAAACCAGAAAACGCAAACAATATATCTCTGGAAAGTAAATGTACTTGTAGCCAGGCAAATGTCCCCAATTTGAACGAAATAATTTTGATGAGTTCTTGCTGTGAAGACCAAGCGCGAATTGATAAAATTCGTGAGCTACGAAAGTGAAAACTGAAGAAACTGAGTTGGGATAATTTAATGAGATAGAGATTGACTTTAGTGAAAAAGACAATATTTCAGTGATTGAATTAATTTTTCTGACCACAACAGTGAATGTCAATGTAATATGTGATAAAAAAGGAGAAGAGGGCAAAAACGATTAAATTCAATGTTCTGAAAGTGACGAAGAAGTTACAGTTGACACACGTCGTCGCACATAGAGGTGTTCAGAATATTAAAAAAAAATTAGCAAATAAAGGGGAGGCTTTTCCTAGATCATCAATTAACCACTTACCAATCGTATTATTTGTTGCAATTTCGTGAGGAAGATATCATATGTGAAGATTTACCTGGAATAATAAAAGTTCATCAGTTACTTAAATGAATTAGAATTACGATTCCTCATTCAATGAGAATGCAAGAAGGCTCAATGTGAAATAAAAGTATTGAAATTTGGATTTTTAAATATATTTTAGAATATTTCTGTTCGAGTAGAAAATAATTACTATCTATTAGTTCTTTGGGGAACTTTTCGGTGCGATTCAGTGGCGTCTAAATCTATTCCCAAATAAGGGGTAATTGAGTTAATCTTCGCAGAAGTTTTCAGGATTACTGAATTTTCATTCTGTATTTAACTCAATAAGAAATTGAGGGTCAAAAAGACGGCTACCCATATAAGCAGACTCAAAATCAGTAGAGTATTCCATATCTAAAAATAAACAATAAAAACAAATTCAGCCAACTGTGTGAGATCCGTTTTATATCTCTTAATTCTACAATGCAGTGTTATAAAGAGTTGTTCCTTATTTATCTGATATAACTGACAATGAAGTAGAACATTAGCAATTTGTATTTCTGTACTCAGGATGAATATATAGGGTTGAGATGAAGTAGGGAACCAGGTAAATATTTTTTGAACGAGAAGGACAATATTTATGAGATTCTGCAGGTAAGTGCAATGACGTCAAATGCATCTGATGTATAATTTCTTGTTATAATATTTTTCAGATTGAACCGGAAATACCCTCAACTTTTTTAATTTATATGGGACCTCCTGTATAACTTTGCTTATGTTGAAAGAGGTTGGGATTTCGAATTAATACATTCTTGTTTTAGTGTTATTTAAATTCTTTTGAGTTTCTTACATTAGCTTAAAAAAAGGTTCAGATAAACACATTGAGATGTGTATGCATGGTAAGTAATAAACGAGTAGGTTCTTAAGGTATAAGTGTCAAATTCAAATTTACATAAATTTAACAGTACAATAAAGAAGGCTTCATGTAAGTGAAAGAGATCGTATTAAAATATTAATGGTAATCGGTTATGTTGATCGTGTGGGAACTGATGACGAAGTGTGACAATATTGTCCTTTTCATTCGAAAGATATTTACTTGGTTTCATAGGTCATCCCAATCAAATTGCGAGAAAAGCCCAGCAAGTCAGGTTAAAGACGAATCTGAATGATTGCGTGCATTAAATATGTCTATTCATCAATAATTACCCCCTCATGCACTATATCAAAAATACAACATACAAAAAATGTATTGTAAACAAATGTCAAAGATTTATCAATATAACAAAATGAATAATGTCATTTTCTCTATTTCAGTATCGTGATGATTTCATTACAGTACTAAAAGTAACGTTGTAATGATCGCATTACAGCATTGTTTTCAGTTATATTTTTTGTTTTGTAGTTGTCAGTACTGACCTCAGATCCCCTCAATTTTCAAATGGAATCAATACAAACGTCGTTCGTTTTCGAATTTCGCATTTGTGTTGGAATAGAAGCCCATTCTGCAACTTGTTTTAGAATATACTATTCTCTATTTCAGTATCGTAACGAGTTCATTACAATACTAAAAGCAGTGCTGTAATGAACCCATAACAGTATTGTTTTCAGTTATATTGATCGTTTTGAGGTTGTCAATACTGACCTTCGATCTCATCAATTTTCAAATCAAATCAATTCAAATTCCGTAATTTGTCGAATTTCGTTAGTCACACCAACTGCCGAGATGAGGTACAAAAGTCACTAGGATGTAGAATCTGAATTTTTATTTGAATTTCGAGGGTATTTCACTGGAATAGTGAAAGTATTGTCTAATAGTCTAATACTTGTGGCAGAAGGCAATTCCAACAATCATGGGTTTCGCGTTCGTGTTGGAATAGGAGCCCATTCTGAAACTTGTTTTAGAATAGTTATTTCTCTATTTCAGTATCGTAATGGGTTCATTACAGTACTAAAAGTAGTGCTGTAATGAAACTCATTACAGCATTGTTTTCAGTTATATGTTTCGTTTTATGGTTGTCAGTACTGATCTCCGATCGAATTAAGTTTCGAATCAAAACAATTCAAATTCCGTGAACTGTCAAATTTCGTATGTCACACCAACTGCCAAGATACAAAACAAAAGTCACTAATCTGAATTTTCATTTGAATTTCGAGAATATTTCACAAAATTTGACTGAAATAGAGAAAATACCGTCTAATACTCGTTGCAGAAGGCAATTCCAACACTCATGCTATCGAAAACTCGCTCCTTCGTCGCTCGTTTTCGAACTTCGCATTCGTGTTGGAATAGGAGCTTATTCTGCAACTTATTTTAGAATATACTATTATGATACAAGTGCAGAAGGCATTGATATTCTAACACGATTTCAAAATTCCAAAACGAGCCACGAAGTGGCGAGTTTTGGAATGAACGCGTGTTAGAATGTCCCTTCTGTACGAGTATCATACATTATTTTCTCTAATTCGCTGAACTTTTATCGAAATCAATGAAATATTGTCGTAAATATCGTTCAGTAATTTTTGCTTTGAACAATATTGATTGGCAGAACTGTTTTCTATCTCATGGAATTTGACAGATGTTAAATAAATCCGTGACAGGAGGCCAATATGTCATCAATAAATATTACTGAAATCAGTGTTAGAATGAAATTAGAATGAAATATTCTAACATTGTTTTGTTCTACGGGATGTCGCGGAATGAACGGATTTGACACATAAGTAGAGAAAATACTATTCTAGTATGAATCTCATAGGAGGAATCGCAGAACTTTGAATTCCTTCAGACATACCACACACATATTCCGAAACATTCCACACTGTAGGCCTGTTTTTTTATTGCGTTTGTGTTATTCACGAAATCTTCATCAGAGATTCAGGTTTAACCAATTCAGACTTGACATACCCTGAATGCGTAAATAATATAAAATAAATTATGAGAAATCATCAAATAAACGAAATCCTCCACATATGGAATGAATCACTTTTATTGTCATTCATCATGAATATGAAAACATAACTAACCATACATTAGGATTAGAGCCATGTGAACTGAAATTTCATCAGAGTGAGTTCTGTAGTTTCTCATGTACCTACGAAATCGATTCCAACATATAGGTATAATTAATATGAGAGCCGTAAGATCATAATTAATCAATCAACTATGAGATTGAGACCGACAACACCATTTATTAAGATTAGAGTTAGTCGCGCAGTTTCTTCTACGTACCTCATCATAGCGTTAAATTGTTTCTTGATAACATTTACCTGAATCTTCGAGACACGCTCTTTTTTATGGTCCATCGACTTCAGAAAGTTAGCAGAAGCTAAGAAGATTGAAGAATGCAGAAAAAATGTTTATGTTTTCATGCAGATCTATATGTTCTGTTCCGATTCGATAGATTATTAACACTTTCACTGGAGGCAATCTTACGTTTCAAGGCTCCGTCACTCTTTTTCTTAAGCATATAGCAGCCTCTTAATTAATCATGTATTTACTAATTCGTTGAAAATGAATTCTAGTTTTTGTAAAAATGTCTGCAAGAAGTAATTCCAGCCACTCTTTCCCTCAATCCATATGAAAAGACTGATAGGTCCAATTTCAAATTATTATAAATTTATATATAACGGTCTATTGGAGTCCAAGTTTGCGATAAAATGCCCCCATTGAAGCCGAAAAAATTTTTTTTAAACCCAAAAAATTTAGTTCCCTTACTTTCTGGATATGCCTCGTAGAAAGAAATAGCATAGTATCTATTTTTCGTGTATATTTGTTCTCGTACACCTTGAGACTTGGTTGACAATTTTTCGAGACAGTGTATCTTTCCACATTGTTAGTTGATTTAATCAGAGTTTCCGCTAATTTGGTCCTGCTAATAAATTTCGGCGTCTTCTCGTATTTGGTTTGCCGACAATAAATGAAAAATAATTTTTCGAGTTGATTTCCTCTACTATATTGGATTCGATATTTTAAAAATTACAACTAATCTTAGGATACCCTAATTTGATTTCTTGTGCAATCTAATTCTCTGCTGCAACAGAAAATAGACTGGAACTGTACTGGATCAACCTTCAAACTGGTTCAGTTGAGCAACACAGCAAGAATGGTAAAAACTCATGGAGGTCAACATACGAACCTACCGGTGTTATATTTGTACCAATGTGATCATGTCTTCCATCAAATAATGTATGCGTTTTACAAATTTTTCTTATCGTCGTTCTTATCAACACTGGTCGGAACGCACTTTCTTTCACATTGAGCGCTTTGTATAAAGATTTCTTCCTCCGAAGAGAATTTTTACTCAACAAAATTTTCACAAGAATATTTCATATATTTGCCTCTTCTATTCCGACAGTGGGTACATGAAAAATATTTAATAATATGGAGAAACAATCAACATATATACTCCAATATCCAAACCAAACTTGTTGAGAAACGTTCCGTTAACAGGTTTTAAAAGACTCAAGAACCTTATTAGTCCAACGATACTATAAATTTATCGAAAAGAGCTGAAGAGAATCCTGAAGTAGATGAAGTTTTTGCATGCCGTCTGGGGATACCCTAGGGCAGGGGTGGATAAACTTTTGGCCTCTGCAGTCTACAAGGGTTCAAAAATATTTCTTGCGGGCGAGAGTGAGGTAAATTTTACAAGATTTACAAGATACATTTTAGCAATAAATTAAAAAGTATTTTGTGTTCAAACGTTAAAAATGAAACACATACCTAATGTTCATGCTGCATTATGTTTTTGGTTATATATTTTGCTTATTTTCACTAAGCTAAAACATTCAAAAATTTTTTCAATTATTTATCTCTCGAGGGCTACCAAAATATCTTTCGCGGTCGACCGGTAGACCGCGGTCGACCTCTTGGCCACCTCTGCCTAGGGTATTCCATGACACGTCATTGACCTCAAGCACTCTGTGCAAACTTCAGGACAGTCAGAATCAGTACATTGAATGCTTCAAAATTTTTCAGATTAATTTGAAATAAAAAAAACTGTCAATGTTTCACAAGTGTTACGAGAAAACAAATCCGCTGTTTCCTCAGATCACACGTTGTGAAAACTTATGCCAGGGTTAATTTTATGCGAAATACACAGCAAAAATTCTCAGAGTATTCAAGTTTTGCAAGATTCGTCGGGACATGAATTCCTCAACACTACTTTTTGCAATTGCAGAAAAGGTTGTAATGCTAAATGTGTCTGTTAAAAAATCGGGTTACTGTATTCTTCAGCATATATGAATTGCTAAGGTCAGTCTTGCTTAAATTTCCAGTTGAGTCCAATAGAGGAAGACTCAATGAAGAGACCTATGACTCAGCCACATTTGAACAATTTATAAACAAGAGGAAAAGGTATAAGAAGAAATTGAAGAATAAATGGAAGAAGATATGACTGTTGAAGTAGACTTTCAAGAGTATGAGTCTGATTAAAATTTTCAAATAAATCAAAACGATAGTAATCAATTGCCACATTCATAATCAAAAATAAGGTAATATCTAGAACTTCACGGGTATTATTGTTCCCCTTTAATTATCCTGAAATGGTCATGATAGTTAGTGAAGTAGACCTACAGGGTAAACCAAGGTAAAAAAAATGAGTCGAGCCCACTACCTCACGGTGGCGTGGAAATGTGTGCATGTATTGTAACGATACAATCGTTACTACCTTTTTTAGAAATCAATTTCAATACATTCGTTGAACTGCCACTGCATTTGTACCTGTACCGAACATTATTGGATCCGCGCATGTCTTCAATCAGATAAGATGTTCATCGGTTATTCGAAAATTTATTCTTTCTTTTCTGCTTTGTCTGGAGAATGAGATAAGTCTTCAGAATTTAGTTGTTGAGGTGAGTAAGAAACATTTATGAATTTTTTTTACATTCTCCTCTTTCCAGCGAACAAATTTTTAGAGTGGGGTTATCTTGAAAATTATTTTTTTCCTTGTCCGTTCAGTTTCACTTCCATGCACCTTCTATCATTCTCGATTTCATTTACTTTCATAATTCTCAATCGAATCCGTAGCACAATCATTCCACTTACTAGATTTTTGCAAAATGGCTGTCGATTTCCGTATGTAATTTTTTTATACTTTAGTACACAACTTTTTGTGTGAAAGATGGACGGCACAAGGACAGTGTGACTCAATGAAAAATATGATATCTGAAGGAAATTAATTTTCCAGTTTTTGGGCGAAGCCCAGAATTTTCGAATTACTGTTAGGGTTGAGTTCCTATAGACGACGTCCAACTTCGAAGAATTCATCACACCTGAAGATACAGTGGATTCTCCTATGGTCGTCAAAACCTGGAAGTCTTTATGTGGTGTTATAGACGCTTCGATGCTGAATCCGATGGTTCCTTCCGCATAAAGGAGTTTTACCAGCTTCACCTGGATTTTGTTTGCTAATGGAAGTATTCAGTTATTTTGTAATTTCATTTTATACCTATGTGATTCACATAATTTCGTACAACTTATTGCATTTCACATTTGAGATCTTTCGCTTCTAAGCTTTTCAAAGGATTTGATAATTGTAATTTCATTGTAAACAGCTATTTTTCAATGCTTTACTCTTGATGTTCAATTCGGATTTGAGATCTGAACACTTCAATCGTTCATTTCAATTTATAATTAATAAAGCTCTGAAAGTGGAATAACGTGTTTCTGTGTGGGAACCAAAGCCTTCAAAATTACTCTTATAATTCAAAATATTTTTGATTCATTACAAAATAGGCTCCGGGCAAGTTATTACCTATTAACCCCAACCACTCTCTCCGACTGAAGCTAGTTATCAAACACTTAAGGGGTTACATTATAATGTAGCTCTTAAAATCGCTATATCTTAGGAATGATAACTCTGACGAAAAAAAACATGGAAACTCGTTTTGTAGAGAATTTGAAGATCTACAAGTCTACTTTTGTTTGAAGCTTTTTTTGATGAAAATCACCGTTTTTGATCATAACAGAATCGATGGGGACTTCTGACACTTCATTGATAATGCGTAAACCCTAGCTCTCCACCAAAAATTGGCTCCCCGGTAATTTTTTTGTTATTTGAAATGTCTAATTTGACCTGGCTATGAGAATCCTCTATACGTAGTATGACTAGTAGTGGTAGACTTTACAATTTTTCTTGACTCACCCTGTATATATAATATATTATGTACTCTAGGCCAAGTTCTTACGCCACTTTCGGACTTACGCCAACAACATAGAAATGGACGGCTTGAATCGAGTAGTAATTATTTTGCACTGATCGCAATGTAAATAGAAAGGCTATGAGTTGATGTATCGTCATAGCATTATCTGGGTCAGTTAGCATTTCAATTGTAAGGTGATAAAAAAGTTCAATGGTTCAATATCTTTTTCTGGTTCACAAGAATAGTAATTTCACTTCGAACGTGGTTCACCGAAAATGCGGTATTTCATGATTCATTACTTGGATCTGCATTTGATCAAATTTTCAGAACCAGATGACCTTTGGTTTGGCTTTGACTATATGAGTAGTACCTCGAAAAACCGATTCTTCTGCTCTGTTAAAATTTAATGCAATAGTGATGTACAGTGCATGCCAAATTCGTTGTCACTCAATGGTAATGCACCCGTCGGAAGGTAGAACTTTGAAGTTTGTCATAACAATTTCAAAGGTTCTTTAAGTTTTTTAATATATAGTAAACAATGGAAGTTACATGTTAATTTTGAAATTATTTCTTTTTCGAGGATATTGTGTATCTCGATGACCGCTAATGACATTATCAAGATGAAAACTGACTTTGATAGATATTTTAACGTATGATTCATTGGCATACACTAAACAAATATTTTTTGGGATATCGTCTTCAACTTATACCTCAAACTCATGGTTTTTCAATGGAACACCCTATATGTATTTCATTTCATTATTAAATTGAATATTTTTTTCTGATTAAAACACTATATAGCTCTTGTTACCTAAAATTAATTTTCATGATTGAAATTCGAATTCATTTTATTTCAACTACAAGAAATAAACAGAAACAATAAGAAATCTAACCATCCTTAACAACATATAATGTAACCTGAACATTCAAAGAAATTGTTCGAAATGTTGTCCATTTTATATTCTAAATATTTCAATTATCAAAATTATTTTTAGATGCCAAGTATTATATTATACAATTTCAATCGGACAAAGACATGAAATTTAATGGTAGAGTTTAGCAGTTTTTGAGGAAGGCACGTGGTATAAACACTATAAACCATTATTAACTTGATGTTTGATTGTTATTTTGTTTGTTTTTTTTTTACTGTGCTTTTCAAACGAAATATATATACAACTTGAAAATTTGTGGGTTAAAACTACCTATGCAAAAATGTACGAGGACGTAAGAGTTCAGTATCTTGCTTGATTTTTCGTTTTCTTTTCAAATATTCTAATGGATTATCTGAATCACCGGATCAAGGATACGATTGTTTGGTAATTTTTTGTTCACTTGGACCTGGATTTTCCAATTTTGGTTGAGTAATAAATTAGAGCATTATACCATTATATAAGAAACGTCAAATATAAAGACAATATGCAAGGTCGTGAATTTGTATTCCAGGAAGAAATGAGTTAAAATCCATAAAACCTCTAAAACACATTGATATTTTGTTTTTAATTAATGAATGTGTTTGAAAAATATCAAAAATTGAATCACAAATTTGTTCGGAAAGAAATTACAAACATTTTTCTGTCGTTTCTGGAAAAATAATTATTTTCATGTATCGAAAATTATTCATAAAGAAAAAAATAATGTGAATAACATTTTTGTGATTCGATGCAGAAATGTATTTATTCATCAATATATTTAAATCGGAGATGAATATCTGAGAAACAATGCCCGGATATATTTCTCCATTGTATGGCACGATTATCATACCTATCAAAAGGCTTATATATAATAGGAAAATCTGTAGAACAAATTCAATGTCAAAGAAATGCAACAATGTTTGTAAAAGTGATAGCGATAAAATGAAATGATAGATATAACTTTTTTTTTTCGTTCCTTTTGAAATAAGCTTATTCATCGAAGTTATTCTACCAATTAAATATGAGACTCATTTTAGAAGCTATATTCCTATTTCGAAACTTTCCCTGGTAGTGTTTACAACAAAAAGGACGAATTCATTATGAATAGGCGCTTCAATCTGAATAATGAAATTGGTACTAGTGATTGAACGAAGATATTTGGATATTGATTCTACCATCTCCAATATTTCAATTTTCCTCTTGATCCTACAGTTCTTTATTTCCACCAAAAATATTCCTTATCTTTGCAAGAAAAAAGCTATGGAACATTGCATGTGAATACTTTCTTATACTAATCAAATTTCGTTCATTAAAGTTCAAGTGATATGAGTTTTGATCTCAATTTATAGGTGAAAAAATAATAGATCGTAATTTATCTTTGGGGTACAACCCTTGTTTAGTATATTTTAATTTTTATTAGAGAACCGTACCAATAAATTCTACTGTTGAATCCCAGGAATAAATAACAGATGTTGCCAGGTACAACTAGTGGAAAATATTATCATAATTATGAACCAATAAAATCTCATCGTTGTTCTTCTTTAGCTCGGATTACTCGTTTTTGAAGTAACACGAAAAGGGCGGTAATTTCAATTATTTTGAGCAGCCACTGACTCATTTTAATTGCGAACATTAATTAAAATGCATCTATGAAATGTCATCCTCATGGCAATCTAGAAAGATAGAATAATTACGGCTTTGAGAAATCTAGCAAGGAATGTTGAACAACACTCCTTAATGCAAAGCGTCTATGCAGAGAGTGTTGCTGAGGTAATTTTCAATTTTCAGGGACATTCAAGAACTGTATTGTATAACAAAATGACTGTATAACTGTATCCACTAGTCAGCTTTGGAGATATATGTAGGTAGACAGTTCGTTCAGTAACATTCGTACCTATATTTGTCTTTGTTTCCGTTTTGTTTAGAGCTGCGAGTATACAAATCGACCTATCGTCGGATGCTTGTTGAATGGTTAATTAGTTTCGAAAAATTTTACTTCGATACTGTGAATTTCTATAGATTTGACTCGTAATACTTCGAATTTCGTGTCAATGAATTGAATATTTTCAATTTAGGTTACTTGCATATATCAATTAAAACATATTATAGAAGGATTCTGCTGTTCCAGAAAGAGAGAAAGCTCTAAGAAATTCCAGAAAAAAGAGCAAATCAGTTTGAGAAAATTCTTGCCGAGAAAACCGTTAAGAAACATCAAATTTATTGAATATTCACAGTCTTTCGAAAAATATCAGAGGAATCGGTTACAATTTCAACATAAAAACTGTTTTTAAGGCGAAAAAATATATTGAGATCTATACCACATGCTGGATTAACATAACACGAAATTTTTGTGACAATCTCATCATAAAAGGGGCAGATTAAAGAGCCCCCACAGGTTGGATGAAGAAAGTAGTAATTTGACCTACTATTATGTAGGAGTAAATCCTATTTGGATTACTTCACTTTGAGAAGAACTAACATTATAATATTTGGAAACAAAATAATTCAATATTTCTGTTTGTGTTGCAACAATTTGTCAAATCAATTGCTTGATAATGAACAAACTCTAATAACTTCGATATTTTAAAACACGTAACGTTTCGGAATCTATATCAGACTCCTTCATCAGACCAAATTTTGAATTGATGAATGTAAATTGACAAATCAAAAATCCGAGATGATTTTTGATATTGTCTGATAAAGGAGTCCGACATAGATCTCGAAACGTTACGTGATTTAATAGTTGGAAGTTTTATTGTTTGTTCATTGTAAAGTACTTTTTTTGTTCCTGACAAATTAGACGATGAATTTCCATATTCTAAAAATTTTCTGATTGATTTCATTTCAGGGTTGAAAACCATAATAATTGTACCTTTTCGTAGAAGCATTTACCGAACCCTTGATAGAATAACTGCGTTACGGTTGCGGTGATGAATTATATTGGTAAGAGAGAATTCAATATAAAACCGTGATTTTTTTGAGATATTTTGATATCTTATTGCTTTAACAATGAAATCAGGGCTTGAATCTTCGTGACTAGTTCTCAAGCTGTGAAATTTATAATTTTACTTTCTAAAAATCTCGAACGATGACAATGTTTCATAGAAAAACTTACTATACTTGCATGTAAGCAGCTGGCGGCGTATCTCACAACTCGTAGAATGTAGAAATTCGAATTTACCTTTAGAAAAAATGTGAGAAGTGTCAGGGAAATTTCAGAAATTGCGAGGTTGAGGAAAAAATTTTCAGAAAAGTTTTAAATCATTGTGGAGGCAACTGAAAATTACCCCACACAATTAAAAAACCATTTTTTCTCGAATACGAAATCAACTTTTGTATAAAAGTTGCGGTGCTATTTTATGGAAGTATTGAATAAAAAAAAAATACGCGTTCAATCTATGTTTCGATTGTTGTTGACAGGCTGAAAAAACCAATTTCGACGTGTGTAAAATGGAGTTAATATAAAAAGAATACTCATCGATATACTTGATTATAACCGTACCTATTGATGCAATGATTCCACAAAGTTTCCTTCTTGAAACAATTTGTAAAACTAATGAAGCATAATCATTATTTTAATTAATTTCAAGCATTATCTACAACAATATATCTTAAGTTCAGGATATCCCGAAGTTTCGAGTTTCATGACTGCAATAATTTCGCCGTTATTCGGTGAGAATATTACTAATGGATTTTTTATTCCCTTTTGAACTATAAATGTTGAAAGTATCTCTTCAACGGTGATGCATTCTTCTGTTATCAATAATAAAATTTTCAAATATAAAAGTACATCTGAATGGATTTACGCCTGGAAATACTTTATTAAATACGCAATGACGCATAAAGTCGTCGCATGAATAGCAAAAGTTCATCGACTTGAATATTGTGAATTTCCTGAATTTCATCTCAATTCTCTCAGAATATTGCTGCTTTTAGAAATTGTTTCATTTCTTTTTAGAAATTCCATAATAATTTTATAAGTTTGAGTAAATTTTTCAATGAATAAATTGAAATGTGAAGAAAATAATCACCTACAATTTTTTTTCCAATTTATTTTCTGAATGTATTCAAATTCAATAATAAGTTTTTTCATATTCTATGGCCTAGACGAACATCAATCTTTGGATTATTATTAGAAATTAATAATTGATTGAAAATGCTTTCTTCTTTTTTAATATCCAGTCCGCAATATACGATATAATTAATATTTCTCTATTTTTATGTTACACATAAGTACAGGGGATGTTTGATATTTTCCTTTTCCATTCTATCAGTATTAAGACTGGTAATAAAAACTCAAAAAAGTTTCAAAAGTATTTAGAATATAGAATATTGGAGCTTCACATTAATGGTGTTTAGAGTAAGTCTGGCAGAGACACACCATTGTCAGCAAATTAAAATTTTATAGTGAAGTCAAACTGAAGTTTCGGTATAGCAGTATTGTTTGACTATTTGATGATCAAGCATGGTAACGAACACAAATACGTAACATTCAGTGAAAGTAGCTTAAAATGGGGTTTCTAGAATTAAACACTAATTGAAGAGGTACTCCTCCAAACTCGATGTGGAAAATTAAACCTAACAAGGCCCCTCTTTTCAAAAATTCATGAGTTTTTATATACGACTGAATCTGTATTTCGTAAAAAACCATTGGGGCAACCTTGAAATGTAACAACTCCTAGAAACTCGGGGCAGATAGAACATCGGTCGAATAATTTTATAAATCTTATTTAGTACTTAGTGATCAAATATTTATTTTTGATGGATTGCATTTCCGATATTCGAATGGACATTTTTGGCGATTATTGTTTTTTTATTTACTCTGACATTATATCTTATAATCAATATTATGCATCTAGTACCCGCCAGGACATTCAGCCAAGTTTACGCAGAATTCTCAGGCTATCACGAAAATGCAAATTATGTGTTAAAGACTTCACTGGTGAAGAATATTACTGGCACTGTCAAGTGTCACGCTAGACACAATTGAACGATTGATGTTGGCAATAAAATGTAGATATGACATGGGTACTTAAAACGTGTACCTACCTCTGTGAAAGGACTATCCCATTTTCAATCGTTCTCTTGAAGTGTGAAAATTTAATGGAATACATCCTGTCAGGGTAAAAGTACATGAAATATTGTAATGGTCATTGCTCAGCTCTTTTCACTCCTCGATAAAACTTGTCAGTATCCTCTGTTACGCTATATAAATCATCATTTTGCTCTGCTATCGAAAAAATTGAGAGTGCTTTTTATATTCCCTTTATTTGACTCCGTTTGTTGTTGTGACGTAGGTGTTATTGGACATAATATGAATAGAGGAAGAATCTCCCAGTATATGGGATATGAGAAAGATTAATATCGAGGTGTTATATGGAAAAGGTCGACCTCTGAGGGGTGGACTTGACAAGGATTCCATTATTTTTTGATAAATTCCGTTCCTGTTTCCATAAAACTGCGAAATTATATGACCAGCGGCAGAGATATCGAATCGAATCCTCCCATAAAACAATGGGTTTTATGTCAAGGTGCCTAGTAAAGTAAGTACGGTGGAAATTATTGGGATTTCAGGACTTTCTTGTGTTTGTTAGGATCGGTAAATTATTTACCTTTCTTTTCATTTTTCCGAATAGGTAGATGTTCAATTTTAGGGAGGACTGATATTTGTTTAGATTTCCAGTTAAACTAAAAAAACTGATACGTTGAGCATGTCATTATATTCTATAAAAAATCTTCCTTATTGTTATGCGAAAGTTAATTCTTCACTATTTGAGTAATTCGGAATAAACTAAAGCCAAAAATTGGGTAGAACCCTAATATGGAGACTGAAACCTGCGTGTTTGTTCAAATTCATAGATAAAATCTCTTGAATTTCTAGACAACAAACAAATATTCAATTAAATAGTTTAAGGCTTTCACGACCGGGTATAATGGTATTGAAAGAGTCTTTCAGGCTTATTGGTTGTGGTTCATTAGGAATAATTTCACCTCACGTTTCTCCTACAACTTCGGTAGGCATCGAGAATCCTCTAAAGATGTCTACCGAAGTTATAGGCGAAACGTTAGGAGAAATTATTCCTAATGGACCACGGCCAATAAGCCCGGAAGACTCTTTCAATACCAAATATTTCATTTCCTCGACGAAAAGTGATGTTTGTAATTTCCAAACAATTCTTACTGATGACACGAAAACGCATAAAAAAAAGAGATGCGTACAAGACGTGAAAGATTTCTTGCACAAACTTTGTCTGCCCTTATTTTACACCTATATACTGAGATTTGTGTTTCCGGTACTCTGAAGTTCACAAAACATGTGAACGAGTTATTTTTGATGATGGTCCTTGTTGGTTATAATAGGGACCGGTGCCAAACTTGTTCTGTCTGGACTCGTATGTTCCATATTTTATCGATTTGCGATTATAGTGTGGGGATTCGAACGCGAGTTATCTGAGGTGCAATTTCCGAAATTCTACTCACTCTAACCACTATTCTACCGAATCAGGGAATTTTAGTTATATATTAAGTATACCTTTTGTGGTAGAAGCTACCTTGACTCTATCTACTGCGGAGATGGTATGCGCAGTAGATTGGATTAGGTGAGATCTGGTTCGTGTTTAAGATTAAGTGGCACCCAAACCGAGACCCAGACATTCTTTATTTTCAGGGAGGGAGTACTGATTGGATTAGGAGTTATGGCCATGAAAGCTGCTTCATTCAATATACTTCTTCTCCATACTGCTTCCTTCGATATTGATATTATGGAAGCTTCATCCGATTTGAGGTTGTGGTCCTCGTTCCAAACATGTTGGGCTAGCTTGGATTTCTCTGTTTTTCCCAGTTGAGCTAGTCTTTGGTGCTCTTTGATCCTAACTTTCAGAGGGCGTTTAGTTTCCCCAATGAAGGATCTGCCACATAAATATGGTATTTCATAGGCATAATCTTTAGTTCTTTGATTTTCGTTGTCACGTTTCACCCTCTTCAGTTTTCCTTTAACAGTGTCCTTGGTCTTGAATGCTGTTCTTACATTGTATCTGTTACCAAATCTTCTTATTTTCTCGGAAAGCTCCTTCACATATGTTATGACAGGGGTTATCGTTTGGGTAGGTTCATTGTCTGTTTGTCGATGCTCTGTGTTATAGCATCTCTTGGTTGTTCTGACGTAGAAGCATCTAGTTACTCCTAATTTGGTGTTCAGATTGTGGTTAGATTCGACGTGGAAATATTGGCCTGTGTTTGTTGGCTTGTTGTAGACTATGTTATGGGGAGTTCTATTCTGTTTGTGAACCCATGTATCGCTTCCATCTTGCTAGATAACGAATGTGTCGTATACATATCTTCGCCATAGTTTCAGCCTGAACACGAATTGTGCCAATGTTTTCTTTTCGAAAGTTTTCATTTATGAATCAAACAGAGGTGGATCCTTTGATGTCGAAACTGACTATGATTTCCTAGTCCTAGATTGTTGTTCACGCATGGTTTCGAAATGATCTATGATTTTGACCATTGAAGAGGACGAACTCGTTTAGAGAAAGCAATTGCTCGCAACTAGACTTGACCTGACCTAACCTACTGCGCAAACCATCTGAGCAGATATATGGAGCCAAGGTGATCTCTACCACAAAGATTTTACTTTATAAATAACTAAAATTTTATAATAGTTACCTGCTTCTGTAGGCTTGTGGTAAGAGTGACTGGAATTTCCAAATTGCAACCTAGAAATCAGCGTTCGAATCCCTCTGTAATTGCAAAATTGAAAAAGTATGTAGCGCAAGTTTGGAAAACACCAGTACTTCTAAGGATCAACAACACTCTGAAGATGGCAGGCGAATGCTTGCCAACACGTCGATATCAACAACCAACAACACAGTTAATGGAAGCAGCCCAAATAATCTTTCAACAAATATGTAATTTCAAGAATATCTCGTTTACACTTCTAACTGATGTATTTTCCTCGAAATGTATAGTATTCAAGTCTGAAGTAAACAGGATTCATCTTTATGTCGAGGCACCCACTTTCCTCGGATAAACTTCAAAAACAGCAATTTATTTTATATTTCTCACCTTTGAAATGTCAAACCATAAATCGACATTCAAGAACATATTTATGAGATTTTTCCATCTTGGCACGAATAACGCGGAGGAAATTCAATAAACCGCAGGATGTTATGCTATGATTTGATAGAAACTCCGAAAATCCACAACGTCCCGTCGGCTCAAATTAGACTCTAAGGGGAAATTTTCTCACGGTGGAGTGAATATAGAGCGCTACATCATTGAATGAAATTTCGTTTATGAATAAATGTATTTCCGACATTCATTGTGTGGATTTCAAACGTTAGAAAAAAGGAGGGGAGATAGAAGACATAAAAGATCAAGGTTTCAAAATTGAAACCATTGATTTGTCCGAATTTTCATTTACTCTTTTGTGTTTTCACTCTCAGAAACATAATTCTAAAAGAATATAAATGCTCATAAAATAATTCTTGCACAAATAAAATTCGTTGGGATCAAATCAGCCCTGAAGATTTTCTGCCTGAAATAAATGAATTAGAAACCTCCCTGCCTCCCTTTGCGAGTCGATTACTCTTTGTGTACTTATCATATCCATATAACAATTCAAAATGCCAAATGTGGTTATGTTCCTACAAATCGTTTGTTTTCAGTATACCTCGAAGTATACATAATGAAATACAAGTCAGGTTAAGTTGATTAGCAGTTCTGCTAGACTTCGCCTTTTTGGTAGGTAGTAAATTGATAGTAATGTAAAATATCTTGTAATATGGTGTTATATTGCCTACTGAATAAAGTCAATTATTATTATTATTATTATTAAATATTCCGAGGATGAAAACACCACTATTGCGAAATAATTTCGATAATTAATTTTTTGCCATTCCATTCCTTTGTTTCACTCTAATTCAATCAACTCTGAGATCCCCATATTCTATAACGTATTTCCAATATAATTTTGGCTAGGAAATAGTGTGCTCTAGGTTCACACCGGTGCAGCGTGTTTGGGTAAATATTGCAAGCAACAACCATTGCAAGATATTCTGGTACGTAAGTTACCTAAATTGTGCAGGGTGGTCAGTTTTCAATAATTAAGTACTACATCTCCTGAATTAAGAAAGATAGAGAAAAATAATATACATGTCATGTTTTTTCCTTGGATAAACATTCAATTGCTGAATACCGTATGTCGAAACGGTGTCTACAGTAAGAGATAGCAAGGTAAACAATTCCTACAGTTTCAACTCGATATTAGGCTTAGTTCAGATAATCGCGCGATTCCCAAACGCGCGACTAGAGATACTGAGTAGTCATATAGAAATGTTCATATTATGGTCGTGCGTCATCGCGCGTATATGGCGATCACGAGCGATCGACTTGAAATTTGGAACATTGAATATACTCACTATAGGGCACTTTTTGACATATTCAGAAAAAAAATCCAACTTCTGGTTTTTCCGGAAATGACATCAACTTTCGATTTTCAAATGGGACAACTGGTATATTATTACATTTTTGAAATCTCTATAATTTTCTCAATCTAATGATACCTCATAGTTGATATTTCATTCGTCAGAATGCCCATTTTATTTTTCGATCTAGAGAGCCATTAGCTCCCTAATATTATTCCAAATAATCAAAATAATGCTACACTATAGTAATTTCGATTTAAAAAGTATCGTGGTTAGAAATACGTACCAAAAAAGTAAACCAAAACCTTTTTTCACTCGAAACTCCGTTTTGTCAAATGGTAGCATAATGGTACTCTGACGTCATTCGAAAGTACCATCGGTGGGGTATCCATCCATATCAACTATTTTTCTGTATAACCAATACGAACACGATAATGGAGTTTAGACAAGTTTAAGTATCTTCTCGGTTCAATCCAAAGTTGATGTAATTTCCGGAAAAAGCGGAAATTGGATTTTTTCCTAAATATGTCAAAAAGTGCCCTATAGTGAGTATATTCAATGTTCCAAATTTCAGAAATATAGCTACAGAAACAAGGGAGAACATGGGGGTGTACCATGAGTCTGTGTCACCCTGTATATGGGGGTGATGTTTTGGCCCATTTTGAAAAAAAAACTTAATATAAACATATGTATGTCCTTAACGTCTTACCTTTCGAGATACAGGGTAGTAAAGTTTTCAAAAATAAATCAATTAATTATCAATTTCTACAATACCACTTCTAATATTTCAATGAAATTTGTCATACATGTACTTTGAATCAAGAGGCATTTCACTTTTTTTTTTGATTTCCACCAGTGGAAATACATAATTTGACCTACCTTTTCTGGCAGACATCATGGTCCGCTACAGTCTGTAGCGGACCTGAAATAAAAATTATTTTGGAAATTCCCAATCATTTCATACCTAAGTTGATCACTTGACTTCTTTCAATCCGAAGCACGGATTTCGCTTAAAAAAATGAAAACCACCCTGTATCGAGGACATATGTTCATATGAAGTTTTTTTGTTAAAATGGACTCAAGAATCACCTCCATAAATATTGACATTCAATTACCAAACACCCTGTATATTTACTACTACTAAATTAGTATAACTATATCAAGTGTCGTACCTAGAAAAATCGAAATGCGTGGTATGTATAACAAGTACAGAATTTTTTAATAGCTTAGTTTCATATATCATTACAAAAAAACACCAATCAAATAAAATAGCTCATATTTTCTTTCGTAGGTATTTTGTCAATTACAAGTCCCGATTTCAGACGAATGTTACAAAGGTGGAATCTGGGTATACGTCCGCTTTGAATTAATATGAGGAGTGCCTAATTCAGACGGATTTGAGCTAAAAGAAGTCCATGAATTTTTACACGTGAATAATAAAGCTGATCAAAAGTGTGTTTGTATTTAGTGTTCCAATTCCTTAGAAGTTTAAGTAACGAATTCTTTGCTTCAGCATCATATTATTCTGGGTTGGCAGTTCCCATTCGCACTGGAAAGAACGTATTATTGTTAAAGTTTTGAGAAACGATCAAGTAGAAATCACGAAGAATTTCCAGAGTTTTGCAAATAGAAACAGCTCAATCCTGAAGGATCACATTTTCGATCACTCCAAAGTTTCGTGAGGCCGTAATGAAGCTTCAATTTTCATTGATTAGGATTCGATTGGACTCTGGTGCGGTCGGAATAGGGTGATTAGTGCCACGTCAAACTTCCGGTTTTCTGACTTGCCTAACGAATCGCTGTGGAATATCGCCGTTTCCGGACAGGCGACGTTGTTCAATCCCCTCGTCAGCTGCTACATGAAATTTCAGGTCACAACGAATTTGAATTGCCAGTAATGAGCACTCATTTATCCGGTAATCATGAAGACGCTAATTTATGCGAATGAGATTTTTCCCAAAATATGCGAATGTTCCACCAAAAAATGCTGGTGATTCAACACGAAGTTTCATCAACAGAATTTATGAATATAAAGTTCATCAAACTTTTTTCATCCATCGGAATCGTTCAACGGTTACATTCTTCGAAAATGATGATATTTTTATAATTACACGAATAAATCAACACAAAAGAGATTGCCAAAATGAATCCAATCCCTTGAAGACAAAAAGAGATAACAATACTGCCTTAGCCGGACATAATTAGAAAAATCTTAATTTTTAAAATTTGAACTCAGTAAGAATATAACGTGTTGAAACACATTAAAAAAAAACTTTTTAAACGAAATGATTTCCATTACAAAAAAAAAATTCTATCATAATCGATGATGAATTGAATACGGCCTATCATTATTTTAGTAAATGAAAAAAAAGATAAGTAAATTGCCAATTAATTTCCTCTAATTCTATCGATAGTTATTTCCCCTTATCAGTTTCATTCTTCTGATGATTAAACATATTTATGTTTATTAAAACTTTCAAAAATCAGTCAATTTTTCTACAAATGCGTAAGTATCAGTGTTTTCTTTTTCCCAATTCCCATCACACACGATAAAGCCATTACATATTATGAAAAACTGTAAGTGTTTTATTTTTGTAGAAGCACCTTACTTCCAATTCAAATTAATTCAAGATATATATTAATATATTGTCTTATTTAGAATGTTGTTGTCCATTTCAGAGCCCTGAAGAACACTCAAAATTAAAATCGAAACCAGTTATCGTTATGTCTGATAAAATGGTTTTGTTGAACCCTAGACATTCTTCCTCTCATATGAGTGTATTATTGAGAATTATGTTCTAGCTTATTTCGAGAGTAAAAATTGAACACACCTGCGTTCGAAAAATATCCTCAATAAAAAAATCTCGAATTTAGTATTATATACAGGATGTCCCGAAACTAGTGAATCAAACGTCACACCACTGTAGAGTAGACCTAATACTATCGAATGACTCCAACACTAGTTGAGCGAAACTTCACTGTTTACAAAATAATTGGAATTTTTTTAATATACCTAAAATCATAGATTATTTTGTTATTGCTCCTAATTAAAATTATTCTAAAGAGTTAATCGAAATGTGAACTAAAAAAATTCTACATAATTCTTATTGCCTAGTTTAAAAAAATTATGCCAATTCTTTTTTGCAAACATTTGAAATCTTCCTCCTTTCCTGGAGATTCAAAATTGGTAAATAAAATTGACAATATTGCTTTACACTATTAACTGTCTAGGATCTAGGATACAAGAGAGATTCATGTAGCCATCTTTCCGCCATTCGTTACTCCATAATACAGTGTCAGAAAAATTGTGATTTTTGGTAATTTTCGCTATCATGATGCGACAAAATCTCACACGTATTGCGTAATCCTGGGTTTCTGATGTCTGTACATTGTAAGGGTGGTACCCATACATTTTTAATATTCTATGGGTGATTGATCGTGGAATACCAGTTGCGAGTAGAGGTGTCAGGCTTTTCTTCAATTATGTATTTCCAAGAAAGTGTCTTCGTCTGACGTTTATGGTCTCCGAGTTTGATGACCATGGTCAACTTTGGGTATTCCACCAGCTCGTTAAGGTTGGTGGGTTCTAATGAAGACGCCATAAGCGAGCATTTGGCGCATCATGATAGCAATAATTACCGAAAATCCCCACCCTATTACGGAGTAACCAAACGTCATGTCGGAAAGATGGATACATAAATCTGTCTTGTATCACAGACAGATAATATGATAAAGAATGCTATTTACCAAATTTGAATCTCCAGAAAATGAAGAAGTTTTTGAAACTGTTTGAAAAAAAATTTGTATTTTTATTTTAAACAAGAGAAGGTTTATTGAAAGTAATAAAAGCTATGTTGAAAAGAGAATTCTTTTTACTTACATTTATTGAGGTTTTCGATCGACTATACAGAATAATTCTAATTAGAGGTGATAATATAATATTCTCGGATCAATATGCGCTGAAAACGCTATCCTTAATCATATACTGGCCCTGCTACTGAAAACAATGGATCGAAAATCGGCAATGTTAGGAATATTCATAAAATTCTAATTATTGTGGAAATCGATAGTGTTTAGTCTATCATGATTGATTCACTACTTTTGGGACACCTGTATAAAAATTGTGTAATTGAGCCGTAATAGTATTCAGCTTCAATTTTAGTATTATATAAAAATGCGACTTGTTAATTTTTTGAAAACTATGTTTTTGCTCCCGATCGATCAATAACAAATAATAAGGTATCCAAATAGCAAAAAGTAACCATCTGTTTAATGGATGACACTTATTTTATATAGAATTTGGGATATAGAACCCCGATGGGGTTGCCTAAAAATATATCCTGTCAAGGACAACGGTATGGTATACTTGAGGAACAATAATCTGTTCATGGAATGTTTTACATACCAATCGAAAGAATGAAGCTTACAGTATATGAAAACAATGGATTGCCTATCATTTTCCTATCAACAGTAATAGGGTTTGAAACATAGAAACTTCTTTCTTCTAGTTTTGGACGTCAGTTAGTTCAAAATGGGTTACAGTCCACTGCGGCCTTATGGTCTATTGTGCCCCCTTACAAAGCTGTTCTCACCACACCTTTTACAGCCCGCCATCCAGTTTCAGAGATCTAATGAAATCCAATATCTGTGAAGGCTTCAGCGAGGCTAATTCCTCACTCCTACAAGTCTCTTGACCAATGCTTGGCAAAGCATTCCGTTACTAGGTGAATAGTAGTTTCTTCCTCCTCCCCACAGAATCTACACTCGTCAGTGTCCGATAATATAATATAAGCCCATTCTCAACAGATGCTTTCTGAGCCGATAATGCAACGTAAGGAAGCCGGTGAGGATGTCTAGTTGGTTCTTACTTCTTACTGAGATCCAGATACCTTTTGGATCTTGTAGTTTCGAAGTTCCCCAAAGTTTTGGAAGTCAGTCTAAATCGAGGTCTAAATGCTTGAATGAACAACGCCGAAGAGCAATCAATTGCCTCACTAAGTTATTCGATTCGAAAAAGTTGTCGATAATGCAAGACCGTTTTCAAGCACCTCGCCATATTAACATTTTTTGGAATGTTCAACGTTCATTTTGGTATAGTTGGATATTTTTTGGAGCAGTTATAAATTCAGCCCATAAATTGATTCGGTTTCGCCACTCTACGAAACGCTGAAAACCGTCCGATATAAAAAAAACTGTAAATTTACAATATGTTCATATTTTTTGGGAGTTGAGATCATATTAATCATATTAGGGACTCTGGGTGCTTTCCACTCATGGTGCAATATACCACAAAAAAAAGAAAAACATTATTTATATTCTCCATGGTACTTGACCTGCTGAGGAATTCTTGTGCAAATGAATCACTTCTGAATAGCGATGTGTTATGAGGTAATCGTTGTTACTACCGAGATATGGAAATAAGCCGAAAATCGGATTCAGGTATGTAGATTGTTATCCAATTGTAGTCTCCGTTATTTCACACATGTACATGATAGCTGAATAATACCAAAATAATTTATTTATATTGTTTAGAACTATCACTTCCGAATAAAATAAATGAGTTGAAGTAGGATATCATATTTCTTAATTAGGAAAAGGTTTGCAATCATCTAAATTCAGAATATATTCTTCTAGTTTTTGTGCAATGATGATTGAGTAGATGTAACATGTACGTGCATCAGAAATTGAAGTTCAGTTCAACAGCTCACAATATAATTTAATTTGCTAGGAAAGGAAGTCAGAGATTTCCATCTTTATTTAACTCTAATTTCTAATTTGTTTAAAGATAATCGACTGGACAGTCGTAATGTAACTAATGGTAGTATTCTGATTTTTCTCTGTAGGCTACGAATCTGTAACGAATGATCGATATGTATGTCTTAAAGATTCGTAAATATGTAATGAAATTCTGCATTTTTTTTTGTAACTGTTGTATTTAAAAGGTCATGTTCAATTTGCTTCCGTTTTAACGAGAAAGGAGAGTTAACAACCAAATTGCGAACGTGAATCACAAAAACCTCTGAGTTTAGAAAAGTATTTCACATTCTATGACAAAAACGAACCATTCAACATTACCTCACAATATACCTTCCGATATGCTTTCGATCACCTTTCGGGTACTCGTAAATATTCGAAGATTTTCAAAAAACGTACAAAATATCAATTTTCCTATAAGCTTATGAAAAGCTGCAGATTTGCTTACAGATTAAAGAAGAATATCACCATAAATCTGAATTAATAAACAACAGGCTACAGGTGTATCTCGAATATAACAAAATAACAGTCCACTATCTTTTTAGCGAAAAAGAGTTTCTGATTTATTCTTTTTATTTGAATAACGGGAGGAACAACTAATACTGACTGTTCAATTCAAGGTATGGTTTTTACAAAAAATATCGAAAATAAATAATTAATAACTCGAAAACCATTAATACAATGTCCCGTTTACGGAAAACGGGAAATTGGTTTACTTTGAAAATTTGGCAACATAAGTTATTGGTTGTGATCTAACGATTGAAAGTCTTTTAATCGATTCAGCATTTCCGCCTGAACAAGAAAGTAGCATACTCTTTGATATATCAAATGGCCTTAATTGTTGACATTGTTCCGTTTATTGATTTTTCATGAGCTTTCCAACGGGCATACCAATCAAGTTGTTACCGTTTTTATTTGTTTATTTTTTTAATGATTGCATGATTAAAAGCAAACCTGAGCTTTCCAACAAGCCCACACATGTTTTTACACTTCGCGCAACAATCATAGTTTATTGGCTGTTTTAATTGTTGATTATGTCAGATTACATTCAATGTTTGATGTGAATTGTAAATAATTGTAACTCAAAAAAAAAAATGTTATCTTACATAATTAACTTATGATAATAATAATAATAATAATTTTTCGGTTATTTCAAATTGGTAGTTCAGGAAATAAAAGACCTAACTTTTGAAGCCTTAAGACTTAAGTTTCTGAATTTATTGGTTAACCATTTTTCGGAATACCGGTAGCCATGCAATCCTCGGATAAGGCACGAAGATAAAATTTTCAAAATTGTCGTTTTCTCTACTCACATGGAAAAATGTTTTCGAGCAAGACCGATACAAAGGTCGCATAGCCTTTTGATTCAGATCTAATTTGCTTTTTCTGACCCTCAGATATAACAATTTTTTTCGAAATATCCCATTTTGAATGCAAAACGATCCTTTTTCACTCAACTGTCGATATCTCCGGAACTACTGATGGACTAGTGAGCCGACAGGCGGTTTCTTCTTCTGCAGAAAAGTTGTTGTTTACCTGTAATTTTCTGCCATCGTCAATATTGGGGAGAAAGCTTAGATTATAAGAAAATTTTACAGCCTGATGTTCCCCTAAGTCCCCCCTGAATCGGTTGAAGGATCGGTTCAGCGGTTTTCTTGGACCGATTATTTGAAATTTTGCCTAAATTAGTACCGTGGGCAGCTTAGGATTATCAACATTAAATTTTTTCAATGAACTTTTTTCTGAAGAAAATGAAGGTTTAAATGTGTTCAAAGCTTCATTGGAGGTCAGACAGAAATCGTCTCTTGTTTCTTTTCAAATGAAAAAGGATTCTTTTTAAATTTCTAAAATTTAAATAAATTTTTCAAATGTAAATTTTTTTTTCAAATTTCCGAAATTTATGAAAATTAAATTAAATTATTTTTGGATAATTTATATTCGAAAAAAAAAACAAATTTGAGTAAAAAGTAAAGAAAAAATGTAATTTTCGATTGATTAAAAAGATTAGATCAAGTTTAAGAAACTTGTTCCCTATATTTTTTCAAAATATCCATCAATCGGTCTGCGAAACCGCTGAACCGATAGACCTACCGATTCAGGGGGGGACTTTGGAGAAGATCAGGGTGTAAAATCTTTTTATAACCTAAGCTTTCTCCCAAAAATTGACGATGATACAGTGAATTAACCAAAAATCGGCATTTTTTACTCTTTTTTCACGTTAACGTTACAGGTGAAAAAAAATATTTTTTTATTCAAACACAACAGATTTTTGTAGAAAATTTTCTGCAGTGAAAGAAACCGCTTGTCGGCTCGCCAGGCGATCAGTAGTTCCGGAGATATCGGCAGTTGACAAAATGATCGAAGACAAATGGTCACATTCGAGGATCGCAAAAATCAAATTGAAGCTGAGTAATCTGGCTATGGGACCTTTATATCGGTCTAGCTTGAAAAAATTTTTCCACGCGCGTAGAGCCAAACAAAATTTGAAAAATTTATAAAATTTCTTCTTCGAGCTTTATTTGAAGATTGCATGGTTGCCCGTACTCCGAAAAATTGTTAACCAATAAATTCAGAAACAAGAGTCTTCTAGCTTCAGAAGTTAGTATTTTTATTTTCTATACGACCATTTTTCACTGAGATACAGCTTGTTGAAAATTACCAAAAAATTTTGAAAATTTTTCTGTTCCTTCAATTGCGCGAAGTAAATTTAAAAACCTAAAATTGTGCAGGGTTACAGCCGAGAGGATGAACAAAAATACGTTATCGCAAAATTATACGAAAATTAAAAATGAATTGACCGGTTTGAGTGTTTTTCCGAAGTTTTCTGCAATCGATTTGCAGATTTTCACTGTCAACTAGTTAGGGCGCCCTTACGATTGTTATGTTTTTTACAACAACGAAAAATACGAAAAGTACGAAAACAATGTTTACGATTTATACTAATTTCATAAGATTTAAAACTCTTAGAACTTTGGGTTGCTGTCTGTTAAAAAAGTTTCACTCACACAGACAGTTACCAAAATGTTGTTTGTGCTATGTCGTCTGGAACGGATTCCGTTCTTTGTCGAAAAATATTAACTATAATCACCTGTACGAGCAGGAGCTTGTCACAAGCACGGAGAACAGATAAAATATCCTCTGAAAATAATTGACCACTACAAAAAAGTCCCGCTATCCAGCGGACCCTGAGACAGGAATATCCCTGAAAACTTTTTATAAGACAGTGATATTCGAAAGAAGCTTAGGAAAGAACATAAGGACTTTCGAATGTATTTGACTATACCATGAGTGAAGTTGAAGTGGGTGTGAAAAGTTTTCAGCACATTAATAGATACCTAGTCGGTCATACTTCATGCAGCAGAGTCTTGAAATGTTCGTTTGAAATAAAAGGACGCTTCGACTTTCATGGCTACGAGAGTTCATGAATTCCCTCGTGAATTCTATTTCAACTTTTACAATATCTCTTTCGGTATGCTTTGAGTATTCGATATTTGAACTTATTCCCATGCAAAAAGTTCGATTCATTAGAAATGAGTTTTGTTAGTGTTAATAGATCCACACAAATTTATTCTCTTTTTCGCTATTTTATGAATACTTATAACTTTTTATGGTGTTGAAATTTTGAAATACTCACAGAAAAAGCAAATATAACAAGTTGAATGTTACATTCATATCACTATTGAGTTGTTAAACAACACTGCTATACAGGGTATCCCAAATTGCTTAATTTTGATTGTTTCTGGTACTTCTAGACTAGATAGGTAAACACGTTGATAAAAGTTCTGGATTCGATGTTCGGAAGTATTCGCACAAGTGCATCACAATCACCGATAATTTTGCATGACAGCGTGTTGTCTTAAAACTGCATGAGTTCATTTTCATCTCGATTTTCATTTTTGGAGAAAGAGCCCGACACCGAAGGTGCAGGGCTCTTTCTCCGAAAATGGAAATGACCGAATGCAGAATTATCAGGTCATTTTGATGCACGAGTGTAATTCGGGTGAATATTTCCCGAAATTGCTATGGATACGAGCAGTGCAATTATCGCAGGGATCTTTCGCTCTCTGCAATGCAATTATCGTTGTAATTTTCGATAATTGCATTCTATTTACATGAAGTTTTTGACAGGAGGGAAATATTCGTATAAACACCATTAGTGGAAACCGTTTCACGATATCTTCATTTGTTTTGAAGATATAAACAAATTTTGTTATTGATGTCATAATATTTGGGTGAAGGTCACCCACATTGATAAGATTGAGAGAATCTTCCGGGCTTATTGACCGTGGTCCATTTCACCTAACGTTTCTTCTACATCTGCGGTAGGAACGCTGAACGAAACGATCAATCAACACTACGATCAAAGAACATAAGGCCAATGGCAGACTGGGTCATTCAGAGAAATCCGCCGTCGCAGAGCAAACACTGAACAACACCAATCAAGTAATAAAATTCGACCAAACCCAAGTCCAAGTGTTATGCAACACCACCCCACCCCATATTACCCCAGGGTTTATAGGGAAGCAATCGAAATTCATAAACACCAAACGAATTTCAATAGATCAGAAGAAGATGCCAGACACTCGAACTGGCGAAACGTCGAGAATTAATCCAAGACGACATCCGAAATGCTCGAGACAACAAGTGACTGAAGGATGGCCGCGAAAGCATGAATTAATTAATAAAAAAAGTCATTATTGAAATTGGCCTTTTTGATTCATATCCGATTAATGCAGAAAGGTGTTTTTGCAGAGTGCCATCTATTTTTTATTATCCGCTGTGATATTCGATTTTGTGACTTCCAAGATGCCAGTTATGTAGTATGTATTATCGGTGTATCGAATATTATCAATCCATGTTTCCTTGTTTTTCAACTAGATGGTTTTCAAAAATTTATTATTCTTTCTTTTCAAGGTACGGATTACCTATTGAAAGAATCGATACTGCATAGTATTTTCGAATCAATATCCATTCAATTAATTACCGACAAAAGCTTTGAATCACAGATAAGATTTTTTGATACTTTTTACTGTATTTGAATTGTAGAAATAGGGTTCAGATGTTTCCCCGTTATATTTCAACGGACGCAAACTTTATTCATGAGATGATACCTGTTTTGAATTCAGGAAAGAACCAACAAAACTTCACTACATGCAGGTGTTTTCTTTCTACTATAATATGGAAAGCCGCAAGTGGGAGCACTTGCGGCCAATCGTACAGCATCGGTGTGGTCCAAGTAGTTTGTTCTTCTCGAAGTTCATCTAGTATTATTGATGACAATAAACCTTTTTTGAATGGGTGACAATTGTAATTGAAAAAAAAATACTGAACGTCCTGAAAAAAAGAACATTTCTTGATCTTGATTGAATATTCCAATGGAGTTTGTTTTGAAGGAAACTACAATAGTTTTGGTCGTTAGTTAGGCCCACAAAAACGAAGAACAATGATGACTTCTCAGATGAAGCAAATATGCATGTCCTCATTTGCCTAAACTAGATGTGATATTCTCTTGCATCGAGACTTCTTTTCGATAATACAAAAGAGAAAACTCAAGCTCCTCACGAAGTTTCATATATGATCGTAACCAATTTTCACAAGCCTTCGTGTTGGAGTAACTGTAGTGCGTATATATCACCAGAGTAACCCTTCTTTTATTCTGATAGTTCGGCTACCATTTTACGGTAATTAAATCAATCGTTTTAATTTTTTGGTACTTTATCAAGCGTTATAATGTTGAAATTTGTTTCATGCTCTCGAAAGAAGATATTATTCTCGACAAGGAGATTGTTTTGAATATTAAAAATCTGTTCATTCGCCCATTTCATATTCATGATCTTTAATGATCTATTTTGACACTTTGATTGAATTGAAAGATTTATGCTTGAGTTTATGTAATGAAAAAATATCTTCCTTTCCATCTGATTTCATTATGGTATAGAAAATGTTCTGCTTCGTTGAAAGAATTCGTTACGTGTTTCGGTGTTAGATTCCACTTCACTTTCTGATTAAGTTTTTATTCTTGTGTAAGTAGATGTGCGTATCTGTTCGATTCATGCGAGTTCTCTTATTTCATAGGTATTGATAAACTATGATTTATTTATTCCATTACGGACATGTAACCTACTACTTTCCTCACAACTTGGATGTATGAAATATTACTATATAGGGAAAGGTGTGAAGATGTTTCACTTGCCGCTTTAATAACCAATTGACTATTCGAATCATGGTTCCGAATTTACTAGACCTTTTAATATTTCAAGGTCATTAAGGCTAATAAATTCAAAAGATTTATAGCAAAAGCAGCAATACCGATGACAATAATTTGGAACTTTGTTTTGTAAGTTGTACATCCAATCATTCGGGGTCGACTAACTATTCTTGTTAACTAAAATTGACAATGAAATTCGAAATATTATAACCCTCTATCTATAAGAGAGAAACCACTGTTATTGATAGTTGGATTGAAAAACATACTCAAATTTATCCGAAATTCAACGGTTTTCTGTAACCTATATTTTTTCTAATCTTTTATGATGATTACTCCATTTCTAGCCGGTAAGGTACAATGATATTCTTCATTCATCGGGAAAGAACGAGGGAAAGAATCTCAACATCTGACAATACATTCTTTTTATTTCTCAGTTAAATTAATGAATTAAAAAAAACTCAAACACTGATAAGGCGGGTTTAGGTAACCATAATAATGTGTATGTCATATATTGGCACGTTGTGAAGCATATCGGAAATGGAATGTTACCATAACTTTAGGTTAAATTTTTTTCAATTTTTTGAATAAAAAATAGTAAAATCATATTTGGCAGGTGTACTTGAAAGTAGTTTATTATATTGATAAAAAGACCATTAGTTTGTTTTTTTCCTGAAATTTGAGCATCCCTCTATATTCTATTGAACTATGGGTTCAAAATATGTAATTTTTTTTTCTGCTTCTTCGAGTAGGTATTAGGTACTCCTGCTAAATATAATCCAACCAAAAACATTCTCATATAAAATATTGCGAAGACTAGGTCTTATTTCTAACATTGTCAAGAAGTTATCAGATCTCATGTAGAGCCAATCTGCTAACTCTATTCTCTTCATCTTCACAAGTCCTTATTTCACAAACACTATGCCTTGGTCGAAGTGACTTGGCCATTTCTCTTTCATGTGAGCGTAAGTTGAAAAATTCAATCGCTGTTAATAGTTTTTATTTTATATAATAGTTCTTATAGTTACGAAACGGCCAAGCTACTTATTTTGACCAAGGCATACAGTTTGTGAAATATAAGGACTCGTGAAGATGAAGAGTGTAGAGTTAGCAGCCTGGGTCCACATTAGATCTGATAACTTTTTGACAATGGTCGCATTCACCGGACGTACCAGTTGTGTAACAGTTGGGGAATCGTCCGGTGGCACATGCGCTGCAAAACTATACACGTTCTGGTGAATGCGACCAATGTAAGAAATACGGCCCCGCCTTGGCGATATTTTATATGAGAATGTTCTTGGTTGGATTTCAATTCTTTTTGTATGTTGCTTATGACAAAATTCTTTCATTTTGATCATTTATTCCCCAATTATAATAAAATAAAATATAGTTATTGCGAGATCCATTTGAAGTCAAACTAATTCACAATTATTCATGTTCAAAATCAACAATGTACGAAGTATAAAATATACCTTTACCTACCTAGGTTCAAGCTGCAATGGCGATGTATTGGAGAGCTGCCATTACAACCATTATATCATTATACAATGATCACAACGGAAAATTGCACAATGGAAACTGTGGTTGAGGATATTACAGGAAAATTGTATTTGGTGTAAATACACATGAAACGTTTTACGAGCGCTTTATTTTATGCCCTTATTCAAAATGTGGGGTAATTGACCCTGAGAATTCTTGAATATATGTATAATAAGCAGTCCTCCGTATATATCGATTTTCAGACCACTAGCATACAAACTTATACATCCCCTGGTTCTAAGGGTTGGGGGGTGAAAGTTTCAAGTTTGAGAATTTTTCCGTTGTTTGTATACTGAAACTAGCTCACATAAAAAATGTCAACTTGATAGGACTTCGGGAAGTTCCCGAACAGTTTTTATGATCATCAGTGAGTGAGTGACGTATCGGGGTTTTTAGATATTTATAAAACTCGAAGTGTACGAGCTATGCACTTAAACGTTTGCACGTTTGATAAGTTCACTACTAGCATTTTATCCTGAGAATTCGAATTATGAGGTTCAAAAATACGACGAATAACTTCGAGTAAAGTAGGTAGTGCCCCGGCGCGGCGTATTGCTTGGCTCGTCATGGCGCGGGCACTACCGTGCCCCCAGATGTCGCTTGACTTTTTTGATCGATGTAAAACTGGAGGATCTGATTGAGCAGACTCTACTGTTAAAAAAGATGGTCTATTATATATAATAACCCGCAAATCCTACCTTTAAGTCAGGGATAACCTTGGGTGTTAAATTTAGTTTTTCGGCGTAGCACTACATTATCCTCTGATCACTGGAGCACTTATCACCAGTTCAAAAATCCGATGAAAATTGAAAATATCAATGATGAAAATTGAAGAATTCGTTTACTATACAAATAACAGATCGCTCTCAGCATATGGCTGTACTAATGAAAATTCGAATTTTATTCCTGGGCCATCAAAATTATAACATTCTGTATGAGAACGAAATATTCAGATTCGTAAGTCATTACGCATTCACTAAAATATGAGACAGCATTCTTGTTATCCCACCTTCTGTAGATTGTTTCATGAGAAGAAATTCACTCTCAGACTCACTTCGAAAATAACACGGGCAATGACCAGCATATCTGACAAACAGATCGAAACAGGTATTGCCAGGGTTGAAGTTCAGGAGTCGATGAAGAGAAATTCGCATTTTGCTGCTTGGATTTTCAGCACCACATATGGAAGAGAGAAATTTAATTAATGGAATCAAATTTTGCGTTCAGAAGATAAAAAAATGTAATTGGACAAACGCCTTTATTATTTTTAGATCATTCATAAAATTTGAACTTTGGTGAGAAACGATCACAAAAAGAAGAGAGGATAAATGATATTTCGTAAATGCATCCTCACTACTGCACGAGTATGTACACTGTGTCCCAAATTGGGTGAGACTTTACGTTATCTCAGCTAAAGATAGAGACATGCGGTTTTCTCGACCTTGTGTCACTTTTTCGTAAAATTCTTAAAGCCGAAAACAGAAATATTCCAACTACTTTTGTTTCTGAAATACAGGGCGAAAACGAAAATGTGCACTTTTTGGAGATGTTATTATTTCTCGGTTACTGTATGAGATAGAAAAAAATTTAAACTGCTTTTAATAGATTATTTCAGGTAGAAGTCCGTTCAGAGCATTGTTTCAGAGATTGAGCACAAACTTGGAATTTTTCAGATAGAACACCCTGTATATTTTAACGTTTAATTTCTGCAATTATTTTTCTGAATACTTTGATATATCATAACCTAACCTCTGATGAATTTCAGTGGAAAAAAATCAGTGAAATTCATATTATGTTTGTTTTACAATAGTAGGCCATGAATTCTTTCACACATTAATATAATTTCATTATATTTAAACATAAACTCAAAATATCCCTCTTCAACATGAACATGAAAATGTTAAAACGAAACAAATTTCAATATTATTATTGAAATTTTTCGATGCATATTCAACTTTTAGGCATCTGTGAAAGAATTAATGTCTTACTAATAAAAAAAAACCAACATAAATATGGGTTTTTCCGAATTTCAAAATTCATTAAAGGTTGGGTTGTGGCATATCAATGTATTCAGAAAAATATTTGCAGAAATTTGACGTTAAAATATACAGGGTGTTCTATCTGAAAAATTCCAAGTTTATGTATGCTCAATCTCTGAAACAGTGCTCTGAAAAAAAATTCAACCATGCCACTGATTTCCACAAAAAATAATTTATTAAAAGCAGTTTTTATTATTGCTCTTCCTCAAAATAAGCCTGAAAAAATAATAACATCTCCAAAAAGTGCACATTTTCGTTTTCGCCCTGTACTTCAGAAATAAAAGTAGTTCTGTTTGTGGATTTAAAAGTTTTACAAAAAAGTGACACTATGTCGCGAAAACCACATGTCTCTACCTTCATTAATTTGGGACACAGTGTACATAATACTGTTTCGGGGTGAATAATCTTCACTGACGATAGTCTATCATCAGGCCTAAGGGGTGTAAAAGCGAGCGAAGTTACGTAAAAGAATGAAAACCGAAATTGCTATTGTGTTTGAAAAACTATTGATTACACCCACAGACTAGAAAGGGTCAAATTTATTATTTTTAAGAGAAAGAATGAATCAATAAACAAAAAATTCTTTTCCATCACGGAGACCGTAAACATGATGAATTCAAAATAGTAATCATTAAAATCAATAACATTCTCAAGTCCTTGACTGACCTTTTATCACGAGGGTGAAGAAATGATATCTGATTTTAACACTGAGAGGAGAGATTAACCGGATTCAGCCTTATTTGGCATCATCAGTATCCCATGCAACTCAGGGACAACATCTTCATAACAAACTTCTATATTTGAAGCAAAAAGTTGTGGCCTACTGCGTAAGATATTACAAGTGGCGACATCTAGTAGCGTCAAATCCAATCACATGCTAAAAAAAACTGCGCACATCTACTATCACTCCACGAGATTTAAGCAGTGGTCCTAAGTCAGGACGTCTATGCAAGTCTCTCCGAGTGATGGAAACGCCCAATTCTTTTCGCGACTGTGAAACCAAGTGTTTTTGAAAAAAGGAATAAATCGAAAAACAAAAAATTCTCTGAGTGGTAGGGGATACCGATGATGCCAAATGAAGCTGAAACCGTTATATATCTCCTCTCAGTGGCAAAATCTGATATTATTTCTCCAACCTCATGATGAAAGATCTTGAGCCTAGAAATTGAAAATAGTATTCATTTCGATGATTACTATTTCGAATTCATGTAACTATGTTTCAAAAAAAACAAATTCATTATTCGCAACAGATGACATGAGTTTTCATGAATCCAATACTGGAGTACTGACGTCTTTGTACATCTTTTGTGCTTCATTAAAAGTTAAAAAGTAGAATATATCAGAAATTATCGTTGTTTCGTTCACTTTTTCATCTCCTACAATTTTTAAAAGTATGTGAACTATTATACTTCGCAAAGAGATGTTTTTCTAGAGCAATCTTCCCTTTATCTCTCAATGGAACTTTGTCGGGGTGCACCATCATAGTTCAAACAATATATGAAGAAGAATATTTGTTTCATGCAAAAACTTCAGATCTCTTCCAATTTTGTTATATTGAATGCATTTTGGGGAAAAAATGTTAGTTGTTATCACATAATGTCACCAAAAACAAAATGATGAAGTAAGATTAGGAAAGCTCTGGCATATTTAGATAAACTCATAGTTCCATCACTACTTATCCTTCGTCGCTAAGCTTCTCATTTTCATTTGTACTTCCCTTAATAATATTCCATGAGGTAGAGTTGATCTATGAATACTTATAATTCATCAGAATGAAAGAAGCCGAGAGAAGTTGAACAAGAAAGAATTGATTTACATATTTTCACCTTTGTGAAATTTAAGACAAATAGTCGGAGAAATGGAGATGCTATACAAAAAAAAAACTGAGAAATAGTTTGACCTCTAACCGCGACTTGTTAGGTGTTATCAGCATCAGATAGGTAGTTTTCCTCAAATTCAATCATTGCTACTCATTTACGCCATAGTAACTCCATTTTTTATACTTACGTAATCACGGTAGGTTTTGTTTTTACGCCCTTATAGAGCTCAATGCAACAATTTAGAGAATCATATGATTTCCAAATTGTGGTGAAACCTACATAATATAAGTCAGAGTCAGTAGAGGTTAGTAACACAATAACGTTATTACTATAGTTAGAACGGATCTACAAAATGTTTCATAATGTTATCTGTAGAATCTATCGCCAGATTCAACATTATTCAGAAGATATCAAAACTCTCCCGTTCTGTATGATTCAATCGAAATATTATGAGATTTCATCATTGGGCCTGAAAAACGTTTTTCAGAAATAAATTGCCATGTTCGAGCCCTCATATCGGGAAAATCATGTTGCCGGTTCCCTAGAGAGATATCAATACTATACAGGATATCGATAATGCCAACAACTTCTATGCTAGTATTTTTTGTTTCCGTCGAAAGTTTTGGATCGTCGAGAATCGGATTTTTTTTCATTTCACTACGTATCCGTGAAATGAGAAAATTTCATCGAACCATTTCATATGTTCATTGTGGAGAAAAATAGGGCAATAACGTGGAAAACTCAATTGACTGGAAAAATTTCGATGGATACTCGAAAAAAATGGGTACCTCTTATGACATCGGATTGAGTAGATTTATTGCCTGATGAAATTGAAAATATTATGTGCAAATTTGAGCTTATTGGAAATGAATTAGAACCTGCAAAGAATGTCATTATCAGCAACCATGATGAGATAAACCAAAAATATGTTACTTCATGAAAAACAGTGCAGTTGGACAAAAGAGGAATTCTTCGGCTTTTCGTGGTATAAAATAATTTCTCTATTTCTGTATCGTAATAAGTTCATTACAGTACTAAAAGTAGTGCTGTAATGAATTGATTACAGCATTGTTTTTAGTAATATTTTTCGTTTTTTGGTTGTCGATTTTCAATTTTCAAATCAAATCAATTCATATTCTGTAATCTGTCAAATTTCGTAAGTCACACCAACTGCCAAGATACAATATCTGAATTTTTATTCGAAAATCGAGAGTATTTCAGAAAACTTGAATGAAATAGAGAAAATTTCGTCTAAAACTCGTGGCAGAAGACAATTCCAGCACTCATGCTTTCGAAAACTCGCTTCTTCGGCGCTCGTTTTCGAACTTCGCATTCGTGTTGGAATAGGAGCCATTCTGCAACTTGCTTTAGAATATACTATTAATATACGTGGGGGTGGTAATCTGTTGTTAGTTTCTGCCTCCGACTCGAGTATGAATTCACCTGCATGAATATTAATCACTTGTGCTGCTTCTATTCGTGACATATTCTGCTAAATCAGAACATGATATTTGTTGGCGATTATTATCACGAACGAAGAACTGGAATGGGACGTGAATTTGCACTTAAGCGCTCTACTGTTGTTCGCTGCTATGCATTAACGATTGGATAATTCGCTGGATGTATAGAGCTGTATGCATTTTAACTACGGGTGGTGGATATTAACTACTAGGTTTTAATATTTCCACTCCTAAATACTATTAGAGTCCTTTGATGATGAAAATTGGTGAAATAGCGTGGGATTTCAAATATAAACATGTTGTTGCCTGCGACTTTTTTAGATTTCGTTATCAATGTAATAATTACCACCAAAATCAAGCCATTTTTTTTTTCATTTCGATAAAAATCCTTACAATATTTCCTGAAGATTCCTCGAATATGCGATTCCACTCAAAAGTTTCATTCTTTGTAATACAGGGTGTTTCAATGAATAGAGGATCCACTTTATATATTATATACGTATACTCGTATAGTGTAAGGGGGACACCGAGGGAATCCGAGAGGATGCTAGAAGATTCGAGTGACACCTCATTGTTAAGGTCTTTGAATTTTCTTCTTAGAAATATCTCACTTCCCTAAACAGTAGTTATCATTTCAAAGAGTTTGTTGTGTTCTGTATTCTGACCAAAGTCGATGTATTCAGATACTGCACACATGCATCTCAGGCAGCTTGGTTAAATAGTGGGTTCTATTTTAGTTTCTCTGGTTTGACCCAAAAATGAAACAATTGTTTGGACCTTTTTTTCATTCTCGGGAGTTTATCTTTTTGCAGGGACAGATCGACATCAAAACTAGAAAAATGAGATTAATATATCAACCTTCCAATATAACTAATTTCAAAACTACTAAATTATTCTCTTCTAATATAATTTACCAGCCAGTGTTCATAAAAGGGATGTAGGGTACAAGAAGTAAGCGATTAGATTTGTTGGAAGTAGTAAGGAGGACAGCATACGTCGAGAAGATGGGGCCATTTTTTCATTTTTTACATATTATATCTATTGATTTTAGAGAAAAAAAATGTTTCAAGTGAAAATGAATGCTCAATATTTGATTTTTAAAAGATTGTTACTGTCCTTTTTTGTCGAATTATTGAAGGAATTCAGATATACGTGATTGAAAATCGATAGTATCCTTAAAAACATTTTTACTGTTTCTTTAACTGTTTTTTTTTTCACGATCTGACACAATCATTCTGCACCTCAGAAATCTGATTGCGTAGTGTAATGAATGAAAAATCATTCAATTCTACCGTTTATGGTACGATAAATACTTGGGTTGAAACGAACAGTGAGTTTGGGAACTTCCAAATTTTTATAATTGGGCCTATTGAATCACCTTTACGAGCCGATACTGAAGCTTTCATTTTCCACTTAACACATGTAGAAACGAATTCAAAACAATTTCATATCAGGTCGGTCAAGCACAATATCAGAGAGACATCGCAATATTGCTTGCAATCCATGAATTCTCAATACATCCGACGACCTTCGACTCATCAAAGGAGAGAGAATCTGCTTTGTTCGAAAGGTCGTGGACAGTGTCTTTCGCTTCGAGCGTTTATGAGATCCGAGGTGCAACTATGGGGAATTCTCGCTTATGACTAACACAAAGACAAAAGGCTTGGGAAGTATTCGAGAATCCTCAAGAGGCCGGAAGTGTTTCATAAAATCGATGCAAAGCACACACGATCGTGGATGCATGCCGAAAGAACTTTCCGATAAGTGGAATGCACACATCGAACGCATCAAACTGACGTTTTATTAGAAAATATACAGGTGTCCCGAAGAATGGAATAATATACCATTAAACTTCGAGAAAAAAGACAAAAGTTTCATACCTATAGGTACTGGGTGTCCCAGTATACCTGTTCCAATGGATTATCTCAACCATCTCGGAAGATAAAAATTTGAAAATTTCATGTTCATCAATTATTTCGAGAAACCTTCATTTGAGAAAAACAAAATCGAAAATCACTTCCTGCTTGACCGGAAGTGACTCTGACTTTTTTATTTCAAATAAAACCCCCTATATTTTTGCAATTTTTGATTCATACCCATAATTTCAACGATGTATCTCAACGATGTTATTGTATGTTACATTTGATTTGATGTAGAAAACGACAATAGAAACTTTAAATTGAAAGAATTGCGGTGGGCTTTGACGGTATTTTGTGTAATCGGATTTTCAACCGAAATTCATAATGAAATGGTTTCCTTATTAATTATATGACTGAAAACGATGAAAAAAATTAATTTTGAATTTTAGTCAGGCAAAATTTGAAATATAGAGACAATTTCTTTCGACAAATTCGAACACCGTTCGAGCTGAACAGCTGGAAATTGAGGTGAATTATTTTTATTCGATGTCAAATCGGCTCCCTCAGTTCAAATCGAAAAAGCCGCAGGGGCAGATTTTCCATATAAACCCAGCTATACCCCTTCAATTCCCGTTTTCACCATCAGATCAAGTGTAAAATAAAAAGCGTAATGATAATGTCAAAGAGGAATTGATTTGTGGAAGAGAGCCGATTTAATTCCTACCACATTGCCCAGACTGGTGTAAAAAACACAACCCCAATATGTGGAAGAATAGAATAATACTCGTAAGAATACGCACAATATCGAGAAATTCAAGTTGTGAGTACCTATTATGTTCATTTTGTTTTTCGAAAATTCTAAAAAATGCTAACAAAAAACGTCAAGTGTATGGCATTATTGAAAAGGATCGAGTTAGCTTCAAAACAAAGTATAACTCAACCCCCTTTTCCATTTAAGATTCGAGAGGGGGCTGTCATAACGTTCATAGTATTGATACAGGATGCGGTAGGGAAACTTACTGATTTGAATAGGGCGCCAAGTATTGTTACTCCACAGGCCAGTTTTTGGCTTGCAGTGGACAAACAAACGGTTTTTCTGATTCTGCATGGGAGCCGAAATATTCAATTTGGTACCTTTTCAACTTGACACACTGCATAATATATCTCTAGTGAGAAAAGTTTATTTTAAAAGTAGCGATACAAATTCAGTTACATCTTGACATCTTACTAACACTTTGAATTTGACGAAAGTTTGGATGGATGAATGTGAAATTGTGTTTTATTAAATCACTCCAGAAAGGGACCTTGATGACATCTGACAGAAATACGTTTTGGAATAACCCATGTTGTTTCTGTTCTTACCGAGTGAGAGATCCAAATTATTTTCGCTAACATATTTCATTACTGCTGCCAGTTCGACATACGTTCTCAGGATCGGGCTTCCCCGTCGTGGAATTCGAGAAATTCGATTGAAGTTAGAACGATTCCGTTTGAAATCGTTCAACATTTTAATATTGGTGTTTTAAACATTTTTCCAGTTTTAACTGAAATGAATAGAATTCGAAGTTGGTGACTGTCACATGTGTCATTCAAGACGAGTGCGATCATGCACGTATATTTATTTATTTCATTTATCGTTTGACAATTTAGACACAATAAGCTTAGAAACTAATTCACACATATAAACTACAAACAAACTAAAAAAACAAACTTTAGGCACGTATAGATAACTACCATTACAAGAGTCTTCCGGCATTATGTGACGTAGTCGATTAGAAATCATACGTTTCGCTCACATCTGTGGTAGACTTTTTCAGGGTATTTTCTCGGTCTAAGAGTGTAGACCAAGAATCTTCTGAAGATGACATTCAAAATCACACAATTTCTGATTACTCTCGAAATTATTTTATCGGAAAATAGTTACTAATATTTATTTTGAGAGTACACGAAGTACACTTCTAACACAAATATCACATAACTTTCGAATTCAAAGTTTTTGGAGAACGAATTTTACCCTGTAAAATGGGTAACGTAATGATCTTGTCAAATGAAAAACCAATTAAGGAAATAAATTAATTTCTCTAGTACTTGTGGACATTAATATGAGGAATTATAACATGAATATAATCGGAAGGAAATAAAGAACCTGAAATGCAGCCACATACAGAGGTTCATTTGGACTACTGTACTTTTCTTAATGGATACTAAAGTTTAGAATGTTCTAGACACGGTTCGAAATGGATAAAGGGGAAATGAATACCCAGAAAATCAGATTTAATTCCTGTCCTGATGATTTTCGTAAAATGGGTCAACATGCCATCGAGTTTGGGACATCTTGTATGTAGAAAAGCCTTCTTCTTATGAAGAATATGTAGTATTACTACAATATATTACCTCTGTTACCAAAATTTCAAGTATTAAAAATAACCGTTTGTTATTATTTGAGAAATACTTCTATAGTCACACAACAAACTTGCATCCAAAGAACTCATTCCTTTTTATTTCTTCATCAGCTCTTGAGAAAATCGTGTCACAGTTAAACCACAAACGAAATAAATGGGAAAATTCAACAACGTACTTGAGATTTCATTGCGGACAATTACAAAACGTTACCTAGATTGCGATTAATTGAGTGAAAGGTTGAGAAACGACGGCAATTTTAATGCTGCTAATTCAACTGTCGACCCAACTAAAAAAATTGTCTAAATATGAAATCTATGATTTCCCCCACATGGTTATAAGTCAAAATGTACATCTTTCAGTCATCATCGTTCACCTACAAAATTATGTCAGCTTCAAATATCATTACAGATAACTACTCGGTGTTCATTAAGCAAGATTCAACTTCAACTTTCTACTGTAGTCATTGATACGTTTCTCTCACTAAAACGGAAGATATACGGTTATTCCAATTGTATGAATCTTGAGAACCTTCCTGAACACTTTTGGTTTTGGTTAAAAATATTTCAAATAAAAGAAATAGTGAGAGATCCGACGTCCACAAATGAGTAATATGAGAATATCTGGATAAAACGGTGTTCTTAGGTGTGTTGATATAAACAATGAAAGCCTAAACAACCAGTTTAGAACTTTCTAATATTTGTCCGCCTGTAGGTGAAGTTGTAAGAGCATCACACGGATATTTCTAGGAGTGACTATCAATTTCTGAAAAATCTTGAAATTATTAGTTATAATATAAAAAAAAATACAAGTTGTACAACAGACAATTTTTCGAAATTAATCTCCATGTACGACAATTTTGAGAAGAAAGTAGTATTTCACTGTCAAATTAAGTTTTTTGACTAGTCATAAGTCGTGCGGGACACTGAAATTTGGTGATCCCTATTGAAAATTGTCTGCTTTTCTCTTATATAATAATTAAATTCCAATATTTCTTCACAGAGGGTGTTGAACTAGATTTTCTCATCAGTTCAAAAATCGAGTCAAAAATGAAATATTTCACTCATGTGCGTTTCACGTTCTTAATGTCAATTAATTATACTGGGTGGTTCCAGAGTTATAAGAAATTGAAAATATTCGCAAATACATATATCGCCCTGTAGCTCTGCTATGAATTTGATTAGACAGAAGGAGTATTCCATACTTATTGATGTCAAGAAAATTAATGTGATAGTTCAAAACTGAGATTTTTGTTTGTTTATTTGATCATCATAAAAACGGTTAGAATGACAGTTTCTGACATAGCCTACTAAAAATACGAGCATACCGATAAATTGGACTGAGCAAATTTATTCAATGACTACTGATTTTAAAGGCATGAAATGTTTGGCACACTCTAACTAGTTTTTGACGTGCAATCGATCGAAATTACAAAATCATTTGGTTTCCATTTGAATAAAATGAGATTTCATAGTTTGATTTAGGCTCACTTTGTAGCCCTGTTTCAAACACCCTGTATCAAATTTAATCAAAAGTTATATCGGAAACAGTATCATCGTACTTTTATTTTATTCCATTGTTCCAAAAAAACATTTTACAATGAAAGATTTTAAAGAAAACAATCTTTATGACAAAAAATTGACAATTAGGCTATAACTCAACAATCGCTTGAAGTAGTTAAGCATATCATACATCAACCTAGTGTAGAATTGAACGAAGAATCAAATATGTTTAAATATACAGGGTATTACATTTGAATTAACGAACTTAACATTCGTTTCCCGTAGACCCGAAATTAGATTCTGCTTGAAAATATTTTCTCTATGTCAGTACGTAATTAGTGCTGTAATGAACTCATTACAGCATTGTTTTCAGTTATATTTTTCGTTTCATGGTTGTCAGTACTGGCCTCCGATCCTATCATCAATCAAATCAATTCAATTCAAATTTCGTGATGTGTCAAATTTCGTAAGTCACGCCAAGATCCAATACAAAAGTCACTAATTTGAATTTGTATTTGAAAATCGAATATATTTCACAAGATTTGAAAATATAGAAAATATCGTCTAATACTCGTGACAGAAGGCAATTCCATCACTCATGCTTTCGAAATTTCGCATTCGTGTTGAAATAGGAGCCCATTCTGCAACTTGTTTTATAAAAAACTATTATAATTCAAGTTCATGTAATGTAAAACAAAAATACAAAATCTTGAATTTGTATTATAATTCCTTTTTCGAACAGTTCTAATGAAACATTTAAAACTTAAAAATATCTACGTGTATAATAAAGAGAATTTCTGGAACGGTTTAGGAAAAATTCGAAAACCCAACCACAAAATGAAAAATTCCACTTGAATTACAGTAAAAAATTGCTACTTTCTTATAACCCGCACCATTCCTCCGTTTAAAACCAACGTGGGGACACGGAATATAATTAAAACTGTCGCTCTGCCGATTCGTTTCACGAATTCCAACGCATAACGAAATTCGGAACTGACCTCGTTACGCCACCCTAAAAGGAATCGGAAGGAAGTAATAAAAAGTTATAAAAGTTTCCTCTGTTTTCCTCCACGGTTCTCATAACGCTTGACGAGAGGAACATGATAGAAAATGGATTAAATTGCATCCTGAAAGCTATTTCTGGACTGGCAGTATTGATTCGAGATTACGGACAGTTTTTCCAGTAGGGTGTTTCTCCGAATTGAAAGATATAGTTGGAAAAATGGGGAGATTTAGAGCAGGGAGCACTTTCTGATGCAAATCCGTGTATTCGAAAAGGCAAACGGAACTGAAAAATTCGTTAAGCTGAGTATGCATCAATTGAATCAGATCTGGGCATTACATTTGAATGAAGAGACTCGCGAATACAGCGGGGATGAGCAACAACCGTAAATTTCAGGCGAGCGCTTCGAAAATCGAGTAGTTATTAGTTCTTTTCGTTCAAAATAGTATAAAAATTATGAAAAACTTGGACACTGTTAGACTCTAGTTGTATGAATATTCCACGAGACAAACCATGAAAAAGAATCAAATGTTTTCCGGACAATCGATCTTATTAAATCGAGTTTTTCAAAGAGATAAATGTGACATACTTGTTCGCACTATCGGTTATTTTCATGTGTTTTCATTGCTATGACTCAATGAATCCTGAGTATCGAAGAGCACGAATTGAAGATATACGAATCGAAAATCTGTGATCTATCAAAACTTGATATCTATACATAAAATTACAATTTTTATCTCAAGATAAATAAAGACATAGTGACTTGATCGAGCGAACCATTTCTACTTTGAAGAAATCTGGGCATAAAAATCTGAGAGGGAAATAGAGATATCGCTGACTCTTTATAAAATTACTCATTCAACCTCATTCTTCCTCATATTCAAGAACCCCTTTAAAAATTCAAGGCGCAAATAAGAAGTTATTGAGATCAGGTTACCTAAGGGGCTTTTGGAAGAAATTCCATAGGCAGGAGAGTGACTGTTTATGGTTAATCATTTGGTATTCCCGAAGACCTGATGTTGAAACCAAATCCTGTTTCCTCAAGCTTTCATTCAACTTGGGTATAACTGATTTATTTGAAATTTGGCAGGTGGCAATTCATTTTGGAATTTTCGTTGAAGAAAGAATAAAACAACGGATTCAAGTTGGCCTTCGAGTTTTGTGAATATGGTCCCATTCGATTCAAAAGTTGCAATAAAATGAACAACCAGATTCAATCAGTTTCATTAACAAAAGTATTTTCGAAAATTCTGCCTAAACATGAATTTGTCCGGTTGATTTTGGACATAGATTGAGGCTGAGTAGTTTGGGGTAATTTGGCATGTACCGATTTTGCCGAAACTAACCAACAGTATGACCATACGTATCCCCTTCATCGGCTAGGAATTTTGGAATCTTCCGAGGGATCTTCCCCTGTATCGCACCGAGTGCACATGTGTGCTCTCTGGCCGATGATCTGAAGTGATCTCATTTTTGGGTAAGTTCAACTTATTCCCTCTCCTTATACGTTATTTTTTATATTGCACAGTTATGAAGGTAAACTATTAGCCCAAATATTAAAGAGAATGAAGTTAGGAAACCGCCATATATATAGGTGTCCCGGGAGAAATGCGACAAACGGATACCATGAATTAGTGTCATCAGGCTGGACTCATATCAAGAGGTTTTAATCGCCTGAGTGCCTTCGTATGGGGTATACAGGGTGATGTTTATCTTATGAGTGAAATTTCACAGTTCAATAACTCTTGAACGAATCGATCGAATGATTTCAAATTTTGAAGTTTTGTTACCCTTTACTATCGCCTTTCCCGAATATTACTAGAACCGAATAAATCAGATCTGGACTAAAAAAATTTCAAACTCCCTTTTCGTGAATATTGGAACACCCTGTACGTGGACACAATAGTTGTTTTTCGTTTTCGTAAGCACAAAGAAATATACTCCCCGACAATAAATTCCGGACAGGCAAAATTTTTGTCAAATTCAACACCCTGTATCTTTTTTCGTGGTTCTCCGATTTTGTTGAAATTTTCACCAGATATAGTATTGGGTCTTGTTATAATAACCTGAAATTTACTTTGCGAAAATACCTGTAGTTCATCCGTTATACAGGGTGAAACAAAACCTTGTTTCATGCCCTTCATTTCTAAACACCCTGTGATGAATTTGGGGCGGAAAATTTGATATCATTCAGTTTTAAGTTGATGTGTGACCTTTTCTTAACAAAATGATTTTTGATTTACGTCAGTGTCTGCTTTGAAAAAAAAGATACATATTTTGAAAGAAAGTGTTGCATTTTTTCAATTTTATATATATTTCGTATGGGAAACACATTAAAAAACAAACAAAATAACAATCAAACATCATCACGAGAACAAACACAATCAAGAAAATGGCAGAACAATTACAAACAATTAGACATCAACATCTAGGCTCTCAACCCAATTCACCGCCTCAGGGGAAGCGGTGAAAATTTTGTTGGTACCACCAGGGAGGGATCTCATTGGGCATTCGTTCAATATGTGGTCCATTGTCTGTCTCGGCGCGCCACAGTCGCACGCCGATGAGTCCACCATTCCCCACTTAGCCATATCATCACGGCACCTTCCATAACCCACCCTAAACCGATTCAGCCGACACCAGGTCCGTCGAGGTAGGCTCATGCCTTCAGGTTTACAACTTGGATCGATAATATGTTCCAGATTTTTGACCCCCTGGTTGGCGGCTAAGACCTCATTCCATTTGGAATGTATATCATAGACTCCCTCAATTTCTTCATCCATCCAGATGGGGCGGCGGGATTTCAGGCGGTTGGGAGGGGGAGAGTTGAGGATTCGCTGAATGGGTAGATTTTTTAGGGGGTTACTAACCTTCCTCCATTCTTTTTCGGCAGCTGCCGTTCTCCGAAGTTGTGGAGGTGCAATATTGGCCAGTATTGGGAGCCACACAGTAGGAGTAGGTCTTACGGTACCAGTAATTATCCGCATTGACTCATTAAGCTGAACATCGATTTTATGTGTGTGGGAACTTCTATACCATACTGGAGCGCAGTACTCTGCGACGGAGAAGGTCATTGCCAGAGCTGTGCTTCTAAGAGTGTCCGCATCCGCCCCCCATGTTGTACCAGCAAGTTTCGAAATGATATTATTTCAGGACTTAATCTTCAGTGCGGTCTTCGATAAGTGTTGCTTATAAGTTAGAGATCGGTCCAGCGTAACACCCAGATATGTGGGGTTGGGGTTATATCTAATTCTCGAGCCACCAAGGTAAACGTTGGCTTCCACATGAGCCTGCTTGTTTGAGAGATGAAAGACGCAGACCTCCGACTTGAGTGGGTTAGGTTTGAGGCACCACTTGGTATAATAGTTATACATAGCTTCAAGGTCGTCCGTTAGTTGGCCGCTACCTAGTTCTAAAGACTTATGTTGGTTAGCCAAAGCCATATCGTCTGCATAAATGAATTTCTGCGCTTTTGTGGGGGGTAGATCGTTTGTATAAATGTTGAATAGCAGGGGGGCAAGTACCGATCCTTGAGGAAGGCCGTTCTGGATAGTACGAGTGTGGCTCTTTCTGTCGTTGATATGGACTGTAATTCTCCGGTTCCTCAACATGTTCCCAATAAGGGTGGATAGCTTTTTACATGGGAACATTTTTTGAAACTTGTACATCATCCCATCTCCCCAGACCGTATCATACGCCGAAGACAGATCCACGAAGGCGCATGTGGTTTTCAATCTTTTTTGATAGCCACACTCGATATATGTGGTGAGTGCCAGTACTTGATCTGCGCAACATCGGTCAGGTCTGAAACCAGCTTGTTCAGGGATTATATTGCGTTCGACCACGGGAGATATTCTGTTGTATAGCAGTCTTTCTAGAAGCTTGTAGTACATACTCAATAGAGCAATGGGACGGTAGTTAGCAGGATTTTCAGGTGACTTTCCTGGCTTGAGGATAGCAAGGATCTTAGATTTTCTGAACTCATTCGGAATCTCTCCGGTATTTAAGATATTGTTGTAGAATTCTAGGAGCTAGCTCTTTGCCATCTCACCAAGATTTTTCAGGAACTCCGGGAAGACTCCATCGGGACCAGGAGCTTTCCTCATTTTCATTCTCCCAAGCGCTTCATTCAATTCGGTCAAAGAGAAGGGGTGTGACCTTGGGGATGCTAGCGGAAGGAAGCGGCGTGCTGTTCTGGTTGCTTTCTTTATTTCCCTGGCGAAAGTTCTATCAGCCGGAGAAACCTTGGATGTTATTACAAGACGATCAGCAATATCGTTGGGGTTGATGTTCTGCGTTTTTTCAGGAGGAGGCGCAGCAGAACCAAGCCGTCTGAGAAGGCTCCAGCCCTTTCTGCTAGAGTGAGTGAAGTTAATTGCCTCGGTAGTTTCCTTCCATCTCTGAGCTCTGGCTATGTCTAGGAATGACATAATCTGGTCGGGGATCCGGGGTCCCCCGTTTTCTCATACTTTTTCTTGAGCTCCTCGATGTCTCTTGTCCACCCAGGAATGAATTCCCTGCGGTAGCCTCGCGGAATGCTCTTTTTGGCGGACTTGTGCATGACATTTACGAATCTTTTATAATTCTTTGCTGTAGCCTGTAGATGTTGGATTTCTGAGTCGACCTTTTGCTGGAACAAGTTCCAATCTGCCCTCCTGAAATTCCACCGTTTCAGATTGGCTGTTCTAATTATAGGGATCTGGACTCCCACAGAGAGTGAAACAGGTCTATGTTGGCTGTTGGGAAATTTGCTCAGTACTTTGCGATATGCTGGTATGGGGAGTTTCAGGTTATTTCTACTAACAAAGCAGAGGTCAGGGTTGTAGTCTCTGCGCCATCTTGCAGAATGAAAAGTTTTGTTGTCCTTGGCGTCAAAGAGCAGGCATAAGTTGTTAATTTCCGCCCAATCGCTGACTTTTTCTCCGTCATCGTTGTTGGTGGCATATCCCCAGGATGTATGACGGCTATTGAAATCACCTATGTAAACAGAGGGGGTAGGTACAGCAGGAATGACACCCCGTGGCCAGCTCGTGGCAGGTGATTTATATACTGAGACGATTGTGATTCCGGATATATGTATTTTTAATATCTCGAGCCCCACTGCAGAAGCGGAAACGGGCTCAGCGGTAACCTCTGTAATGTTGTTCTTGACTAATACAGCTGATCCGTGTATGGCTGATAGTGCATGAGTAACTATTTTATAACCTGCGATTCTCACCCTGCTGTTGAGTTGGGAGATATCACCGACATGCAGCTCTTGGAGACAGACAATATCTGAAGACTCCTCTCTGGCGATACGGGCTATGTATTCGCTCTTCGCTCTAGATATACCCTCGCAATTCAGTTGCAAAATTCGGACTGAAGGTCCGATATTTCTAGTCAGGTAGCAATTTAAAACAGTACAATACCTTATCGACTATTAAACATAAACAAACATCTGAAAATTAATAGCGTGTATTTCCACTTCGCTTTCTCATCACTTCTACCATAGGACATGGCATACTTTCAATGCATTTACGAATTGCTTCTGAGGGAAGCAACAATTTCTGTTAATGCAGAACAATGCTAGGCCTCACGTTGCACGGGTTGTAACAGAATACTTTGAAGAGGCGAATATTAAACGATTCGTGTGGCCAACCAGAAGGCCGGATTCAAATCCAATTGGACATATATGGGATATGCTAGGTAGACATGTTCAAAATGGGCAGCCCAACACCTTGCCCGATTTACGAACAGCCCTTCTTGAAAAACGGGAAAATATTCCCCCAGAAGCAATTCGGAAATGCATTGAAAGTATGCCACGTCGTATGGTAAAAGTGATGAGAAAGCGGAGTGGAAATACACGCTATTAATTTTCTGATGTTTGTTTATGTTTACTAGTCGATAAGGTATTGTAATGTTTTAAATTGTTATAGAAATTGAAAAAATGCAACACTTTCTTTGAAAATGTGTATTTTTTTAAAGCAGATACCTACGTAAATCAGAAAACATTTTGTTAAGAAAGGGTCACACTTCAAATTAAAACTGAATGATATCAAATTTTCCGCCTCAAATTCACCACAGGGTGAAGGGTATAAAACAAGGTTTTGTTTCACCCTGTATAACGGATGAACTACAGGTATTTTCGCAAAGTCAATTTCAGGTTAATATAATAAGACCCAATACTATACCTGGTGAAAATTTCAACAAAATCGGAGAACAACGAAAAAGGATACAGGGTGTTGAATTTGACAAAAATTTTGCCTGTGCGGAATTTATTGACGGGGAGTGTAATTCATAATAAAAATTCTAAATCTCTGCTTGGCACCGCCATACACGGTGATCAATGAACATTCCGTTTTGAGTGAAACTTAATATTTCAAAAAATCTTCAACTTATCGGCAGAATTGTTCTTCAGATTGAACCAACAAATAATTTCAATTCAATTTTTCACATATCATAGTTCAGAAATTACAGGAAGTGTTGATTGCATCGCTAGTGAATTGCGATTCGAATATTTTCAATTTATTTGCGTTTTTTTGTTTTATTCATTAACCAGTCTGTTGATTGAAATATTTCTCAAATAAATTCGTTGCATTCATGAACAATTTTTCATGAGTTGATATAATAATCAGAACTCTCAACTCAAACACTAGTATTCTTTCTTCAGTCATAAAAATCATAGTATTAACTGTTAACGCACAGCCTGATCCGATATCATCGATCTTAAATTCTGCTAGTCCGGTGCTGTTTTTATAATTTGGAAAAAATTTAAAGAAGGCAGTCGTATAAAATTTGAATTAATTTTATCAATAAGTTCCAGATTTATTGAAGGAAATGTGTATTCATCACTCTGTCTGACGGTGCCAAGCAGAAATTTTGAATTTTTCCTATAAATTCCCGGGACACCCTGTTGATAATGCTGATAAGCAATATCAAGTTTATATGGCCCTGAAATTAAATTTCGACCATGTCGAGCCTAGAAAATAACATCTTGTGCGACAAAACCAAAGTATTGAGTAGAAAATTTCTACAATTCTGGATTGATAGTTTTCCAGAGAAAAAGAGTAAAACGCCAAAACGCCTTTCGGAATGTGATAATTTCGCTTGCTTCATCTGTGCTCTGAATTTGAACTAAAATTCTGCTATTTATTCCAGGATCCACCGTCCATTTTTGCACTTGATTACTATCTAGCTGATTTTCTGTCAGTAGCTTCTACTGTTCTACAACTGTACGAACCTCTGTATCTTGTGTTACAAATAGGTAAACGAAAAATCTTCAATTATTGTTGTCGGACTAGTGATACAAACTCGTTTTCTTGGAGGATATTGTTTCGTTTGGACAGAGAACACACAGTTAGTGATGAGGTAAAGGGTCTTGTGGTATTAACAATTTCTAAACGTACGACAGGGATAACGCACCACGCAGTTTGTGGGACAATATGACTGTTACATAATATAAATATTACAAAATGGGGATTGGACTAGTGGAGACCCCGTTTGCAGATTCATCCAAGATGAGAAAATGCCGTCATCGAAGCTTAGCAGAGACAGACCGGTTTCGTCCTCCTTAGGACTCATCAGTGCCTCTCAGCCAGCAACGATGAACGAGCATCCTAGAGCATCGTTGCTGGCTGAGAGGCACTGATGAGTCCTAAGGAGGACGAAACCGGTCTGTCTCTGCTAAGCTTCGATGACGGCATTTTCTCATCTTGGATGAATCTGCAAACTGGGTCTCCATTAGTCCAATCCCCATTTTGATCCTTCATGGCCCATGGTTAGGGTGCTAACTTTTCCTTTTATAAATATTACATGCAGGACGGAAGCGACCCTTAGCGCAAACCATAGATTTCGTAGCACAAATATTTTTTCAAATAATTCGGGTATTATCTTGTTATTCAACAAATCTAATCCAGTTAGTAATAAATTTTTTAGAATCATCATCAGATAGACATATTGTATTCTTGCTATCTCTATTAGCAATGGAGAGGTTAGTACTGGATATTGTTCGGCTTCTCATTAAATATAACGGGAAATTAGCTTGGGTCTTCGGGAATACCAAATTATTAAACTTAATCAGTCACTCACCTGCCTATGGGATTTCTTCCAAGTATTTATTGAGGGACCCACTGGCGTCGATACGGGGGGGGGTAATGGGGGTAATTACCCCCCCCAGGAAAATATTTACCTTCGCAAAATAAGTCATACAATCATTACATAGAAACATATCATGACAATATACTATATCCTAATTTTTTTTACCCCCCCCAGAAAAAATCTCTAGCGACGCCCTTGGAGGGACCTGATTTTAATAACTCTGTGAAGAGCTAGGATTTGTAATAGAGCCCTCTGAGTCAACGCAGATGCACGATTTGGTAGATCATCCTCGTTGACCGCATTATTTCTTATGAACTTGTTGTTTCATAATTTCATATCATTATAATCTCGCCTTTCGCTCCAGCAAAATACAGTCTGATATTTTCTATAATATTACTGAGCTACCGAACTTAACACACCGTAAAAGTGGCTCTCTACACATTCATCAATCGATTACTTTCATATAATTAGTATGTCGTGGTTTACTGAGATAATTTGTGCGAAATCAAAGATAGCTTTAGGACCCCTGGCAAATATGTTATTATGGTCGGATTAGGTTCATGTTTGCTTTAAAGCGTTTAACGTTATAATGCAATTCATACCTCAACGATGAGTTTGTGGTAGATGGTAGATGATCCTTTGTCTTCAACTTCAATCAGAAGGTAGGATAGTCTCACCAAAAAAATTATCAGGTTTTGGCTTGCTCATATTTCAAATTGTCTGATAGATAGCTGACATTCCTGGAATTATAATTATGACACCACGTATGGAACTGCGGAAGATGTCAGATTTTAAGAAAGTTGAACCAAACTACGAGAAATATTTTACTTTGGGATTCAGCAGAAACGAGAACGACGTTTAAATTCATTGTTTTGTTAAACCTTCATTTTCAGAGAGGCGCAAACAGTCATGACAATTTAATAAGAACAGTTCACAGTTGCTCATTTTCTGGATTAGGCAACACAAAACGGGAAATATTCGTATGACAGAATATAAGCCCTACTCCCAGAGCAACATGGATGACTAAACCTTTTTTGTTTGTTGGAGAGAAAAGCTGATAGATCACACAAAGCATGAGAAATTATATTTAAACTTGCAAGAAGATGAAACAATTTGGAAATTCGCCTCGTATGTCTCCGGAGAATTCTCAGCAAGGAACCAATTTCAGTTGGCCAAACAAGAATACTAGTGGATTTGAATGATTAGGACCTCATTTATAGGTTTGGAAAACTGATTTTTTACTATTTATTTCCTTTCTTTCTCATTCAATCAGATGACAACTGATATTTGTCGGAGGAAAAATGTTGAAATTTATTAAATGTTTTTTTTTCAAGTTAATGAAGGAAAACTTCAAAAGACGCAAATATTTCATTGTGCAGGAATAACTTTCATGTATAGAACTCTATCAGAAAGTTTAACACAACTGAATATCTGAAGGAAATGTCGCAATCGATATAAATGAAATATAGAGGAAATTGATTAGTTGAGAATTAAAATCATAAAATACACTTGAGTCTTGTTGTGCCTTTGAAATCTTTGCATATTTCAAGATTTTTCATCAAACTTGAAATATTCGTAGATTTGGAATTGACTCAATATCCCTGAGTTACAAGAACGTAGAGGTACATTAAATTTATATCCTACATTGAACAAAGTATCCATGTGTACTGCTTGTAAAACATTCTAATTAAGATAATAAAATTTTTCATGAACCAATCAATGTTGCAGCATACAGTTAGTGAGAGCGCCCACCAAAGTAGCATAGCACTGACATACAACACACAGCATGCAAAATTCGAGTAGAACCAATAACAAACACCTAAATAGCGTTGTCAGATGCGATATCTGAAAATTTTAGGACGTGTTTGTTACGTTTTTACCATGTAGGTATGTGCTAGTATGTGCGACGCTAATTTGTTTGGCGTCCTCCCTCAGAAAGGTCATTAGCTAGCGAATTTTTCAAAATGAAATGAAGTTCTTGTTTGTTAATTTCAAGTTTAATTTTGAAGTTGGTTATTTTCAAAAAGTTACTAATTTTGCAAAATGAAAAACCACATATGCCTCTCTGGGACCCTTAATTGAAATAAGCACTATTAATTATTTGAATAGCAATTTTACACGCATAATTAAAAACTTACGTAGAACAGTTAGAATTCAGGTAATTCGAGAAAAAACATTAAAAAAATCATCTTTCCCTAACCGTCAGTCAGGAACTGAGGTCCCAAAATAAAAAATTTGCAGAAGACCCCAAGAATATCTCAAAAAAAAAAAAAAATTGCATACATTTGTTGAGAGAAATTACCCCCCAGAAATTCTTCTAGGACCGCCCATGGTGAAATGTAATATAAGTGCATGAAATCGAAACTTGAACAAATAGAATCGCGGATTTATACGATTGTATTCATCAAATCCGCACCAAACACAAAATGCATTTTTCACAGCAGATACGCCCATGGAATTCAACAGTGCGGGAGGAGGGAGAAGGCCCACGGTTACACGAGAGGCGAGATACTTGACAGTTCACTTGAAAGACTTGAATCGAACATTCTGCATTCAGTAAGTACCATTTGGGAAATAAACGTAGTTTCAATAGAAGTAGTATTAATTTTAATCTCAAAATTGAGGAAACACCTATCATCCATTTACCGTTTCAGTTCGGAAAGGTTTTGTTGTTGATCCCTTGATTTCATAGCTATTGAGATTTTCAGGATGGCTTTCGAATTGAGATACTGTATGCGATCATACATCCTCGACTTCATTCTTGCAGTTACGATTGAGCTAGTCATTTAGTAGTTAGGAGTCTAGAAGAAAAGAAATATGATCTGAGAGTTCGTTAATTATTTCATCTGTTTTGTCCAAGTTGTTTGAAGAGCAATCCTTGAAAAATTCCTATTCATGTATCCGTCTATTTATTGATCGTTCCATTCGGTTAAAATGATACGCCACTGCTGAAACGTCGAAAACTATTTTCCACTTCACAAACTCCGTAATTCCTTTGATAAAGGTTCGGCTGAGGGCTCTGACGAGAGATAAACTCCCTCCCATGTAGAATAGCACAATCTGTATTAAACGACTGCTCAGTTGAGTTGAGAACGATGAGCCTGCTGAATGGAGGTCCAGCTGGAAAGGCATAAGTTTGGAGGAAACTTGTTTTAATAGTGGTTAGATTTGTTAGAAATTGAGAACTACTTATATGCGGCTCGGTGTAGCTCGATAAGATAACAGTTATCCGAGGTTACCCTGGACTATTAACCAAGCTTCTTGAGTCTAATAATCGTTTGAAAGTAAGTGGGAAAGGAATGATTGCTTGAAGTCTCATATCCATGGGATAAGTTCCAGAGAATCAGCTCCGACGATATCCGTACATGGTTACTCAAAGTTTATCCTCATCTTTAGACATTTGGAAAGGTTTGACATTAGGCGGTTTGATTGGAAAAACACGAGGGAAAACATCTCAAAAAACACACATTTAAGGATCGCATTCTCCGGATGATTTCCAGAAAAAAAAACAAATAAAGTGTGTTTCACAAACATTTCGTTATGAGATTCTATTTTTTCCTTATTTCACAAACGGTGAAGCACTTGTCTTCTTAGATAAGTCAGTGGCATTCCAGCAGACTACTGCATGTGAATTTTGATTGATTTTTTCTTAAGTTTTCAGGGTGCTGGTTTAACTACTCATAAAAAGTTTTTCGACGCATAAGTGAATCTATGTCTATGCAGCATCGAGATGAATCCGGAAAAATTGCTGGTGGGAAACCACTTTCAACATCTGCTTTGAACGTTCCCCACTTCGTGGGGTAGTTGTGGGATTATTTCAGTAGAGCTTTCTCACTATGTTCAAGTGAGTACATTTTTCTTAGCTAAGAGAATTTTTTCATTTCTGAAGATGTCCAGACTAGAAAATGATTCGAGAGATAGTTCTCATGGCAATTTCGATCAGTATAAAAATATTTATCATTTCGCAAAAATCAACTTTCTTAAGGTTTTTTAGACAAAATTAATGAGCCTGCATGGACGTCACTAATGAAGCAAAAATAATTGTTCCCTGGATAATGAAGTATGAAAATACATCCGAACGAACTTTTTTTAACGAATTGGAATTTGATGAGTTAGGTTACATTAAAAAAAAAATACTATGGTGGAAAATGAATTGAGCGTCAAATTGAAGTTTGTCATGGAACTGATCTTTCAAAATATAGAATAAAGTATATAAAGGAAGTAGAATTTTGTCGATCCATCAGGAAACGGTTTTGGCCTAAATCGGCCATATCGAAGTACGAATTCTGATTCATTTGCTCATAATTACTGTCAACTTGGAGTTGTTGATTTCGTACTTTTTGCAGCATTTATTGTTATAAAAATTTGGAATTCAAGATTCATTTAGTTTTTTGAACCATTCCGGTCAACAAGAATAATACAAATGCTCCTTTCTTCAGATACTGTATTTTATGCTTCGAGAGATGGTACTCACAGAATTATCTGCCATGCATCAAATTCCAGCAAAATAGTTTATTGTTTTTAACAAATTAGCTAGAAACCTGATTTTTACTCCTTCATTTTATCGTCCTTCATTCAGGCCCAAAATATCAGCAGAATCCATGATATAAAATTTCAGAAAAGAATTTAATTTTAATTCTTCCAGCGATATAATATTCCAGCAATTTCACATTGATCCTTATGTCATCTTTCATATCTAATTTTCAAGTGCCAAATAGAAAAGATCGATCGCTTCTTCATCTTGTTAAGATGAAAATATTCTGAATATTCTGATGGCTCTATCGCCAAAACCTCTCGTAGTGCACATTAAGGAACCTAAAACCGAGCCTAGAACCAACAATGTCAGACCTTATATTTTTTTATAATTTCATTCCTTCGGAGGTTATAAACTTCATTTTGCCTAGTTTTCCAGTTTTGAAATTGTTTGTTTGTTGTTTTAAGCTCGGTGTTAAGTGTAGAATAGTCATTTACTCGGTTATTTATAATACAAGTGCAGAAGGCACTGATATTCTTCCACGAGTTCAAAATTCAAAAACGAGCCACGAAGTGGTGTGTTTTTGAATGAACGAGTTTCAGAAAAAGCGTTCTATACAAGTATTATACGTTATTTTCCCCAATTCATTGAATTTTTATTGAAATTAATAGAATATTTTCATGAATATTGTGTGAATTTTGCATTTAAAAATATTGATGGACAGAACAGTAATCTTTTTCATAAATTTGACAAATAAACAAATCCATAGTAGGAGCCTAACATGTAATCAATAAATATTACCATGAAAACTGTGGGATATTCTCGCACGATTTTGTTCTACAGTATGTGGCAGAATGAACAGATTTAACACAGAAGAAGAGAAAGGATAAACTGTATGTAATATCCGAGGGGTCTCTCACTGATCGAAATTTGTACACTAAAATTGCCCCTTCGACAAAAAATTTCTCTCATTTCCCCCAAAATTGCTTTCATTTCCCCTCATTACCCCTTCATTGACTCTCAATTCCCCTCATTTCCTCTCATTACACTCTCATTACCTCTCATTGCCTTCTCATTACCTCTCATTGCCTTCTCATTTCCCCTCATTACCCTCGCATTTCCCCCCAATTCCCTCTCATTGCATTTTTTTCACACTCACAATAATTGAACAACAATTCTCAACATCAAAATGTAGAATTCGGTCTGAAGTTTCGTGGGAAAATATTTTATGAAGAACCTACATGAAAATAAACGATATAAAATAAGTCTATGAAGAGTATTGAAACAAAATAACAATGGCATACCAGAATGCACACAACCGTTGATTGAAGAGAATATCAACATGCATCTTTGAATTATGATCGAAATTCTCAATTTTTCTATAACAGAAATGACTTTCGGGGGGGCTGCAGCCCCTTGGCTCCCCGCTCCCCCCTTGGATACGCTACTGTAGAGTTGTTAACGATATCCTGGATCGCATCCCTTGCGTAAACCGCGGGGTACTACCGACGTTACAGTACTGTATTTGGATAACATCACTATATCGAGTGTCCCAATATACCTTTCGGTATACCTGTTCCAATGGATTATCCCAGCCATTTCGAAAGACAAAAATTTGAAAATTTCATATTCTCCAATTCGTTCGGAGAAGCTTTAACTGAGAAAAACAAAAATTGAAAATCACTCTGATTTTTTTATTTCAAGCAGAACTCTATATATTTTTTGCAATTTTTCATTTCTACACAAGATTACCTCTTCAACGATGTATCAAACTTGTTATTTTACTATCGATGGGGAAAACGAGGATCGAAAGAATTGCAGTGGGCTACAATTATTTGTGTGATCTTGTAATCTTGAATTTGGCGTCAATAAAAATTCATGAATATGATGAGTTAGCCTGCAAGTTCTCCAGATTTGACACTGCTGGAAATCTCTGCTGGATTCCTCTTATTGATTTGGAAGATCTGAAAAAAATCGGATTTTCAACCGATATTCATAATGAAATGGTTTCATTATTACTATCATGACTGAAAAAGATCACAAAATTTACCATCAATAAAATTTGAATTTTAGTAAAAAAAAATTTTAATTTAAAAAACAGTTTTATTCGGAAATCGTCGAGATAAATAGCTAAAAATTGGGGTGAAATATTTTTATTGGATGTCAAATTGACACCCTAATTTCAAATCGAAAAAGCCGCTGCGGCAGATTTTCTATATAAACCCGTCTGACCCTTTCAATTGACGTTTTCTCCATTAAATCAAATGTTTAATACAAAATTTCTACTAAAAATCAAAAATTGCAAAATATACAGGGTGCTATTTGAAATCAAAAAGGCAGAGTCACTTCCGGTAAAATCGGAAGTGATTTTAAATTTTTGTTTTTCTATAATAAAGGTTCTTTGAATGAATCCGAGAACATTTCCGAGAAATTTTCAAATTTTCATTATCTGGACAATCTATTGGAACAGATGTACACCCGGTATCGAGCCCGGTATGGTTGTTGAGGCGAAAACAACTCATTACCTGCTAATTTCCCATTTTATTCATTCATTTAGCGTATGGCTTACAAGGATTTAGTTTTTGAAAAAAAATCACAAATACAAATTCACACAATAGGTATAGCAGAAAATACAATAGTACAGACATCAAAATTCCCCCTTTTTCCCTATTCATTTCCTTTCATTTCTCTCATTGCCTCTCATTGCCCCTCATTACCTCTCAATTCCTCTCATTGCCCTCAATACCTTCTCATTTCCCCCCATTACCTCCTCAATTCCTCTTGAGTGTACACCAAATTTCCCCGGTGAGAGACCTCTCGGTAATATCTGATTTGAATAAATTCTGATTTGATTTGATGGTAAAATGTTCTAGAATACAAAGTGCACCACGATCACAAGCATCTTCTTCATCAACTAACATTCCACAAAGAATAAACTAATTTCTGTCATCTTAAGTTATTCATCCATTCTTGAGGTGAGAGAATATTTGGTGTACCTACTTTTATCTAATTGGTCATAAATCATTCTGACAATAATCAGATATCATAGAATTCGTATGAAAAGAATTGCACAAATGTGAAATCCTAAAAGCCTACTTGTCCTTGTCCTTGTTTTTATTGAATCATATCGAATTACGCGTGTGTTTTCTGAAGAGTTAAAGTATATTTCAAAAATCTATCATTTCTGTTGTTGTTGGGTTATAACCGGTTTGTCCCGAATTATTTGATTCAATTATTCAATAGTTATTTGCTCTCATTTCCGCCTTTATTAGTTCATTGCAAAAAAGATGTTTTATACTGAGGCCACCGAAATAGATCTGCTTGACTCTTGATCGTTGTCTGCTATGCTAAAATTAATTCGTGAACGCGGGATACTAGCTTTCGTCAGTTAGCAAATTAAAGGCTGCTACTTCTTATGAATATTGGTTCTTTCGAATATCAAGGTCGTTTCAAATCCGAATCTCACTCAACTGGAGGGAAACTGGTTTCACTTTCCTTTGTCTATTATGATCTTATTCAAATAGGATACACCCATAATGCATAGCTGTAATTTTTTCCATGATTGCGTGACCATTGAATGATAGTGTTAACGTATCACGGACTGGTTCATTTATAAGCATTTTATTCGAATTCTCCTTTCATATCCATGAGCATAAGAATTTTAAATATTGTCACATTACGAATATAACAGGTGATAGATTTCCAGTAGGTATTATCGGAATTGAGGAACCTCGTGGATCGTGGGTTCTCTAATTTTTCAGAATTCAGAGGTAATCTTAATCACTAATCAGGAAGTGAAGGTAACAAGTTACGTGCAATGGCGGGTAAGATACGCTCCATCGAATTAGTATGAACGCAAAACACAGCATTATGTATTATCAAAATAACCAACAAAACAGAAAAATGTTCCTCAGTGGATTTTATGTGGTCAATTCACAAATACATTTATAGTTTTGTTGAATTTGTATCATTTGGAATTCGTGATAATTTCAATGAATATTATGATTCTCCAACTCCTCCGTTCCATCGGAAGGCAAAAATATGGGAGTAAAAAAAAGATCCGTGGGGTTATTATGGACCCGATTATGGATAAGGATAAGGAGGTGATCAGCCTTTTCCAAACAAATTACGTTGCAAAAATTAAGTAAAGCTTTTTCAGCACTGCAGCGAAATCCCTTGTCGATTCTTCTGTCGGAAGGTACAGATAAATACAGTAGAATCCGTTTATTATGACGCCGGCTATTCTGACCAATCGCTTATAATGACTCAAATGCAGTGTTAAGTTTGGTTTAATTCAAAACTCCTTACAATAGGGTCCGGATTTAATGACTTCGCTTATAATGACATTTCGCTTACAACGACATGATTTCAGATACAACAACATGATTTTTCGAAAATTTTTCCGGTTATAGTGACCGCTCGATCGTTTTCTGAAGCCACCTTACCCTTTTTAATGCCATGAGGTTAGATACGCGTGACGACATGCTTTTTAGTATAATCCAGATCCTTGAAGAGATTATTGGTGTTTTGTGGACAAAATGACATCCGTTGAAGTCATTTCTGAGTTGTACAATGGTGTAAGAAGCTATTATTTCAAATCGAAAAAAACAAACGCCTCGACAAACGCAAACTAAAATTTCAGATTATTTTTCTAAAAAATGAAAAAGTTCTTTATATTTTGTTTTTTTTCGTAAGAGAAGCTATTTTTTATTTTTTCAATAAAGCAAAATCTGAATTTTTCTTTCTTTTCTTAAACTGAATCCAAGAAAAATACCATCAACTTTGCTGAATTTCCGCTTTATGTGACTTCCGGTTATTATGACGTACTTTTCATTTCCCCTCGATGTCATTATAAGCGGATTCTATTGTACTAGAAATATTTACATAATGAATAATATACTGAAAACTTCACAAAGCAAAATATTAACAGAACTTCTTATCGACATTTCTTCCGTGTATCTCGAAGAAGAATCACCACCACACCATGCTGTCTAATATCGAAACTTGATTTCCTTGTGTTTCGAAATTCCCTCAATTCTATGGAAAAATTTGAAGCTGATTTCAGCCTATCACCCTTTTTTTCACAATTACAACGAACTCTGTTATTAAGTAAGAAACTTAATAGAGCTCTTTATATGATAAGGGTATCATCTCGACGGGTAGACAGGAAACATTTGAAATCAATCTATTTTGCAAGTTTTGATTCAATACGGTAAGGAATCGTGATTTGGGGTAGAAGTTCTGAAGGCAGTAGATTGTTTGTCCTTCAAAAATCTGCTTTGAGATCTTTGATGAGTTTGAAATATAAAGAAACGTGTAGAGGGCATTTCAGACTGAACAGAATTCTTACTTTTTTTGAATTATACATTTTGGGAAGCAAAAATATTTCATTACTTTGAGGAAATGTAAAATAATAATAATACAAGACGTATTGTTCCATTTCACTTACCGATATATACAATGACACTGACTGAAAAGGACACCAGGTATTTGTGTATTGAATTTTATAATTGTCCACCCAAAGATATATTAGACAAACGTTGTTATAAGCAATTCAAAAAAAAAGCTCAAAGATTCAATCATTTACATCGAACTTCACTTATTTCAGAACTTAAGAATTAATGACGTTCTTTCATTTCGTGGTACATATTTTTTTTATCAAGGATTCTGAGAATAAAGATATTGATACTGTTATTCCGTCAATTAGGACCCTAGGGGAGTTGTTTGATTCTCTCACTGGTGTGCTCCCTTACCAAAGTTTTTTAACCATTGAGAAATCTTCTGTTCTTTTCAATGAAGGTGCTGGTGTACCAAAACAAATAGGTACTGGGCAAGACTGTAGTGCTAAAGGACCACATTGAGAGAATCAGTTCACATAGGTGCATCCATGGTTGAAGCAGAAGGTTTGAATTTTGAAAAAGTTTATAAACTTTCGTTCACTACAAATATCGTAGCGGATTTCTCAATTGTCATACTGACGACTAAAACATCTTCGCACTCTACTAGCTGACACTGATACAGTTGGGGGAGAAACTGGACTGGTCTGAAAACTACTCATGAAAACATTCGACTGGAGAAATATTTTTCAGACATTAAGAGAGTCTTCCGGGCTTATTGGCCGTGGTCTACTAGGAATTATTTCACCTAACGTTTCGCCTACAACTGCGGTAGGCATCTTCAGAGGATTCTTGGTCTGAGGTTATAACTCGATCGCTGAATTTCCGAAAGTGATGATGGATTCGATCCGTTAGCCAAACTTATACCCTGATTAATGGCGGATAAGGTAGTGGGTCTACGCGCGAGATGTTGATCGGTCCATCGCTCCCACTTCGTATTGGCTCGATTTTGGTCTTTTCCAATACCGGCAACCATGCGCTATGTACCAAAGGAGTTTTTTCCCTTCTGTTCATGTTTTTCTTATGTTTATATATCTCAATGGCTTCCATGTTCATCCTAGGAGAGAAACTTTTGATGTTCGAAATAACCTCTGCCTTTGAGAAAACAATATTGTGTCCATCTGTTAGAGCATGTTCCGCTAGTGCGGATTTCTCTGTCTGAGTCGACAGCATCGTTCATGCTCCTTGATTCTGGTATTGATACTCCTTTTGTACCAATGTAGACTTTGCCGCAGTCACAAGGTATCCTGTAAATAGCGGGCTGGGAGAGTGGGTCGACTTTGTCTTTATTAGTTCTGATCATTTGGCCAAGTTTTTGAGTTGGCTTATAGACGGTCTCTATATTGTGGCTCTTCAATATTCTACCAATTCTATCGGTGACCTTAGGGATATATGGTAAGATATTATTATTATTATTATTATTATTGTTCATATAAGAGTAGGGGCAAATAACCCATAAACTCAATACAAAAAAAAAGTAACGAAATGCTCAATGTTCCAAAGAAAAAAATCAACAAAGAATAAAAAAATATGTGAAAACAATGAAAGTAGATCCCAACAGGCACACAGAAGCACAATCACCAAACTAATGTTTAGTTTTGATTACGGATACACATGAACCGATCAAGTCTATTTTTGAAAGCGTTGACTGTACTCGCACTAACTACACTCTGTGGTAGCCTATTCCAGCTATCAAAAACTCTGTTGGACAGGAAGCTTTGACGCTGTGAGGTTCTAAAATTCTCCTTCCCGAGTTTATAGTCATGACCACGCAGTTGTGTGGTACATCTTCTGTAAAGGTGATCTAATTCCACTCCAAAAATTCCATGCAGAGCCCGGTAAGTGACAATAAGGTCGCCCCTGTTGCGGCGATCCTTGAAAGATTGAAGGTCCATCATCTTCAACCGAGTTGGATAGTCTGGTCTTATGAGCCCAAATGGAAGCCTAGTATTCCAACGTTGCACAGACTCCAGGAGATGCTGGTCACCCTCAAGGGACGGACACCAAACTGGTCCCGCGTATTCCATCAGAGGGCGCACGTAACTGCAGTATAGTAGCTTACATGTTGACAAACTGCAACCCCTGAAAGATCTCTGGATCATATAAGTCAACTGCCTGGCTCTAGCTGTTATTGAAGCAACATGACGGGACCCAGTCAAATTAGGCTCTATTATGACTCCCAGGTCACTATAGTGGTCTACAGGGGTAATGTGATGACCGTCGATCTCATATGCTGACCTTGGATTATTTCTACCGAGATGCATTATGTTGCATTTGCCGATGTTCAGTGGCAACAACCATTCACGACACCATTCACTCAAAGCTTTCAAGTCGTCTTGCAGGACCCCCGATTTCAATGGAAGATAGCTCTTCCATTGGGGGTGACTTGTGACGTGTTATCCTCACGAGTGGAAAGTTTTGGTCTTATTGTCCTCTGTATGATGTAGATGTTCAATTTCATCCTCTAGAAATTTCGGCTCGCACAATCGTCGGGCTTTGTGTACGAGTGTTTTTATAACTCCTCGTTTCTGTTGAGGGTGATGATTGGACCCCTTGTGTAGATATCTGTCAGTGTGGGTTGGTTTTCTATAAACCCTGTGTCCTAACTTCCCATTAGGCTTTCTAGTAACCAAGAAGTCTAGAAATGGTAGAGCACCATCCTTTTCAATTTCCATAGTGAATTGAATATTTGGGTGCCTACTGTTAAGATGGGATAGGAAAGCATGCAATTCTTCAAGTCCATGACTCCAAACGACAAAAGTATCATCCACATAACGTAGCCATGTCGATGGTTTCTTTGTTGCCGCTTCAACTGCACTTAGTTCGAATTTTTCCATGAAGAAATTTGCTATTGCAGAACTTAGAGGGTTTCCCATGGCGACACCGTCTATTTGCTCATTGAATTCGGCTGTCCACTGAAAATAGCTGGATGATAGGCAAGGTTCGAAGAGCTTTGTGATGTCATTCGGGAATAACTCAGACACGTAGTTAAGCGATTCCCTGATGGGAACTAGTATGAACAAAGACACAACATCAAAACTAACGAGTCGGTCATTTGGTCCCAACTGGATGTTTTGCAGCTCTTCTACAAACTGAGTAGAGTCCTTGACGAAAGTGTCCGTATTTCCCACATAAGGTCTCAACCGAGGTCTCAACATAGTCTTTAAAACTTTGGGTAAGTCGTATGTTGGTGAGTCGATGGTACTAACAATGGGTCTCAATGGGACATTATCCTTGTGAATTTTCCGTATATACGCGGAGCCCTTGCTTCACTCTTACCAATCCTCTTTTTAAGTTCTTCATCGAGAGAAGAAACTTTTATAAGAGCCTTTGCTTGTCTGAGCCTGGACGAGGTAGGATCTCTTTTAAGATTCCTGTATTTTGAGGGGTCTAACATCAAAAATGTTTTTCAACTGGACTGGTATGTCACTGGATGCCACAGGTATTTACACGGTATTGCTTCGTATTTTCCCTGTTTGTAATACTGTCTCTCAAAGATAGTCACAACATTGATTTTGCATTTAAGAAAACTTTTCTGAAATTTCACCACCATCCTTTCTTTAAGAACTGGAAGTAAACTTTTGCACCAATTGGTTAGGAGCAAACCTCGGAGCAAACCAGATGAAAAAAAAATGTTGTCTAACGATAAACGAACAGAAAATCTTTAAACCATTAAAACAATTTTCATACTTCTTCATCAGACCAAAATCTTGAGATCAACAAAATCATTGATCTTTGTAATCGGTCATTTGACATTTCCACTCCCACAAAATCAATCCAATCAGTCATCTCCATCCAACAAAAAGCAGTAAACACATTTGCGTAATCTAAATCCATGTGTTATTCTAATAACACATTATGGATTGAAGTGGCCCTCTGAGAACTACTAATATCTCTGTTTTTCGAATTATGTTTTCATGTTCACGCTTTTCCATCCAATGAATACAATTATGATCTTGTGAACACAAGGTTATGAACATGATCACATTCATTAAATTGGGTGTTTCTTCATACTTTCCTTTTTTTCCTAATATTATAAATTCGGTTGAAAATTTTTCTTCTTTATTTGATATTGCTTTCCCCATAAAATCTGCATCCATTCGTCTATCTCAGGGTTTTGGAACACCTCTAGGTAAAACCCTCGGAAACCACCCTATTTTTAGCCCATTAGTCAGGAACTGTTGTGTTGAAGTATTATTGTGAAATTCGTATAAAGAGATGGGTTTTCTATGATCTCGTCTAGGAGCTCCTTAGATTCATTCAGAATGCGAAGATGTCCTGAGTAATCACCAGTTCTTGCTTCCTCACCACTCTTAGAGCTAGCTCACTTGGCCGCCTCGCTTTTCATAAAATAATAAATGATAAATCCTGTTCTTGGAATTTAGGGAAGGAAAAATAGTTGAGAGTACAAAATGACAGCACTCTCTCATAAACATATATGCTCGGAGATATGTCAATAACTTGTGCATAACTGCAAAAAATTGGTTGGTATGTGAACACGAAATCTTTGAGATAATGTACATATATTCAATATTCAAACTATTCGATAATAATTTCATTCGTGCTCCAGAGCTATATGAGTTCTCCTAGTCTTCGTTTTTACGTTTGTTGAGATGAAAGAAATCTTCAGCGAGAAATCACGGGAAACTTTTCTCAATATTTTTGTACATTCTCAAGTTTCATTTTGTTTTTCTGGCATGAATGGGAATTTCATCATTTGGAAATAGACTCTTCTTATGTTTCCTCTCAGGCCTTAGTTAAACTGAATAAAAATTCGATCCCCAAATCCCGCTGCTGCATGTACTAAGAGGAAGGGATTCAGTTCAAAATTTCCATGAAAAACAGAATGGGAAACGATAGGAGGAGGACTATTCCAACCTCCGTCTTTTTTTAAACCCACAAATCTCATTGGAAATATTTCGGCCAGGGTTCATTTCGTACTGTTTGTAACACCGCGCAATGAAATTCTCCGCCGAATGTAAATTGAATTGAACATTCATACAATCAGCATTTCTCGAATTCGCGTACAAAAGACATCGAGTTCATGCTGGTTGGTAGCTGCCATACCAACTTAATTTATTCATCCCTCAATTTATTCTGAATTATGGACCACAAAATACCCCGATCTCACTGAATTCCTCCATAATAAAATTAGGTTCAACCAATTTTTCGTAAGGATGAGGCTACCGGAAGTGAGATGGTAAGCCCAGAGGAGAAGATTCAGCTTTCGGTCGAGGATCGTTCTTTCATTGAATTTCGTGGATGTTTGAACGCCGCGTGAGGAATAATATGGAATTTAGAGAGAGGAGGAAGGTATGGAGAGGATGGAGATGAAATCTTCATTCATTTTCCATTCGTAGAACCCTATTTATCACTCTTATTAAAATTTTCGTCATTGAGTAGGTAGGGATGCCTGAAAAGAATTCATTTCATAGAATTCTTCAACATGCTCTTCCTGCATCTATTTTGAACAGAAAATATTCAAAATAAAAGGCAAAGAACTCCAACGTAGTTCAAGAATTCCTGAAAGTTTTCAGTGATATTCAAGAATTAATGGAGAAATAATTCAAGAGATATTTTTTAATTTGCACCTTCATAACAAAGGGAAGTAAAAATGAAAAAATAATTCTAAGAAAATGTTGAAAAACAGGTGATTGTCGTCTCTCTCATTGCATTATTGCTGAATATCATGAGATTGCATTTATCGCAAATTCAAAACCATGATAAATACCTACTAATTGTCTATTGAAAACTATTTACCTACATATTTTTCCTGACCTACTCAGAAAACTAATTGGAAAAAATTTTAATATACAAACTCACAAAATTTAAAAAGAATACATTCTTTACTTCTGGCAGAAGCCAACAAAGTTTAATCAATTCAGGTTGTACGCAAAATACTTTTGGATTCTTATTTTTTGCATCAGTCGCATTTTTTACTACCCCAAATACTTAAAAAAATAAAAAAGAAACACACAAATGAATGAATCAAACAATATGACGAGAGGATAACTTCTCTGAAACTCCAAAGTGAAACATAATATTTCCTCGATTCTTTCTCGATTAATTTACTCATCATAAAAATTCACATAACATTGTAAATTCTTAATATTCAACTGAATTCGATAAATAACAAGGTGAAATGTTGCCCAATTCGAAATACTTCTTGACTGTTTCACTTTTCTTTCGCAACATTACATGGGAAGCACATATCAAATAGATGGCTTCTTAAGAAATGGTTGGTAAAGCATCGAATGAGTAACAATTGTAAAACGGAATTAATTAACAATGGCCATGCTGACCTTCCAGATGTTCCGGTTCTCATGAAATGCAACAGTTTTCTCACTCAATTCCCACACATTTCACAGAAAATAAAAAAATTTCTGAAAATGTGAATGATTTGTTTGAAGATTTGATACTAACAATTTTTTTTCAGTGTCAAATTATATGTTGTTATCGCTAACAATGTTTCATAATCCTTATCCGAGTCCTCATCTAACATGAAAAAGAGTTTTTTTAATTTTTAGGTATGGTCTAAAAAGAATACCAGGCCAATTGTGAAAAACTTAGAGAAGTGCTTATAGCTCGGCTTATAGTCCAGTCAATGAGGATATTTGTTACGAATTCTTTCAAGATGCATCAATTTACTTGAAATTTTTACAGTAGGTAGGAAAAAGCTCAAGAAACAAAGTCTACCCTATGTCGAAGTATGCTTTTATCTTAGGGGTAGTTCCCACCCCTACTCGGGGTGGACATTTTTTTGTCAAAATAATACCGGGAGTCGATGAAAGACTTATTTCTTGGCAAAAAATGTTCCATAATGTTTTTTAGAAAACTCAATAATTTTTAGTTATTCGTGATTGAAAACTTGACACTTTCATTGAAAAATTACACTTTTTGGGACGGTTATTTACGAATAACACAAAAACTATGCATTGAACGAAATGAAGTGTAGTGAATAAATATATTCGTAGCTTATAGAAAAACAAAGAGATTATATTTTTTAGAATTATTCTAGGTGCAACACAAGGCAAGATATCGGCGTGAGCTCGATCGTGAGTAAAAGGCAACATTTTTTTCGTGAATGCTTGAATAGATACATTCAACTTGAAATTACGGAAAAACTATTGATGATGCGGAAATAATGGTGGAAAATTTTTTTGTAGTGCTTCAAAAGAGCATTGAAATGAGCGTTAATAAAGTCGATTGCATATAAACTCAGCGAAATAAAATGCAGAAAAGATTGACGACTCATATTTTTCACGAAAAAATAGGTAGTAAAACTAACCCCACATCTACAATTGAAATGGATCGATTTCCATTGACGAAAAAATGCATAGTTTGTAAGAAAAAATAAGATCAATACAGGAAGCACACTTTGCAATTTTCTTGTAAATCTGCCTTTTTCTCCGTGTAAGTCGAAAACGAGGTCAAAAATGAAAAAATGATTCAGTACGAAAATGTATGTTTCTCTTCAACAAATATTTTGTTTTTTGCTTTTTTCATGTACCATGAAAATTGACAAAGATATCACTACTTTAAGTTAGGTTGATAGCGCCTTAACCCTTAACCGTTCGAAAACTAGAGATTTTGAACGCCAAAAACATCTGCACCACAAGAATTGTTGAAAATGATATTTTGTAACTGCAAAAAAAGATGCAATGCGTTATGCACCTGCAGAAAACTCAGTATTTTTTGCAACGTTTCATGTGGGGAGTGTGCAGGTGTGAACTGCCGAAACAGTGGGCCGAGCAGAGGGCCAATCTTTGACAAAGATGAAGAAAAAATTGACAGTGGCGACAGCGACTCAGAACTAGATTAAATTTTTGACACAAAATCATTAATTTCACCGAGAATTTCACTTGAATAAAGTGATGAATAAATTAAATGTTTGAATGTTAAATTTATTTTGTTATTTTAAACAGATAGGAGTTGCTTTTAGGGGTTGAAAAATAAAAACATCTAAAACTAACAACAACTGATCCAAAATACTGTTATAAAATTAATTGATAATATTAATGAAGCCCCATTTTTACACATTTTCTGCTGAAAGGGGGTGGTTTATACGGTCTTGAAGTAGAATATGAAGACCTTCATTAAACTTCATAAAACGCTATTGAAGCCCAAAAATGATTTTCATTTACGTTAGAACAAGTTTTTTTATAATTTTGGATATAGGGGTTGTTTTCACCCCTTAGAAATAATAAGCATATACCGGCATAGGATAGACTTTGGAGTAGGAGACAAGTGGAGCAAAATCGAAGCATCTTGATAGAATTCGAAGGTAATGCCCTATTTTTGCCCTCATTGACTGGACTATTATCTGAAAACTGTTCACTGTTGAAAGAAATTTGCATTTAAGTAAAATAGAATTATATAATATATAGAAAATTTTTTGTAATTTTTTTTCTTATTCTCGGGATAGGTGAGGACCGAGGTGAGGACAATTTTCAACGTCATAAAAAGACTCACTTATTTTGTCCACTTATTTGTATGTCACTCGGTCACTATTTCATTTCTTGGAGAGCGAATAAATGGAGGACACAAGCACATTCGTTTGAATATACTAATATACATATATTTAGAGATAGCTGTAACCGAGGCTACAACAGTTGAATTGGTAGGAAAGGTACAGTAAAAGATAATATATTTTCTGCAAAATAATGAAACATCGTGTAACGTTCAAACCAACGTTTATATTCATATTCTGATCTCTGAGGGAAGTCAAGATATTGTATAAAAATACGCCTTTCTATTTCCCTATGGGGCCGATTATTAAACAAAAATAAGGCTCCAAATAACGTTAATTCAATCAGGCTTTCAGCCTGTGAAAACATCTCCTTCATGTATATTCAATAGGTATCTGCAAAGCCGTTTGTTCGTATTTTAATATAGTCTTATATTTCAACTCGCTGAAGACTCGATTTTATTATGAAAATTTTCAATTTAATTTGTTCGCTGCTGAAATCTAACCTGGGGCGAGGATTGGTATATCAACCTATTATTCTGCGGAAGTTTTATCGAATTCATCTAAGATTATGGAAGTATTTCTCGTGGTAGGTAGCGTGGCTCGGATTAATCAATTAGGAAAGTTCGCAGCAACACACAGACCTGGCAGTAGACCTCCCGCTGCTTGGGGTATTTTTTGAACCTAATGTAATTTAATTTGATATCATATCTCCACAAGCACTTAATTCACATCTTGCCAAAGGGTTTTCAAATATTCTTACTTCTTTACTTTTCCTTCTCGAGTCGGGAAACATTAATAATCTAATTACACACGAAATAGACTTTGGATATGAGGTATTTCTTTCTAAAAGTTTTCTATTATGTATTTTTGCTCATCATATATTATACTTCTATTTTTCGAACTTTTAATTTGACGTATGTGATATTTTTAATACCGTGGAAAGAAATACCTTTTCTGGAGATAGTGTAGTCCTGAAATCTAAAATTTAATTACTCGTATTAGAACGTAAAATGAGACTGAATGAGGAATGCTGTCTGTTCGGTAGCTATAGTTGTCTAGGAAGTCGTTCAGCATTTGTCAATATTTTTCTCAACATTTACTGTGATTGTCGGTAATTCTTCTTTGTACGTTTTGTCCAAATCTGTCATATTCAGTACGCGTCTTCTGAATCGTTTACAAAGCTTAAAATATCCCAAGGTTGTGGGAAATCACCACGGAAATATCCTGAACCCTAAAACTTTGTTTTTGGAAACGTACAAAACTAACGTAGTTCTTCGACTGACATGATCATCTAAAAATTTTATTTCTCTTCCGCAGAACAGAAAAATGTTGATAAGTCAACGCAACTAGGCAAATTTTCTATTGATCATTCAATTATAACGATCGTGAAGATAAATTTAATCTGAATATGGATTTTCAGATTTTAATAAATTTCAGAGCGTTTGAAAAAAATTGCATATTACAATCAGAGCAGAAGTGACTTTTCATGGCACGCCTTCAATTATTAAAAATCCAATCTCGTCATGAAAAGAGACATCTTCATGTAAGAAAAATATAATATTTTCAAATAATATACTATTATGAGGCCGGGGTGAAAAGTTTCCGGCCTGACCAAGAAAATCGATGTTTTAAAAAAAATTTTTTTCTTCATTTTTCAACATAATCTTCATCAACACTGATACATTACTCATAACGGTCTTCTAATTAAGATATAACAGTTTTGAACGTAGATTCATCAAGTTCCTCAAAATTCTGATTAACAGCTTCGATAACCCGATAACAAGCCATTTTTTGAGGTTAGGAAACAGGTAGCAGTCGCTGGGGCAAGCATAGCAATTCAATTTTCAATTTGTGGATTTTGGACTTGTCAACAATCGACGAATGCGGTGTTGAGTTATCGTGATGAAATAAAAATGAGGTCGTTTAATTTGCACCTCCTGCTTCAAACGTTGCAATAACTTTGCGTAGTATTGACCAATGATAGTATTACCTTCTAATGTAATCAATGTATAAAATTCCTCTCACATCCCAAAAAACAGTAGCCATAATCTTATTTGACGATGAGATTTTTTTGCCTTCTTTGGAATTGGTTCTCCTTTTCCAACCCACTGACTGTTTCTTATTCTCAGAAATGTAGTGGTAAACCCAAGTGTCATCAACAGATATGATACAGTGCCAAATTGTCGATAGAAATGGTTTTTCTAATCAATTTTAGATCAGGCGTTAGCAGACGCGGCACCCACCTTGCAAACAGCTTTACCATGCGCAAATGGTTGTGCAAAATATTTCGAATAAGTCCAGATAACATCCTACAAGTCTCAGCTTTCCCAAACACTTTCAACCTGCGGTCTTCCAACACTATTTGATGGATTTTCTCAATCTTTTCTGAAGTTGTGACCTCAACGGGTTGTCCTCAGCTAGGCTCGTCAGATGGGCACCTCTGACGACCCATTTTAAATTTAAAAACAAATATGACTGGGAGAAGTCTCCTAGTATTTAATCTTTCCCTTTTTGATATGTTTCGGTGTAAAACTTTTTGAATAGAAGTATTTGATGAGAGCTCATTTTTCGAATTTTTCAATTTTCACGAAACAACGGAAGTGTCTAACGTAATGTCCTCGGAAACACAAGATAACGTGGTGATTGGGCTGAAATTTTACATACAAGCTGAGTTGGAATGGTACTGTAGGAAACAGCTTCAAAAGTAGACCTAGTGAAGTCATTTCTTGGTCAGGCTAGAAACTTTTCACTCCACCCTCGTACTAACTAAAACTAACTGAATAAAAATACATACATATATGAAATAAAAAATAATATGAATGCAGAAACCTCGACAGAAATATACTGGTGAATCTTTTTTTTTGCCTCAAGGTTGAGTAGACATTTTTACTTTCGAATCGAAATAGTTCCAACTAGATCATGCATGGTATTCATTGAGCATTGTGTAATAATGAGAAACAACCGAGGAAACAACTGTTAGCTATATTTGTTGAAATAGTGGAGTGAGGTATGTTCTCGGGTATGTTCTGTTATGGTTTGATTTAAAAAAAAATGGAAAAACAAAAAATTTTTTGCCTTTACCGAGAACATTTTCGAAACATAGAGAAATTCGAAATCGTAATAATCGAAGTGAAGATTTCGTCTCTGATGGATATGAAATACTGATTACTGATGATGCCGAATAAGGCTAAACAGGTATATTTCTTCTCTCAATGACAAAATCTGTTTTCATTTCTCCACCCTCATAATAAAAGATCTGTGAGCCTACGAATTGAAAATGGTATTCATTTCGATGATTATTAATTTGAATTCATTTATGTTTCGGAGTTCCAAAATAGTCATCACGGTGAGATGACAACTTTACCTCACGTCCCGGTTTGGAACACCATGAATTGAAAGAGTCTTTTTGAAAATATATTGTTGTTTGAGTATTAACTCGAGTATTAAGTGATTTTTTAGTTTGTAATGTGTCGATGGCGAGCACCCAAGCACATTATGAAAGATTGAGACAGAGAAAGATATGTATGTTTCAAAACCAAAGCCCTCGCCCGAGTCTAAACCTTTAATCGATCCTATAATGACGTTAAGTTCATATATGGTGTCAAAAAGATTAGATAAATCCAGAGGATAAATATTATCATTGTGAAATTTTATAAGGAATCTCTCCCTTTCTAAATGCAATATCAAGAACACAACAGAATGACGAGTAAGTAAGGGCATCTAATTTTTCCGAAAAAAATCGAAAAAACACGTTGTTCAGTAATATTTTAACAAGAAGCATGAGTGTTGGTTGTACCTAGGGTTTCACCGACTTTTGCACCTGTACGAATGCTTTTTGTTAAAAAAAAATATTGATTTGTATTGTATTTGCTCGATTTTTTTAACAGGAAAAATTAGATGCCCGAATGGTACTTGACATGACTTTTTCATGACAACAGATTTTTCTGCATGCATTATTTATAGGTATTAATTTGACGTCAACTGTTAAGTTTTGCCAAGCGTAAACTCGAAAAAAGTGCTGATTGCTGCTGCCATTTTATAGTTTTTCAATCTAGAAATCATTCGTAATTCAAAATTGCGCATTTCTGATTGGTGGAAATTAAGACGACGGAAATAGTTGTAAGTGATATCATAAGGGCGTCTATTTTTTTCGAAACAATGCTGAGTTATATTTCAACAATAAGCAAAGTGATGGTGGCAACAGAAATCCGAGTAGAAGTCGAAGATTTTTGCACCTGCACGAATGCTTTTTATTTGAAAATATTACTTTGCATTGTGTTCTTTCGATTTTTTCCACAGGAAAAACTAGATGCCCGAATGGTTTTTGACAAGACTATTTCATGATCAGGTAACAGATTATTGTGAATCGAGTTGTGAATGCATTTTATGTATAGGTTCGACAACAACTGCCAAAGTCGGCCGCGGGTAAATTCGAAAAAACTGCTTACAGCTGCTGCCATACAGTTTTTCCATCCAGAAACCACTTGTAATTCAAAATTGCTCGTTTCTGATTTGCTGGAAAACAAGACGAGGGAAATGGTCAAAGAAATTCCTTTGTCTTGACTCGATTTGCTGATTTTTTGGGATTTTATCGAAAAATAAAAATAACTGAAATCCACATTTTGCTTTCTAATTTTTTTGAGACAAGATTGGATGAATGAATACTGCTACCTACTACATAATCGACAGGTGTCGTTATTGCAAATCAATTATCATTAAAAATGATAACATTACATGCTATTTCGGAATCAATTCAATGTTCGTAAATTCATAACCTGTCAAATCAAGAAATATATTCAGGTTACAGAAAAAACAGTAAACAGTACAAGCTCTGGTTCAATTATTGTAAAATATACAGCCATAACATTCTGGAGAAGCCAAGAATATAATTGAGAATAAGGTATGTATTCCGCAAATACAAAATGTAGCAGCACCAAGAATCTTTTGGTTGGTACCATGACATTATATCCGAAGACGTTTATTCTGAGCATGAGTTGCGCGACTATTCAAAATTTCTTGGGTAAGCAGATAATAACACCAACTCACCTTGTGAAAGATCCAGCTTGCATACTACCAGAAAAATAAGAATCCCTTGGAAGAACATCGCACAAAAAATAACACATCACTTAACAGAAACAATGAACAATAATATCATAGTGATCCTTCACTGAAAGTAAGAGTTTTACTCATTTCCATGACAGCTCGCCTACAAAGAAGTATTCGAGCCCATTAACATTTCTTATGAGTTGGTATGTATTTTGATGAAGCTAAAGACGAAGAGAGAAAGTAAAGACTCGTACTAGTCTCGCGGCAATACGTCAAGGTAACTCCGTGCAGAAGGTGGCACGCTCGGCTGTGAAGTGAATGCGAAGCGGTATAAGGGAATGGCAATAGGTTACTGCAAGAAGTTTTGTATCACTGCGACTGCGGAGTGCCTACCTTTACAAGAGGCGAGGCCATTCGCTTGAGCTGAACTGCTGAAGCTGCCGAGCCTAGCAATATTTACATACGAAAATATGAGCAGGATTTCACCAGGCCGTTGCAATACCTGAAGCCTGAATTTCGACGAGGAAGGCTGAAGATTCATTTTCAGAGAAGTAATCCTAGTTTATTGAGGCGGATTTATGAACTCATATCACCTGGATACCGTACCGGAGATCTAAAGGTGACTCTTATCTCCTCTGATGAGTTTGCCAATTCGATTTCAATGATATTTTGGTCTTGCTCAAAGCTAAATATTTTTATATAGAATATTTCATACATTTTCAGGACTCAACGAATATTGTTCACTTAATTCTTCTATGTTACTCAGTAATCTTTATCAAATCCGTAAGATACAGCATCCAGCCATCCACACTTCTGACTTAGAGTGGTTAACTGTCCGCATTTCGGATGTGTTCGCAACCCGAAATACGTCTTAATGGAGTACTCATGAAAGTTGATGATCACTGAATTCCGATTGTATTTTATCACTGTATCTCGCTCAATTTATGTCGCAAGCACTTCGCCTAATTGAAATCAGAGAATGAAAAGAACAATGGGATAAAAATCCCAAGCAATGTCACAAGATGCTAACGAACAAATGTTGAGAAACAGGAACCATAAAGATTTGTCAGTACGTATACTGTGTCCCAATTTGGTTGGGACTGTACTGTATCTCAGCTATTATTAAAGATAGAGACATGCGGTTTTCGCGACCCTGTATAAATTTTTTGTAAAACTTTTTAATCCACAAATAGAATTATTCCAACTACTATTGATCCTGAATTACAGGGCGAAAACGAAAATATTCACGTTTGGGTATGGTTATCAGGCCCTGTATAAGATAGAAAAACAAATGAAAACTGCTTATAATAGATATTTTGACTCAAAAGTCAGTGGCATATTCGAAAAATTTTACTAGAGCACTATTTTTAAGTAAAAAATATCTATTACAAGGAGTTTGCATTTGTGTCCTATGTCATAGAGGAGCCTAAGAAATAATATTATTTCCGAAAGTGTACATTTCCGTTTGAAAAAAAAAATGAATAGAATTTACTTTATTCGTGGAGATTCCAAATTATTTATCATCAAATTCTTCAAATAAATAAGCCAAATGGAAAGAACCTGAGTTACATTCATTCCAGGATTAGAAAATATGAAAAAAAGTAAGTACAAATTATAAGACAAAAATTCGCGCTACTTGATCTCGTAGGTTCTACATGCATTTATTTAGTGTAGGTCTTCATTTCCAAAATAGAGCGTTTAAGAATCTCAACAGGCTTGGAAAGTCTAATCGCTGCTTTATTTCAAGTAACAAAACTTAACTAAAATATGTACGGGTCATTCACAGAAAGTGGAAACCATCTAGAAGAGAAGTAGTAAGAGAGCTAGTGAACCCTCCGAGTAACGTTTTGTCTGTAAGACTAGAAATTCTTATAGTGGTAGTTCATAGCTTGCTGAGGACGGAAATCATCTCCTGGCACCCCTGCACGTCATCAAGATCTATATCTTTGAAAGTGTTAAAAAAATAAAAACAATAAACTTGTTTCTGTGAGCTTGAAACTTTCATACGATTTTGTTCGATCATTGTGAAGTTCAGAAAAAAATTGACAGGTGATTTCGACGAGCACAAGTACCTGCCAGTCGACTCGAAAAGGGTATAAAATACGAACAAAAATGAACTTTTTTCTGTAAGGCTGAAATTTATATATGTGTTCGTCTGAGGGAAAGAAAAAATAAGTTTTATTATTAATCTTCATCATCATTTGATATGTTATCATTCATTTCTTCGTCGTTTCAAGCGTGGTACACTCATACACTGTGTCCAAAATTGGTTGAGACTGCATTATATCTCAGCTATTATTGGAAATAGAGTCATGCGGTTTTCGCGATCCTTTGTCACTTTGTTTGTAAAACTTTTAAATCCACAAACAGAAATATTCCATCTTCTTTTGTTTCTGGAATACAGGGCGAAAATGAAAATGTCCACTTTTTGAAGATGTTATTATTTCTCGGGCCCTGTGTAAGAAAGAAAAAATATGCAAATGCTTATAATGATATTTTTACGTAGAAGTCAGTAGCGTAGCTTGAAATTTTTATCGGATGAATGTTTCTGAGATATAGCACAAACTTGAAATGTTTCAAATGGAACACCTCGTATGTTTTAACGCCAAATTTTCTCATTTTTTCTGAATACATCGATGTATCACAACCTTACCTTTAATAAATTTCAGCGTCAACCATAAGAAAAATTTATATTTCTGTTTGTTTTTTTTTAAGTAAGACATGAATTCTTCCATAGATGCACCAAAAAACCATTTTTCAGTTGATATTTTGAGTTTATGTTCAAAATAGGATAAAATAAATGGGTTCGGGTCACATGACTTTTCGAAAAAGTAATGATCAAATGCCTGTGAATATTGATTGAATGCGTAGGATATTTTTTTCAACTGAAATTTATTGAAGGATAGGTTGTGATACAATTTGACGTTTAAATAAACAGGGTGTTTCATATGGAAAATTTCATTCCGTTCCAATTCAATCTCAAAAATAAACAGATAAGCTACGCCTCTGATTTCTACGTAAAAATATCATTATAAGAAGTTTTAATTATTTTATATCTTATACAAGTCCCGAGAAATAAACTTCTAAAAGTGGAAATTGTCATTATCGCCTGTAGTCCACAAACAAAAGAAGATGGAATATTTCTGTTTGTGGATTTAAAAGTTTTACAAAAAAGTGACATAGGGTCGCGAAAACCGCATGACTCTATTTTCAATAATAGCTGAGATATAATGCAGTCCCAACCAATTTAGAAAACAGTGTACTACGCTTGAAACGACTGTACTATATGAAGAAATTAATGTTAACATATCAGATGATGATGAAGATTAATAATAAAACTTATTTTTTCATTCCCTCAGACGAACACATATTAATTTCATTTTTGTTCGTATTTTACACCCATTTCGAGTCGCCTGGCAGGTACTTGTACTCGTCGAAATCGCCTGTCAATTTTTTTTTTGGACTTCACAATGAATGTACAAAATCGTATGAAAGCTTCAAGCTTACATGAACAAGTTTTTTTTTTAACACTTTCAAAGATATAGATCTTGATGACAAGCCAGGCGATGATTTCCGTCCTCAGTATGCTATGAACACCACTATAAGAATTTCTAACCTTACAGACAAAACGTTACTCGGAGGGTTCACTAGCTCTTGGACTATAGGTACCTTTTTATTATTTTTTGCAAAACAAATTAGTGAAACTCCGTTTCATCGTGAAAAAATACAAAACCAATAATTTCCGATTGATTAAGCTCAAAAGCAAATGTAGTGCAGTCAGCTTCCACGTTCACTCAGCCAAAATATTGAAAATCAAGACTGAGCTACAGTCCTCTTCTCTGGTGACCTATTCTTTGATGTGGTTCTGAGTTACATCCTCCAACCCATCATGAAATTTTCCTTTTGTTATCTTCTTCAAACAAACATATTTTATTTTTATATTCTTTATGATTTATTCACCTCACCTGGTGATCAATTTTAGACATTCTCAATTGCACAAGATTGAAAAATTATGGAAATCCAGAATTCACTTCGAGATGAGCAATGGGGTTTATATGAGGACCGGAAATTTTTCCATGCGCCTCTCATTTCATTTTTCCTGTTTTTTCTACTTTTCAGAAAAGTACTTCACCCTTTTACTTAGTTTGTCAGATATTCGATTTACTCTTGAGATATTTCCCCCAAGGGTACTAGCTCGTCGTGCTAAAGTGCCGCTGTCCGTGGAGGATGAGATAAGTGGGGATATTTTCTTCACATATTTGCCTCTGATGAACACCAAAGGTGACTCACGAAACCATAAATCGAACATTATGATGTACATGTCTTTCAATGGGAAATGGAACTTATTGAATGGTTTTGTTGTCTGCTAATGTAAAAAAACTATAAAAATCACTGGAATGAGTCAATTTTTGATAAATTCAATTGGCTTGCTTTAAGCATAAATTTCATTAATTTATTTTAATATACCGGGTGGCTCACGGTAGTCCAACGTAGTCCATCCTCTTTATTTTGAATGGCACTCCCTGAATATTTATATTTTTTCAAGCTCCTTAACAACTTTATCTCAGGGTAGGATAGTTGGTATGATTTATAATATACATCTCGCAACAATAAAAGGAACAGAAACATTTCCCAAATTCTTTATTGTTTTTCAATAGGCAGTATCTCAGTGAAAAATGGTCGTATGAGAAAAAGAAAAATCAACTTTAGAAGCTTGAAGGTTCTAGTTTCAAAATTTATTGGTTAACAATTCTTCAGAGTACCGGCAGCCATGCAATCCTCGGATATTTTTGAGCTAGACCGATGCAAAGCCCGCATAGCCTTTTTATTCAGGTCTAATTTGTTTTTCACCAGCACCCTCGGAGATGACCTTTTCTCTTCGAGATATCCAATTTTGAATGCAAAAGGAAACTTTTTCACTCAACTGCCGATATCTCCGTAACTACTGGAGGCCTAGCAAATCGAGAGACTGTTTGTTTTTCTGCAAAAAATTTCCACAAAAATCTATCATGTTTGATCAAAAACAATTTTTTTTCGCCTGTAACGGTAATATGAAAAAAAAAGCAAGAAAATGCCATTTTGCCATTTGTTGGTTATCGGACTGTATCTTCGTCAATAGTGGGGAGAAAGCTAAGCTTACAATTTTACAGCCTAATCGGTAGATCGATCGATTCAGCGGTTTTCCAAGACCAATTGATTGAAATTCTGAAAAAAATTAAGGGAACAAGGTTTTCGTTTCTTAAAGTTGACCTCTTCTCTTCAAGAATCAATTAATGATTTTATTTCACTTTTTACTCAATTTTGAATGTTTTGGAGGTTATTAAAAACATTTTTTTCATGCGCGTAGAGCAAGAATAAAAATTTGAAAAATTAAAAAAAAAATGTTCTTCGTGCTTTATTCGAGGATTGCATGGCTTCCGGTACTCTGAAAAATTTGTTAACCAATGAACTCAGAAACTAGATTCTTCGAGCTTCAAAAGTTAATTTTTCTATTTCTCATACGACCTTTTTTCACTGAAGTACAGCCTGTTGAAAAACACCAAAAATTTGGAAGATTTTTCTGTTCCTTTAATTGTTGTGGGAAGTGTATAAATAAAATGACGGTCTTCTTCAAATAACTCAAATGCAGATCTATGAAATTACTGAATTGTCCATTAATTAATTGATTGCCACGAACACAGTTCACTTTCTTGAATACAATTATAAATAGTTTCGGAATTTCATCCATTAGGTATTCATAATAGACTAAAAATTGTATGGTTCGTTGAAGTCAAGTAATTGAGGAACTTGGAAAAATATAATTTTTATTATTGAAGGGGAAGGTGAAAGAAGAGGTTATGTTACAAATATGAGTTTGTGAGAAAAATACATCGTACACCTTGTGGACTCTGGCACTTTTCAATGAATGGAATAATTTGATTCATGATGGAAATTAAATCGAATATTAAACTAGCTTCCATTTAAAAATGCCAGTTAACCTTACTGAAATGTTTACAATCTATTTTTCTCACAAACTCATATTTGTAACATGAGCACTTCTTCCACTTGCCCCTTCGATTATATTTATGTGATTTATGATTTATGTACCAAGTGAGTCATATAGATGTCACTCAATCAGCCCTTGGACATCCACTCCTGGATATAGGTCTCCCCTCTTCTCAATCCCTGGCCGTACTATACCAGTTACGTCCCGCTGCCTCTCTGATGTCAACCATCCATCTTCTGGGGGGCCGCCCAACACTTCTTTTATGCAGTCTGGGTGTCCATTGCACAATATGTTGTGTCCAACGAGTGTCGTCTTGTTGAGCATTGTGACATGCCCAAGCCTACTTCACGGTAGCAACTCGTTTTATCACATCCTCTACCTTTTGTACGCCGTCTGATTTCTTCGTTTCTAATGTGATCTCGGAGGCTGATGCCTAGCATTAGTCTTTCAATAGCCCTTTGTGTCGTTCTGAACCTGTTAGCTCTTCTGCAAGTGAGAGTAGTCGTTTCTAACCCATATGTGAGGACCGGAATAATACAGCTGTTGAAAACTCTCGATTTGAGGTTCACAGGTATATCTGGATTTCTGAGGGTTCTATTCCCATTTTTATTTGATGACCCAGGTAAATATAATCTTGGACCCTTTCAGCAGTTTGGTTACCTATCCAGACCCTTCTTCCTTCCGTTGTCAGGATTTCAGTCTTCTTCAGGTTCAATGTTAGACCCACTCTTTCCGAAGCTGTCTCCAGTTCCGAAAGCATTTCCTGTAGCTCGTCCAAGTCGCTACATCCGCGAAACGAAGGTGATTCAGATATCGGCCATCGATATTAAGGCCCCTGTTGTCCCAATTGAGTCTTTTGAAAACATCATCCAAGGTCAGTGTGGAAAGTTTCGGAGAAATAGTGTCTCCCTGCCTCACCCCTCTCCGAACGGATGTCAGTCCAGTTGATAAAAACTCTCCAATCCTCACCTCGAGAAGGCCCTTATATCTGGAATCTATCCTAGCGTTGTCCATAGCTTGAAAAATTGCCCATAGCTCAATGCATTCTAACGCTTTGTTGTTGTTGTAGTGAATGAAGGCCAAATGGAGATTTATGTTATATTCATTGCACTTCTCGAGTACTGGTCTGATGTTCTGAATTTGTTCGATAGTGGCGAAACCTTTCTGGAGGCTGATAGCTGTCGAACCAGGACATTGTTCCAGTTGTCAGGTATAGTTCCGCGACACAAAGAGGCAGTAAAGTGTCTGATTAGTGTCTTATATGTGCAGCATATCGCGATATCTTAGGAATGATAACAATTTTTGTAGAGAATTTGAAAATCTACTATTCTTGGAAGCTTTTTTAGATAAAGCTTACCGTTTTCGAGAAAAATATTAAAAACCAAGAATATCGACCTCCGACACCGAATAACTGACGACGCACACATAGGATCGATGGGGACTTTCGACACTTTATTCGTAATGGTAAACCCTAGCTCTACACCACAATTCGGCTCCCTGGCAATTAATGTTATTTATTGAGCATTATTTTTATGCGTAACTTGACCGGACTAATATGTAAGAATCAGAAAATTTCTTTTCTGGTTAAAATTGAAATGCTCTACCGCCCTGTGTAATGTTCCTGAGCAGTCAGTTGACAGACATGAAAAGTTGAAGATGGTACAAGTTAATGCCCACTGATTGTCTAATAAAATCAATCAACTTGAAGTCTTTACTCAAATAGAGAATCTTGATATCATAAGTATAAGAAAACACTGGTCAAAACCTGATGAATTATCCACTTTATCAATGAAAAACTATGTTATTGCTGCTTCTTAAATCTCACTATCAGTTTCAGGAAATCAAACAAATTTTTCAGCTGAATTACAATGTGAAATCTGCGGTATCGATTTAAAAAATGATTGTGCAAATATTTGTATATTAAGTGTTTACATACCTCCTGATGGTAGCTTAGAACTTTTTAATAAAATATTTTCATATGTACTGGACCACGGGCTCTAAGGTTATCTTTGAATATCGACTATCTCGACTCGCACGGTACGTTAGAATACTTACTGATTAGTTTTGATCTCGTGATTACCTCTACTGATGCTACTATAGTATTAACTAACAAACACGGCTTTACCAGTACCACCAAAAGCGATTATATTCTGACGAATGCGAAGACTGACCTTGTTAGCACTAGGGTGGTGGATGTCAATATTGGTGATCACATGGCAATTATATTGACGTATGAACGCGATTATAGTACTTCTCCGATTAAAAGTACCCCTAGATCATTTCGCGATTTATCAAAGAAGAATCTTGAAGATCTGTCCTTAATGGCGGATGGCGCAGACTTCGATATCATCTACACCACTGTCGATATTGACGTAGCTTTTGAGCTATTTTTTTTTAGTATTTCAACCACATTACTTGATTCAACATGCTCTGTTAAGCGTATCCGGCCTACCAAAAGTCAACGTCATGGTTGGATAACGAATGGTATAAGTCAGGCAAGCGGAGAATTGAAGAAACTCCATTGGGTATTTCAAAATCTGAAAACTGAGGAATCAAGAATTCGATACTCAACGGCTAAAAGGGAATTCTTCACACTCTTAAAGAGAAGTAAATATAACTATTTTGCAGCTCCTCTTGATCGATCTTCCAATAAAAATAAAACAATTTGGAATTTGGTCAGGGGAAAAATAGGTGGGGGCATATCCTCGGACAGAATTGTTCTGAATGTTGATGACCGGGTTCTATCTGACCCTGAGGAGGTGGCTGAAACTTTCGGGAGGTACTTTTCAAACATCGCCTCGTTCAGCATTACCGAGCAGCCCCTCTCTAATAATAATTTTTTTTTCTACCAGTGGTTGCTGATGAAGTCGTAAGCGTTATTGAGAATCTGAAGAGAGTAAAGAGTTGTGGTAAGGATATGATCTCGGTAGAAATTTTGAAAGCTATTGCCCCCCAAATATCAGATTATTTGGCACATCTCATCAATGCCTCGGTCACTTCAGGAAGGTTTCCTCAATTTTGAACACAGCTAAGGTCAAGGGCAGATTTACGGGGGAGTAGAGGGGGTAATTACCCCCCCCATGAGTATCGAAAATCTGAAAAAAGGGTACCTACGCAACGTGATGCACAAAAAATTTCATACAATAATTTCAAATTCGTAATTTTTCAAATTTTGTTAATATATACTTCGAGCAACAGTAATTAAAGGAACAGGAAAATATTAAAAATTGTTTGGTGATTTTTAACAGGCTGTATCTCAGTGAATAATGGTCTTATAGGAAATAAAAGAACTAAATTTTGGAGCTTGAAAACTTTGGTTTCTGAATTTATTGGTTCACAATTTCTCGGAGTACTGGTAGTCATGGAATCATCGGATAGAGCAAGAAAAAAAATTGTTAAAATTTTTCGAATATTTTTTTTTCTACGCGCATGGAATAACTTTCTTGACCTTGACCGATGCAAATTACACATAACCTATTTATTCAGCTCTAATTTCATTTTCATGACTTTCAAAAATGACCATTTGTCTTCGAGATATCCTAATTTGAATGATCCTCTTCCACTCAACTGCCAATATCTCCGAAACTTCTGATCGCCTAGTGAGTACAGAAATCTTCCTGCAAAAGTCTGTTTTGTTCAATTAAAAAAAATTTTTTCTTACCTGTCACATAAAGGTGGAAAAGGAGCAAAAAAATGACATTATACCATTTTTTAATAGACTGTATCATCGTCAATATTGGCGGAAAAGCTCAGGTTATGAAAAAATTTCTGTTCAGCAGTTCTCTTGAACCGATTGGTTGAAATTTTGAAAAAATCAAGGAAACATGGTTTTTGTTCCTTAAACTTGACCTTTTTTTCTTAATCAATCAATAATTACATTATTTCTTCATTTTTCACTCAAATTTTTTTTATGAATCATAAAAAAAAGAATTTTTCCGTTTTCTGACACCTGACATCACGTTTAAAAAACAGTTTTTCTGAAAATCTTTCGACTCATTAGGTAAAAAAAACCGATTTGAAAAGATGAGGTCAAGTTTAAGGAAAAAAACCTTGTTCTAACAATTTTTTCAAATGTTCAATCAATCGGATGAAAAAAACAGATCGATCTACCGATTTGGGCGGGACTTTGGGGAACATCAGGCTGCCAAACAAAGCGTGGCAAAATGACACGTTTATGTGATTGAACAAAACAGATTTTTGTGGAAAATTTTCTTTAGAAAAAAAAATCGCCTTTCGCCTCGCTAGGATAATTTTGCATTCAAAACTGAATATCTTGAGAGTTGTAAAAAGCAAATTAGAGCTCAATGAACAGGTTATGCGACATTTTCATTGGTTTAGCTCGAAAAAATTTTCCGTGAGCGTAGACCAAATAATAAAAATTCGAAAAATTTTCAAAAGTTTTTTCTTCGTGCTTTATCCGATGATTGCATGGCCACCGGTACTCTGAAAAATTTTTGATCAATGATTTCAGAAACTTCTTCAAGCTTCAGAAGTTGGTTTTTCATTCCATCATTTGTCACTGAAATACAAACTGTTTTAAAAAAAAATTTTGAAAGTTTTTCTGTTCCTTCAATAATTGTTTCGCGAAGTGTATGAGCAATAGAAATTTCCTAAATTTGTGGTAAGCAACTACCTTTCAAGCTCAAAAAACCGGAATTCTCTAGTTATTGGATCTCAATGGTTATTACCCCCCCCCCCCACGAAAAAAAGCTATATCCGCCCTTGGCTAAGGTAATCTCAATTCACAAAAAGAAAGGCGCATCTGATGATGTAGCTAGCTATCGACCTATATCTATATTAAGTTCTCTCTCTGAGGTAATAGAGAAACTGGTGTATCAGAGGATGTTCCGTTATTTGAGCAAATTTTCGACAATTACGAATTGTCAACAAGGCTTTCGGATCGGCAGGTTGACGGAAATCGGGAGCTCTACAATATTGGCTTCAGGGGAGTGTTCCCCGATTGGATGTGCAACTTTCTGGTTGATCGGCATCTAATCGTCCGTGTGGGTCAACAGGACTCTAGATAATATCCTTTAGAAATGGGTGTACGTACCTCAGGGATCGGTTTTGGGCCCGATATTGTTTCTGCTCTTCATTAATGATTTGCCGGATTATATTAGGGCGTATCTTGTTATTTTTTCATTTGATGTCCTCATGGTATTTTTTTCTGATGATATGACATTCTTGGTGACAGTGACCAATTTGACAAAACTCAAGTCACGATACGAGCAGCTGTTGGAATATTTTTCGGACTGGTATTATAGAAACGGTCTCATATTGAACATGAACAAAACAGACCTCATGTACTTCCATTTGAGTGACACCAACGACCGGATTATTCTCGAGCTTCCTCGTGAGAGGCTGAGGTGTTCTGACTGTGTCAAATTCTTAGGTCTACAAGTTGACAAAAATTTAAGCTGGCTAGATCATACAGCTCAAGTATGTAGGCGATTGAGCAGTGCATTTTATGTCGTGAAGCGTCTCAGACCGTTGCTCCCATTTGAATCAATAGTGAGTATATACTATTCACTTGTCTACTCCCATTTGAACTATAACATAGTCCTATGGGGTGCATCATCTGGGAGCAGTTCCGTTTTTGTTTCCCAGAAGAGAGTTATTCGTTTGATATTCGGTCTGAAACCACAGGAGTCCTGTAAACCACTATTTATTAAACATGAGATTTTGAGTTTACCATCCATTTATATATTGAACTGCCTTCTTTAAATTAAGAAGAATATTCATTCCCAGAAGGAATGTTACCTATTTCATGACTATAATACGAGGAGAAAAGAAACTTTATGCATTCCAGCTCATAAAAAAACGAATTCGAGTATTCACCAACGTATAGCGGCATTAAATTGTATAATCATCTGCCAGATAGAATAAAATTGTTGAATTTCTCTAGCTTTAAGAAAAAAAACAAGAAACTTTTTATTAAAAAGTGTTTTTATAGTAGGAGCGAATATCTCAGCTCAGAAATAGAGTGAGAGTAGGTGGTTATTTTACATTTGATTATTTTGTATTACCTGAGGTAAGAATATTTTGTAAATTTAACTATAGTTTTTTATTCATTCTTATTTTCTCTTTTTCTCTCTGTCTACGATTGACTCTTCCTTTACATGTTTAATGTCTTGAAGGATACAATAAATTATTATTATTTTCATTATCATTTTTGCTTTCCGAATATTGTGCTATACTGAGTTTCCCAAACTTATCTCTACTTAGCGGTTTTCCAGTAGGTAATAACTTGATTTTATCTTTTCTTTAAATAATGAACAATCAAGCACAAATCCAGAAAGTTCTCAATCAGAGCCATATTCATAGTATGAATATCTTGTTTGATTAATTGTATGTGACACTATTTCATTTCATGTCTTCTTGTATGGTCTTCTGTATAGAAAGCATATCTCGAATAAAGACTATTTATCTATCTATCTATTGCTCACCCAGCATTTTTTCATCGACTTCTTCTTCCATATTCGCTATCAAGCCCAAAACAAAGAGATCTTCTTCAAAGGAATAACGACTTATATTGGCTGCACGATGTTATTCAATATTGCAAACAAGCTGCCTGGATGGAATCAGTGTCCTTGGGGTTCCAACCAAACAACTGAGGAGGGTTTATTAGTTTGTTAGAGTCCAACACTTGCTGGCACTATCAAGAAATGGCCGATGCCAATAGCTTCTAGGCTTTCGAGCTTTTTCCCTACCTCAAGGCCAACAAAAAAACAAAATTTCCCTACCTCAAGTTTCGAAGTGTTCTGGAAATGATTTGCATATGATTCAAATTTTTCCTTATCGGTCTGATATTCTCTCACATTACGGGTGTGGTAATTTGGTTTAACTTTCTGGAAAAACATTGTAACTTTGGAATAGTTAATAATAATATACTAATATTTTCAATTTTCGATTAACTCGATATAACCTCACTGTCAGTATGAGAGACTCTGTCACTCTGTTCACTGTTTTGTCTAAGTGTCAAATTCCTAGCAACTTCAACTCTATGGTTGCAATAAAATTAAATTCCGTTTTTCTTTCTCATACGTGTTTTGTCTTGAATGTTAAATTGTAGGAACTGTTCATGGTCTATAATGACAGTGCAGTCGTTTGGATGTGATGACGCGTCTAACGGAGCTATAGATCGTCTTTTATTTATATAGACTACCGAGATTCAAGAGACAATTTCTTTCAATGCGGCTTGACGCTTCGTCCTAATGTGCGGTCATCGGCAAAATGACTCCGTCTCTCGACGATTCCGTCGCGACGGATTCGCCTAAGTGAGCCTCAATCCTGAAGCATGTTTTGCCTGTTTACTCTCGATTTCCAACCATATATCCAGTAGCCATCTCTCTTTAGCCTCTTTGATTACTCTCATGTGGGAGTTTTTATATCTATCATTATCTCTGTTCCTGTGTTGTCGTCTTTCCTCCATGAGTCCAGGATGATATCTGTCATCCATTTCTGTCTCCTAATCATTCTACTAAGTTTCAATTCACAATACACATCTTTATTCTGTTCCAGAATCCTTCTATTTTGGTTTCATGATTATATTTTCTGATATACTTTTGAAACTTTCTTCGGTTTGCTGGGATATTTTGCCTTTTCAGAGGTCTTCTTTTTACTATTTTTTTTAGTTATAGTTTCGTACCAGCTAACAACAGAGGTTGTGATCTGATGTAAGATTCAGAATATACCTATTAATAGAGATAATCACTTTATTTGGAGCATTAACTTCAATCAGATGGGAAAACCATGTTTTTTATATTTATTGAAAAACCAGTGAATGTTATCGAATAATCTGATCCGATAAGAAAAATGATTCGATTTGAGTATCAAAGGTTTCCTATCGTGAATCTCTTCCTCCAATTGAACGGAATGAAAATATTTTCTGTAAAATTGGTATTAACTAAACTAAATACTCCAATTTTTCTCATTATTATTACCTAGTGGTCTGTTCTTTGACCTCTTGGATTGACGGAAGGAACATGGTTTCATCTATGGCTGGTTGAAAAGAATAAAAATATATCTTAAACAAAAGTTCGATGGTAGAGATACGGAGGCCCAGGTATGACCTATATCAGCTGAAAATAATTCCAGGTTTTTCAAGCGTTTATCTGTTCTGTTTGCAAACAGCGAATACTGATACATGACAGTGGTTCTCCGAATATCAAGCAATTTGTATAATTGATTGGATGTTTTGTTTTCTGTTCGAATAAATTCACTTCGGGCTTATACTATTGAGTACTAATATGGGGATTGAAAATGACAATAATATGAATAACCCAAAGCGATTTAGTTTAAGGTCAATATTCTTGAAGAATAGGCAAATGTTTATCATTTTGAAATTTCAGATGGCCAACGACTGCTACGCATGGCCTATTAGGTAACTTATTTCCTATATTTTAATTATTATTTTTGAAACTTGAAAATTTCAAATAAATTCAAACACAAGTTTCTTGACCTATTATTATATTGGAATTATTGAATTTTCACTTCGTCCGTTTCAGAGAGACCACTCTGTTTACTGCTATGAAAAGCTTTACATTCCTGGAAGAAAGTGAAGCAACACACAGTCCAGGAATGTGGCTTCCCCTACGAGGTTAACATACTTCTATCGTGAAAATTATTAAGCGTATCAGATTAAAATATTAGTCATCACTTTTTTCAGGAAATGAAAATTTGCAATTCATGAGGTAAAAATTTATCGGTATGCCAAAAAATACTTTTCTCAGGTGTAGGTTCAATTGAGTCATCTGATCTTTCTTCGATAACGATTTGATATCGATAAATAATATAAAAGTTTACTTGAAAGCCTATCTGCACTCTATTCATAACTTTATAGTACATCGAACCTAGTTTATTCGTTATGATTCTAAAAGTGAGTTTATTCCTTGCAGCATTGGTTCTCTGTCTTCAAGGAGTTCGAGCAGGAAGTAAGTACCTCTCGGAACTAAATTCTGACGCAATTCAATGCATTAAAAATAAATTGAAGAGAAACGAAAAGCGTGTTTCACATTTTAGCTGTCGCTACCGCTGATTATTTTCGGAGAGGAGATACAGTGTTTTTAAGTGGGACAACACAATATCTCCGATCTTATCCTGATTGTGTTGTTATGTACATTTTAATTTTCAATTTTCAATGAATAACTACGGTAAAAGAACGAAAATGCCGATAGAAAATTAATATAATGTTCGTAAAAACAAGAGTAGGTTTCTGAAGCTTTGGCAAAAAAAAAACAAATTAAAAGAGTCTTCCGAGCTCATTGGCCGTGGTCCATTGGGAATTATTTCACCTAACGTTTCGCTTACAACTGCGGTAGTCATCTTCAGAGGATTCTTGGTTCAAGATTGTACCTCGAACGCTGAATTTCTGACAGTGACGAGAAAGTGGTGAGTTCACGTGCGCGATGTTGCTTGGCCCATTGCTCCCGCTTCGTATCGGCTTGATCTTTGTTTTTTCTAAGGTCGGAAACCAGGAGCTATGTAAAAAAAGGTTCTCTTCTTTTCTGTTCATGTTGTTCTTGTGTTTTCAAATTTCAATGGCTTCCATGTTCAGCCTGGGATGATAACATTTGATTTTGATATTGGAAATAATCTCCGCCTTTGAGAAATCTATGTTATGTCCATCTGTTAGAGCATGTTCCACTAGTTCGAATATTTCTGTCTGATTCAGTCTACAGCATCGTTCGTGCACCTTGATTCTCGTATGATACTCCGTTTCGTTGTACCAATATAGACTTTGCCGGAGTCACAAGGTATGCTGAAAATACCGGCTTGTGAAAGTGGGCCGACTTTGTTTTGGTAGTTCTGATCATGTGCGCAATTTTGTGTCGGCTTATATATGATCTCGAGGTTGTGTCTTTTCAGTATTCTACCAATTCTATCTGTGACCTTGGGAATATGTATATGGTGAGATGGCTCTTCCATTAGGGGTGATTTGTGATATGTTATCATCACGTTGGGAATTTTTGGTCTTATTGCCCTCTGAATTTTCGGCGTTATATTCATTGGCGATGGACATAATATAGTTTTCTCAAAGGCAGAGGTTATTTCGAATATCAAAAGTTACTAACCTAAGATGAACATGGAAGACATTGAGATTTATAAATATAAAGACAACATAAACAGAAAAGATAAAACCCCCTTGGAACATAGCGCATGGTTGCCGCTCTTGGAAAAAAACAAGATCAAGCCGATACGGAGTGGGAGCAATGGGCAATCAACATCGCGCGTGAACTCACTACATTCTCCCGCCATTAACCGAGGTATGAATAACACCTTCGAATCGAACCCGTCATCACTGTCAGAAATTCAGAGGTCTAGTTACAATCTCAGACTAAGAATCCTCTGAAGATGCCTAACGCAGAGGTAGGCGAAACGTTAGGTGAAATAATAATAGACCACGGCTAATGAGCCGGAAAGACTCTCACAATGTCAGTATATCATGAAAACCTTGAAATTTTCATAGAGATCTTGTTATAATTATAATAAGTAATTATGTACTACGATCATGCCAGTTCAATAATTCGGAAAGTCGTTGTCTTGATATCTCTCTATCACCTCAAAATAACTGTGAGGTACCATATTTTTTCCAGATAATGTTCTATGCTACTATGGCTCATGGGGCGCCAGTCGTCCAGGAAACGGAAGCATCTACTCTTGGGATATACCAGCTGAATTATGCACCCACATGTTCTACGCTTTCCTAGGTCTGCATGAAAATGGCACACTCAAAATTGCGAATTATACTCTGGAAATTGAGGAGGGTGAGATGTTTCGAGGATTATCAATCTGGGTGTCTCTAACTTTAAAACATTTTCAGGAAATCTCAGAGGATTAAGTGATTTGAAAAAGATCAATCCCGATTTGAAAACTCTTTTCAGCATTGGTGGAGCCGCGGACAACACGGGTGATATTGGCTTGATCGCAGACGATCCGGTAAAGCTCGAGAATATGGCACAAAGTGCGATCGACTTCTGCAAGGAGTACAACTATGATGGAATCGACGTTGACTGGGAATATCCGAATAAAAACGTAATTTCTCATTGAACATTCGATCGATAAGAACGTACAGGGTGATTCATTTATCTTGGTAACCCCAATTTTCTCGAAAACGCCCGAATATTTTTTCATTCTGTGAATGGCGTTTTGAACAAGTCAATGTCGACTTGAGATGCGCATAAAAATCTGCGGAATAAATAAAGACGCCAGGCGTCGCGGCGTTATCAAAAATTTTTTCTCCAGGGACATACCATTTTTATCATGTCATTCGAAAGATAATTTCATTTTGAACTTTTTTTTCGAATACAATTTTTGTCCATTTCTTACCGTCAGCGATCTGCAGCGTGTTTTATGTTGATTCTATTCCATTAATTTTTTTCTGTATTGTGGTCGTATGGCTTGATATGGAGACTTAGATATAATTTTATGCCTTGAATTCAAGGAGGCAAGTTTTCTAAACAATCTGCCTCTTTAAATAAGATCAAATATGTGGATACAGCAAGATAGGGCTCCATGTCACAACGCTGCCATTGTGAAGAGATATTGAGGTTAAGAATTCGAAAATGAATGGAACCTTATATTTTGTCCAAAGTGACTTATGATGAAATAGGGAGATGATTTAACTTGTGTATGGATCATAATGGCTAGATGACCTAAACTTGATTATGTTCCGTAAAATGACGGAGGCTCTGTAACTATTTTTCTATTATTTTATTCATTAAATATTATATCTTATAATAATAAACATTTTTTTTAATAACAAACGAAAAATTTCGAATCATATGTTCTATATACCGGCCATTATGATCCATACATAAGTTATTTCATCACTTCGGTCAAAATATAAGGGTCCACTTGGGCACATGCGTTTCTTATCTTCAATTTCAAATAGTCCAAGTTATTAGAATCAATTTGGTATACCATATATTCAAGGGGACCCCTCAGAAAGTAATCCATGAGCGTTAGGTCTGGCGATATCTGATGGGTCCATTGGTTTCAATCCATTTTTTTCCGAATTCTTGATCTAAATATCTCTTGAGAATGGCAGCGTGGTGGCATGAAGCCCCATCTTGCTGTAGCCACATATTTCATCTTATTTGAAGGAGCACATTGACCAGAAAACTAGCCTTCTTAAATTCAAATCACAAAATCACATCTATGTCTCTAAATGAAGGCATACTACCACAATACAGAAAAAAATAAATGGAATAAAATCAATATAAAACACGCTGCAGATCGCTAACGGTTAGAAATCGATAAAAATTGTATTCGAAAAAAAAATTCGGAATGAAATTATCTTTCGAATTTTTGATAGCGCCGCGACGCCTGGCGTCTTTATTTATTCCACAGATTTTTATGCGCATCTCAAGTCGACATTGACGTGTTCAAAACGCCATTCACAGAATGAAAAAATATTCGGACGTTTTCGAGAAAATTGGGGTTACCAAGATAAATGAATCACCCTGTACATAAATCGTGTCCTATGTCCGACAGTCAACCCTACAAATCAAAATTCCGTATCATTCACATCCAAAGAAATATCTGGTATTTGAAGACCTTATTATAAATATTTCCCTCCTGTCAAAAGCTTCATGTGAATAGAATGCAATTATCGAAATTACAGCGAATATTTCCCTCCTGTCAAAAACTTCATGTTGATAGAATGCAATTATCGAAAATTACAGCGATAATTGCATTGTAGAGAGCGAAAGATCCCTGCGATAATTGCACTGCTGGTATCCATAGCAATTTCGGGAAATATTCCCCCGAATTACACTCGTGCATCAAAATGACCTGATAATTCTGCATTCCAGCGTGTTGTCTTTGAAAAACTGCATTCGGTCATTTTCATTTTTGGAGAAAGAGCCCTCCACCTTCGGTGTCGGGCTCTTTCTCCAAATATGAAAATGAACTCATGCAGTTTTTTGACAACACGCTGTCATGCAAAATTATCGGTAATTTTGATGCACTTGTGCAATTACTTCCGATAATTGCATTGTAGAGAGCGAAAGATCCCTGCAATAATTGCATTGTAGAGAGCGAAAGATCCCTGCGATAATTGCACTGCTCGTATCCATAGCAATTTCGGGAAATATTCCCCCGAATTACACTCGTGCATCAAAATGACCTGATAATTCTGCATTCCACCTTCGCTGTCGGGCTCTTTCTCCAAAAATTAAAATGAACTCATGCAGTTTTTAGACAACACGCTGTCATGCAAAATTATCGGTAATTTTGATGCACTTGTGCAATTACTTCCGAATATTTACCTCCTGTCAAAAACTCCATCTAAATAGAATGCAATTATCGAAAATTACAACGATAATTGCATTGTAGAGAGCCAAAATTATCGGTAATTTTGATGCACTTGTACCTAAACTGGGGTAAAAAAAGAACGGGGTACCATAACATTCTTCGTATGATACTATGGTATCATACGATACTATCATCACTAGTATCATGCGATACTATAGAGCCAGGGAAAAAAAAACCTGAGCCGAAAAACCTGTCTCCCCGTAAAAAAAAATAAAATAGAATTGTTGTATCTGAATATTTTATATAGAAGGACATCACGATTATCGGAACGGCTCTTCGGAGGAAGGATTTCCAAGCACAAACTCCAACCTGGAAATAAAAAAGACAGAACAGCAAGAGAGTTCAAATTGATCTAAAATTTTCAACCCATTGCAAAAATGGATTTGATACATTGTGTATGGCTCTTATGCCATCTTGAAATTTATAAATCGAACAATTATTAATTAGGCGTTCAACTGTTTCCTCTGATTCACCACATTCACAATAAGGACTATCAACTGAATTCCACTTGAAAAGCATGCTATTGGTACGACCATGACCTGTTCTTATTCGATTGAGAAGGGACCATATTCTCCTGGGAAGAATAATAATATAATTGCATTGTAGAGAGCGAAAGATCCCTGCGATAATTGCACTGCTCGTATCCATAGCAATTTCGAGAAATATTCCCCCGAATTACACTAGTGCATCAAAAGGACCTGATAATTCTGCATTCCAGCGTGTTGTCTTTGAAAAACTGCATTCGGTCATTTTTGGAGAAAGAGCCCGACACATTCGGTAGTTCGCAATTCACAAGTGATTTTGTTTCTAAACATCCGACTCGTACCTATTCACTTAACGAGTTTCTCTATGATACTTTAATCATTCATTCGGAATCTTTTCCTGACTTATCCTATATCAGCACCTCAGAGGTAAAGTGTGTTAAGTCACATTTTTTCAGACACGAACTTTCTACAATATTGGATTCACATTAGTAAATTCTAGGTAGTGGAACACATTTTCGACTCCCTAGGTATATCAAGTCGCCAAATAATGGCAGTAAATATTCTTTGAAACAATAATCGAACTGAAAAATCTCTCTTTGGTCTAATTTTGATATTGTGACTTAACACACCTTACCTCTGGGGTGCTGATATACATTCTTGTGTCTTAAAGGATCAACGAAGTATTATTATTAACATTACATGCAGTAATCTTGACATGACAGCATTTAGTTGTTTCTTATTCGGTTAGTTGAGTGGTTTTTTTAATAATTTAATTAATTAAATAATTTACATTTCGCTTGAAATATAAGGACCCTGATTTTTCACAGGAAACATTCATCACGCTCCTGAAACATCTTAAAGAAAGATTAGAACCCCATGGATTATTACTCACAGCTGCAGTTGACCAACTACCCTTCAATGCTCCTTATGATGTTATCAACATGACCAAGTATATCTAAAATTCAAGAGAATCATGAATTCTTAATCATCAACGTTTCTTACAGATACTTGGATATCATCAATGTTATGTCGTACGATTTTCACAGTCCTTACTATCAGACTGGACAGAACTCTCCCCTCTACTTCACCCCACTAGAGGGAGAATGGCAGAGGGATAATTTGAATGCGAATTCCAGTATGGTCCATTGGATTGAATATGGAGCACAAAGAGAAAAAGTTGTAATGGGCTGTGGTTTTTACGGAAAAGCCATGATACTTGAAGATGCGAATAATCATGGACTTATGGCTCCTGTTAAAACTGCCAACAATCCTGGACCGTATACCGACAACATTGGGACTCTGGGATATAACGAGGTAAAAAAGCTATTGAGATTCACCGGAACAGAATGAACGATCACATTGATTCATTCATAAATTCTCCGCCTGTTTTCTAATTTTTGTATTGATGAAACAAACTAGGAAGAAACTACTGCTGACATCAAAACTCAAATGATTTTTTTATAGCTCTGTGATTTCCATATGAAAAATGCCACCGTTGTCTGGGATAATGACCAAAAGGTTCCTTATTTATATGAAGGTGATTTGTGGGTAGGCTACGATGATGAAAGATCCGTAGCATTGAAGGTTTGTTGATTTTTTCTTTATTTCAATCAAAATGTGGAACCCAACCTCATTATTTATTTTTGCAATGAATCTACTTCCTGAACTCATATAAGAAATCGAAAAATTTTTTTTTTATTTTTTTGACTCGCCCCGAGGTAAAATATCTCTTTCATAATTCCCCGAGTTCTGATGGACTTTTATTAACATCCGTTATCTGTTTCCATATTGCAAATTATTATTGAAGAACTATACTATACTCAACACAAAATTATTAATTAAATCTTCCTTATCCTGATGAGAAGTATTTTTCAAACAATGTTTTTCAGGCCCAATATGTGAAGGACAATAATCTCTTTGGTTTGATGATGTGGTCCGTTGAAACAGATGATGCTCACGGGAACTGTGGAAACGGAAAATGGCCTTTGTTGAAGTCTATCAACAAGGTTATGAAAGGAAGCCCATGATGAGAAAATTTTGGTGCAAACTTTAAGTTTTTCCTATAATTTTTACTTGAATAAATTTTATAGAATCTTATCCAACCAATATTTTATTTAAATTAGAATCGAAATAATGAATGTTTTAAATTCGGGTTCAACAAATATTTTACAGTAAACTTAATGACAATTACTTGAATGTTCTTATGAAAAGTACAGATCTACGATTGACGAAGACTTATTTGGTGATGATCATCAATAACAAGTTCCTCTACGCTAAATAAGTAGATATCGAGACACCTTGTCGATAATCCAAAAAATGAAGATCCACAAAAAATAAAATCCCATCGATAGGTGAAAAAAAAACAAAATTAATAAATTAACTATACAAAGGCAAAACGTACACAATTTCGAAATGAAAAGCTAGTTTCCTGAATAGATATTTCATCAAGGCAACAGAACAAACTTGAAAAAATATCATTAAAAATGAAGTTGCTCCATATGAGAAGTTTTGTAAAAAGAATGTCAGACATGGTTACATCTTTGATGAGAAGTATGTCGTCTTATCCGGACAATATAAGTGCCAATATATTGAATTTCTTGACCATTATGAAATTTCACCTGTAATCTCTAGTTATTGAATGCATTAAGACTGGAGTATTCCCAAGATTATGCAAAATCGCTTAAATACACCAGGGTTTAAGCATGGGGTCAAGGAAGTACCAGCCAATTGCTAGTTGCAATCCAATATCAAATACTCCAATATTTGTAAAATAATAAAAACAATAATGAAAAAAAAATTGTAAAATTATTGGAAATATTCAAACTATGAGGGATCCAGGAAAAAAATGAACTGAGGGTGCAGCAATTGATTTTATCAAACACATTGAACAAAATCTGGAAGAAAAAAGAAAGTTATAGGTATTTTCGTAGATCTTCAGAAAGCAATTGATATAATCAACTTCACTAAACTACTGAAAAAAAATAGGATTGAGAGGAGACGCTTTCTGATTCTTTCTGTTCCTCCTTACCGGTAGAATACAAAATGTTTTTGTCAAAAATTAAAAAATAATCGTCAGAAAATCAGGACTATCTTGAATATGTAGAAAATGATATAATAATGAATAATAATCTCTGGATTGCTGGGAAATTTTTCATGATTGTGGAGGATATGATCATTACTCAAAAAGCACACAATATAAAATCTCCTGAAGAAATTATGACAGGGATATGCAAAAAGATAGGAATAATTGAACTCGAAAAAAATATCTTGTAATGGACGTTTGAACATTATACCATGATAATTAATCGAATATAAAGTTCTAATTCAATTTTTACTTACATCCCTTGGGACGTGAGTTTTCATTTCCCGTTTTCAATAGTATTGTAATAAACGAAGAAAATAAGAATTCCCTGATTCACATATTCAAGACTGAAAAGTAGTATATACAATGAATTGGTTGAGGCTTTCGCAGCCATCGTTCAATGTGACATGTTCTTTCGAGCATTCAGGCCGTCGTCGTAGATTAGTTCTCGACGTTTCGCCAGTTCGAGTGTCTGGCATCTTCAGGAGTTATATTTCAGGAGATGTTCTCACTGGACTGAACTGCCTGAGTCAGTTATGACTCAGTTATGAGAGCTGAAAAGACTGGCTGGTATCAAGTTGTACAATCATATAGCTGAAAGAAACAAATGAATGAACGATAATCAGTGCAATAACGGAATAAAAGCAATTGGTTCATTCATAAAAGATGAACAACACCAATTGATTGCACACTAGACGTACGGTCGTATGTGCGGTGTGGATGTGTGAATCTCGCTCCTGTGTTATGTCGATCGTTTCGAAGGCGTCAGCAGTCAATTTTTAATGAAAAGTGATAACATTATCTAAGAAAATATCCATTCCGTTAACTAGGCAATTTCCTGAAACTGAACCATGTCAAATATCGTAAAAGTGGTGATAGACCAGTAAATCGTAAAAAACCTGGGCTCGTTTTTCTCTTTTTCATCACCAGTCTTGTTTTTCAGTGCGTTGCCGTCCGCAGAAATCACCTGACTGTGTACCGAATGTCATAGATTGTCATCTGGTTCTACGCCGATCCTAACACCAGAAAAAGAAAAATGGATATTGTCTCAACGATCATCTCAATGAAGGCCGAACTTCTCAACAGACAGGACTCCTGACGTCTGTTAATTTCTGTTCGAACGAAATAACAGATTTTGAAGCTTAACTCATGCAAATCAAAAAAGGCACATCAAAGATTGACCATGTCGTTGCTAATAATACCAAGTTGAAAGCAGATCAAGACTAGATTGAAAAATATTCAGTCACGGATAAAAAACTTCGAAATTGTCGGAGTTCCAGAGGTGAAGGATGAAAACCTATCGAATCATTATTATTATAATTAAATAATTGGGGAAATGGAAGAGAACTGTAGGATAGATGCCGCCGATTTCAACGATATTCATAATTCATAAGGTTCCTGTGCATAAAAACGGCTTCGGTCAAATGAAAAATATAGAAGTGATATTGCACTAAAAAAATGTAGAATATAAGGTGGCCGCAGTTAGACAAACTGAGTTCAAGACTAAGTGTAATGTACTGAAGGCTGACAGAGTTTCCAATCAGTTATACATAGACGAGCACCTTAGTTGTAAGGTGCTAAGGTTGCTCCTTGGAGAAACAAAATTTTATTCGGAGAAGCTCGTGAAGGAACAAAATTAAAGAACAATATATATGTCTGGATCAAAAACTGCAATATCTATATGAGAAAAGAAGATAGTTTCCGTGTTCTGCAAATATAATCAAACGAAAACCTTCTCCAACTAAAGTAAACCCAAAAAGTTTAAAAACCTAAGACAATAAAGATTCATTTCAATGGCTCCATCGAATATTAAACTTAACTACAAAAACAGTAGGTAGAGGATTGAGTTTATTTATCTGTTTATTTATTTATTTATTTACACAGGAACACAAACAGGACAAGTCCCAGAGCTAGTGTTCGCTCAATTACAAATAAACCAATTTTTTTACATTAAGTTATTTGAGAACAATAATAATCACAAATAGTTATGCTACCCACATATCTTATATTATTATATTACAGAAAGGAAAAAAAATCATCTCGGAAAAACCGAATATAAAAGCCGACGTTTCAGCCGTTTTTTGAAAGTGATCAATGAACAGCAAAAGAAATCGATATGTGGACACAAGGTGTTACAAGTAGTCATCATTCTGACAAGAGGGGAGTTTGCCGTGTAGTTCTTTCTTCTGAGGACGACTTGAAACATAACTTCTGACCTGAGTCTCAGATCAGGAACTCTGAAGCGAATCTCCTCCAAAATACCAGGAGCAACGATCAAACCATTCAAGAGCTTGAACATGAACGAAGCATCATTGATGAATCTTATATCGACTAGTCTGGGAAGCTGAAAAATCCTGCGAGCATAATCGTGATCTACAATAACAATTCGATTTCTGAAGGACAGAAACCGAATGAACCTATTCTGAACAGATTCCAAGCGTCGAATATAGCAGTCGTATCTAGGGTTCCATATGATCGATGCGAAGTTCAACCGACTGGAAACGAATGCATGGTAGAGAGTTAAAAGGGTCTCATTTTTCTGGAAAGATTTTCCGTGTCTGAGCACGAAGCCAAGCATTCTGGAGCAGGATCTGACGACCTCATCGATGTGAGCATCGAAGAGTAATTTGGAGTCGAGCATTATACCCAGATCTTTGACAATAGTTGATTCCTTCAGCCGATGGTTCTTTATTGTATACTGAAAGGAGACTTTATTGTTGTTCCTAGTATAAGAAATTTGCAAGCATTTCTCCAAATGAAGAAACAAGGAATTATCACTACAATATTCGGCTAATCTATCGAGATCACTCTGGAGATCTAAACAGTCCTTTAGGGACCGAATCATCATGAATAATTTCAGGTCGTCGGCAAATAGTAGGAATCTACAATGTCTGAAGCACTTTGCAATGTTGTTGACATATATAAGAAACAGCAACGGGCCAAGATGAGAACCCTGCGGAACTCCAGAGGTTTTGCGAAACTTCCTGGATGCACATCCATCTATTGAAACGTATTGACTCTTACCCACCAGATAGGACATCAACCACGATCTCAGGCCTCCACACACCCCAACCTCAGCCAGCCGCACCGACATAACTTTATGACACAGCTTGTCAAATGCCTTTGTGAAGTCGGTGTACACTGCATCCACCTGGACGCAGGACTCGCTTCCAACTTCAAGAAAGTTAAGAAAACAAAGCAGGTTCGTCTCAACACCCCTGCCACACCGAAAACCGTGCTGTTCATCGATAATGATGTTCTTTAAATGAAACGATAGATATTTATGAACCAAAGACTCGAATAGTTTCGGAAACACTGATAGGATACTTATAGGACGGTAATTTTCAACGAAATCTCGATGTCCGCTTTTGAATATCGGAACAACATGGGACGACTTCCAGATGTTCGGGAAAATTGACGTTGACAAAGATTTATTGAATATGGTGTAGAGGGGGTAGGCTATATTCAGTGCACATTTATTGACAAAAATAGGTGGAATACCATCGGGCCCAAGACCCCCTTGAACATACACTGATAGTAACGCCTGTTGAACTTCCCCCAAGGACAATTGAATGTTGGAAATCAGTTGGCCATCATAAACTGCGTCGGACCCAGGGGCAGAGATGTCGACACTGCCTGCCGGCTCAAAAACAGATTCAAAGTAACCGGCGAAGAGGTCAACAGCGGCCTGAGGAGAATCCGCCTCAAGACCATTGCATTTCATATTAGAAGGGTAACCATGATTTTTTTTCCGTTTCAAGAATTTGAAAAGATGTTTCGGGTCGGACAAAAGGCTCTCCTCGACGTGCGAGAGATATCTCCGGTAGTCAGCCGCTATGCTTGTTTTCGACAGCGTACGCAATTTTCTGAACCTAATGAGATCATTCAACCCACGGTACAATTTCCACTTCGTATGAAATTTATTTTTTTGGCGAACTAGTTTGATGGTTTCGGAGGAGAAATATACCGGAAATTTAGAGTTAGTAATTACGAGTGGTACAAATTCAGAAATAAGATCATCAAGAACAGAATAAAAACATTGAACATTGATATTAATATCAGTATGACCAAGCAATAAATCCCATCCTATCCCTGAGAGTTTAAGATTAAGAGCATTATAATCGGCTTTACTGAATAATCTTACTGGATTTACTATTTGTTTTTGGAAGTTCGGCTTTTTGATGTCGACTAAAAATTCCACACTTGGATGGTATGGGTCCTCAGGGACAAGCGGATCACTGCAGCGACAGACATCAGAGACTTTAACTTCGTTACATAAAATAAGGTCCCAAATTTCGTCTCGTTGATTGGTGATGTCGTTAAACTGGAACAAACCCGAGAAGTCCAACGAGTCGACAACTTCCGAACACTTAGTGTCAATTTTCACAGGTTCCAAAAACAGACCCGAGGCACGTCTCGACCACTTGATACCGGCACAATTGAAATCGCCACACATCAGCACGCGATCACCCTCATCGATCTCGCGGAGATTCACCTCCAGTTTGTTGAGGAAACTTGCAACTGCAAAATTATCACCGGGGGGCAAATAAACACAGCACGAGTAGAGACGAATTCCACTACACGAGACCAAAACCCAAACATCCTCAGCGTCACTCTGAAACCCCGGAAGAGCAGCAGACTCAAGGTCACTGCGGATCACAAGCATGGCACCACCTCCATCCTTTTTAACAGAAGCGGCAGAGGCCCTGTCCCTCCTGTAGACCACATGGTGTTTACCGTCGACAAATTCAGCATCAGCTATACCATCATTTAGCCAGGACTCAGTGACGAACACAATATCATGATAATTAGATAGTAAGTTATTTTTAAAATTTGAAAGCTTTGTTCGCAAACCACGTACATTTTGATAAAAAACATGTAAAGACATCTTGAGGACACAGAATCATTGTGGAGTGAGACATCGATCGAGAACGGTGGTTATTTAATTTTATCTAGATCTTTCTCTCCCTGTATGTGAACTATTCAGGCCGTCTCGTTCTTGCGTACCAAAATATTGCCATTTTGGATCCACACAAACCTGAAACCCTTCTCCTTCGCCAAGATACGGGCCGATCTGAAAAGAATTTTATTTCTTGGTGCTCATTTATAAAGAATTTATCCGAGATGCCATCAATTTTGAAGCCAACCCTACCACCAGGTTCCGCTCGCTTAGCCTTGGCAGCAGAAAGAAGACCATCTCTATGTTGTTTGCTCGAGAATTTGACAACAATATTTTTTGGTATATTATCCACCTTGGTTGGCACTCGAATGATGGATGAAATAGCGCCATCAGGAACTCTGTGACCGAGGAAATCACATATATTCTCCACGAGAACATTTAGGTTCTCGTTTTTCTTTTCCGGGATGTTCATGATTTCGATATTATTATTGTTGTTATTTCTCGTTTCAGTGAATCATTCTCGGATTTGAGATCATCAGCGATTTTAGCGATTGTGTCAACTTTCGACATTCGAGCCTCAAAATCTGTAACTTTGTCAGAGCAAAAAGTAGCAGAGGTCTGCAGATCTCTTATCTCCTTCCTCATCAATGCGATATCAGCCTTGATGGAATTCACCAGTTGAATCAGGGGCGAGTCCCCAGACAACTGACTTGCGTCTGGAACCTTGCTCACTCCATCAACAACCAACTCCGAGCCACCAACGACCGCCGCCACTGGACCAGCTCCGCGACATCTCACACACTTCCAGCTGATGCCCGGCAACTTCGCGAACGCGGTCATTTCAACTCTCGTTATATCCGAGCATCTGGGATTGGCATGATAAAAACCACGACAAACACCCGAACATTCTAGGCCGGGGGATTTCTTATTGATTGTATTTGTGCAAATTATACAAACAGGCATAATTCGGAAGTATAAAACAACGGTGGGAACAAGTATTAGATTTCACTCGATACGATTTGTTCTTATCGGAAAATTGAGTTCAATTGGTTTCAGATTAATGATTATCGGAAGCGCGAGAAGAAAGACGTACTATCAGCTCGAACCTCACATGCATAATTAATAATAATAATAAAGTTCTAAAATTGTGCAATTTTTTCATAATGGCTCTGTCAGAAACTTGGCTTAAGGACGGTGTTGTGTGTTCTAGTGATTTATTTAAGGGTTTTCGGCTTGCTGCGAGGACATGGCATCTCGCAAGAAGGATGGTGGAGGGGTTTCAATTCCGGTGGATTCATCCATGGAAGCCAACCCATCATCCAGAGCTCCAATCGATGGCAGAGGACTTGTGGGTTTCTATTAAATAAGGTGACAAAAACGTTTACATTATTTAGTCTATCTTTCACCAAGTGATAGGTTTTTTTATTATGATTTTCTGAATTGTATTGAGCGTAACCAACAGATTACTCTTACCAAACAATACTGTAATAGTGGAGGGCGATTTTAACTGTGTGTTGAATGGCTTCACTCCGTAGATTCACATATCTTACCAGAACTATGGCTGCAAAACAGGTATGTGATACTATCATAATGCAAGTGAAAGAATGATTTTCATTTACGAAGCATTCGAATGCAGCACTGCTTTTTTGTGCGGACAAATTTGAAAATTATGAAAACCATTTTCCAATGCAGCATTTGGATGAAACAGTGTACGTTTATCCGTTTATCGATCAAATTATGTTGAAAACGGAATAAGAGATTATTTACAGAAGACCTCATTTCAGAAATCTTAGCGAGGCTCTCAATTTGCTGAAATTCATCATTGAGAATAGCCTCGAACAGATATTTTCTGCCATTTTTTCCCTTCTCCGAATAATTGTGACAATTCCGATGACGACAGCTGAAGCAAAAAGAAGTTTCTCAACATCGAAGAGAATTGAATGAACCTTTTTAAGAAGTTCGATCAATGAAGAAAGACTTACAGCTCCAGAGATCCTATCTATGGAAAAAAAAATTCATTGGAAATTTACCAAATTTTAATGATGCGGTGATCGATTAGTTTTGCTGCAAAGAAGGAGAGAAGAATGGATTTCATTTTCAAACACTGTATACCGTAATGAACAGTTATGTAAAAATATGTACCTTTTTCATTCAATAAAATCAATAGCTTTCTTTGAATTTGTTAACCCCTGTCTCTTAGTCCCACGAGCCGCCACTGTGTCCGTGGTTCTCCTTTTTTAGTCAATATTTGAACTCATTATTTGGCTTTGGTGAGTGAGTTTCTATGCGGATCATGGCCCTTTTAGCAGACAGTTTTATGTTATATGTAGGTTTTTTCTATTGTTCTTCTTTATTCATTGAACATACCTAAATTGACCATGATCTGTATTTTCAGCCTTGAAGTAGCATCAATAACTGGTTGCAAAATGTTGGATCTGATAAGACTTCCTGATTTACTTTACATCTTCCTAGTTGCTATTAACTTACTGCTTACTGCACATGATGTAGAGAGTAAGTGACCCTTTGAGTTTCGATCTGTGACAGTAGGACAATAAGATGATATTGATTAATATGAAAAACTGAATAATGTTTATCAGTGTGTATGTAAGATAATGACAACATTATCTCGGTGCTGAAATTCATATTAGAAAAAAAATTAAGGAAATTTACGCAACAACCGAAATAGTAGTCCTGAGAATTATTGCCACCACATCTGATCGGACAAGATCGGATTTCAACCCTCGCTATTATTTCGACCGAAAATTGCGAAGCTCATTCCTCAGCTTATTGTGCTTCAATTGAATATTTCAATCTTGGGGAAGCCGTAAATAACAATTTCAAAATAAGTCATATCTGTATTTGTTGATTTTCAAAATTTTTCAATGTGAAATATAAAATATTTCAAAACTAAAATTTTATTTATTTCTATAAATCTAGCATGTCTCATCAAACATAAATACGTGAACCAAACCTACTTTTGCATCACAACCTTTCCACGAAGGACAAAAGGGTCTCCTACCCGGGGTCTCGCAACGGGTAACGCCGCCACTGCCTCTCTTACCGGAAGTTGTGCCACGAGGTAGGTACCCATATACAAGGAAGGAAAAAAATGAAATAAAGAACCACCATCCTTAGAAAAAATTAAAATGTCAATATTTGGGAAAGTCGTAGAGCAGATCGTTTATCGCATACTGCTTCGTGATGCTCCTGGTCTTTCCGACTAGGTATATTTGGTCGCAAATGAGCGGAGAAACTCAGATGGTTGTAGAGGAGGGATCATCAATCGGCTGAATATTCAGACACATCTGGAGTACCTCAGGTGTTGCTTTTCGCTAATGTCAAAGCCTTTATTTTGAAATCTCAAAACGTGTCCCAAACCCTACCAAATGTAGGGTGTCCTCTCGGTTCCTGTCAGATTTTCGCTACTTTTATCAATAATAAATATTGTAGAATGATAAATTCTCTACACTTTTTGTTGTAAAAGTTTTTTTGTACTTCGAACTATTATCGAGATAGTGATTTTTCCATGTAAACATTCGAAGAACACTTGGACGAACTTGTTAAGTTACTACTTGAAATGCGGTAAGAGTCTTGGTCTTATTGTAGAATCTTAAATGAGAACATGTTACAGCAATAACACTTAAGTATTACAGTAATGTATGGATAATCCGAACTCCAGATAATCCAAACGGCCCCAATGGGTAAAATGATATGTATAATCCGAACAACTTCAACTCTAGTATGAAAAGAGTCTTCCGGGCTTATTGGCCGTGGTCCATTAGGAATAATTTCACCTAACGTTTCGCCTACAACTTCGGTAGGCATCTTCAGAGGATTCTCGATCTAAGGTTGTACCTCGAACTCTGAATTTCTGACACTGGCGCGTTCGAACCGGAAAAGTCATCTGCGCGCCGGTTTATGGCGGGAAAAAGTGGCGCGTCTACGTGCGCGATGCTGATTGGCCCATCGCTCCCGCTTCGTGACGGCTTGATCTTTGTTTTTTCTAAGGTCGGTAACCCGGCGCTATGCAAGAAAGGGGTCTCTTCTTTTCTATTTATGTTATTTTTGTGTTTATAAATTTCAATGGCTTCCATGTTCAGCCTGGGATAGTAACTTCTAATATTGGAAATAATCTCCGCTTTTGAGAAATCTATGTTGTGTCCATCTATTAGCGCATGTTCTGCTAGTGCGGATTTTTCTGTCTGATTCAGTCGACAGCACCGTTCGTGTTCCTTAATTCTAGTATTAATACTTCGCTTTGTTGTGCCAATATAGACTTTGCCGCAGTCACAAGGTATTCTGTAAATACCAGCTTGTGAAAGTGGGTCAACTTTGTCTTTGGTTGTTTTGATCATTTGCCCAAGTTTTTGTGTCGGCTTATAAACAGTCTCGATGTTGTGCCTTTTCAGTATTTTACCAATTCTATCTGTGACCTTGGGGATGTATGGTAAGATGGCTCTTCCGTTAGGTGTAATTTGTGATGTGTTATCATCACGGGTCTAAGTTTTTGTTCTTATTGCCCTCTGAATTTCTTTGGTATTATAGCCATTGGCGATGAATGCATTCTGTAAATGTTTAAGTTCATCCTCCAGCAATTCCGGCTCGCATAATCGTCGGGCTCTTTCTACGAGTGTTTTGATAACTCCTCGTTTCTGTTTGGGGTGATGATTAGACTCCTTATGTAGATATCTCTCAGTGTGGGTTGGTTTTCTATAAACCCTGTGTCCTAGTTTCCCATTAGGCTTTCTAGTTACCAAGACGTCTAGAAATGGTAGTGCACCATCCTTTTCAACTTCCATTGTGAATTGAATATTTGGGTGCCTACTGTTGAGATGGGTCAAGAAAACTTGCAATTCTTCATCTCCGTGACCCCAAATGACGAAAGTATCGTCTACATAACGTAGCCACGTAGATGGTTTCTTCGATGTCGATTCGATGGCACTTTGTTCGAATTTTTCCATGAAGAAATTCGCAATTGCAGGACTTAGAGGGTTTCCCATGGCGACACCGTCTATTTGTTCATAGAACTCGCCTTTCCACTGAAAGTAGCTGGATGTTAGGCAAAGTTCGAAGAGCTTTGCTATGTCATTCGGGAATATCTCCGAAACGTAGTTTAGCGATTCTCTGATGGGAACACACAACATCAAAACTAACGAGTCGGTCATTTGGTCCCAACTGGATGTTCTGCAGCTTTTCTACAAAGTGAGTAGAGTCTTTGACAAAGGTTTCCGTATTTCCCACATAAGGTCTCAACATCGTCGTTGAGACTTTGGCTAAATCGTACGATTCTATGAACAAATAGACGGTGTCGCCATGGGAAACCCTCTAAGTGCCATCGAATCGACATCGAAGAAACCATCTACGTGGCTACGTTATGTAGACGATACTTTCGTCATTTGGGGTCACGGAGATGAAGAATTGCAAGTTTTCTTGACCCATCTCAACAGTAGGCACCCAAATATTCAATTCACAATAGAAGTTGAAAAGGATGGTGCACTACCATTTCTAGACGTCTTGGTAACTAGAAAGCCTAATGGGAAATTAGGACACAGGGTTTATAGAAAACCAACCCACACTGACAGATATACATAAGGAGTCTAATCATCACCCCAAACAGAAACGAGGAGTTATCAAAACACTCGTAGAAAGAGCCCGACGATTATGCGAGCCGGAATTTCTGGAGGATGAACTTAAACATTTACAGAATGCATTCATCGCCAATGGCTATAATACCAAAGAAATTCAGAGGGCAATAAGAACAAAAACTTCCACCCGTGATGATAACACATCACAAATTACACCTAACGGAAGAGCCATCTTACCATACATCCCCAAGGTCACAGATAGAATTGGTAAAATACTGAAAAGGCACAACATCGAGACTGTTTATAAGCCGACACAAAAACTTGGGCAAATGATCAAAACAACCAAAGACAAAGTTGACCCACTTTCACAAGCTGGTATTTACAGAATACCTTATGCCTGCGGCAAAGTCTATATTGGCACAACAAAGCGAAGTATTAATACTAGAACTAAGGAACACGAACGGTGCTGTCGACTGAATCAGACAGAAAAATCCGCACTAGCAGAACATGCGCTAATAGATGGACACAACATAGATTTCTCAAAAGCGGAGATTATTTCCAATATTAGAAGTTACTATCCCAGGCTGAACATGGAAGCCATTGAAGTTTATAAACACAGAAATAACATAAATAGAAAAGAAGAGACCCCTTTCTTGCATAGCGCCTGGTTACCGACCTTAGAAAAAACAAAGATCAAGCCGACACGAAGCGGGAGCGATGGGCCAATCAGCATCGCGCACGTAGACGCGCCACTTTTTCCCGCCATAAACCGGCGCGCAGATGACGTTTCCGGTTCGAACGCGCCAGTGTCAGAAATTCAGCGTTCGAGGTACAACCTCAGACCGAGAATCCTCTGAAGATGCCTACCGAAGTTGTAGGCGAAACGTTAGGTGAAATTATTCCTAATGGACCACGGCCAATAAGCCCGGAAGACTCTATTCATACCAGTATATCCGGTCGTGAAAGCCTTAAACTATTCAACTTCAACTCTGCCATCCGAACGCCTGCGAGGAATACGATACATATACATCAAAGATTATAGAGTTAGATAGATAGGAAACGCCCTTATACCTGTGGTACTAAAATCCGACTACGATTTTTGGCTAATTCCTTACTTTTGACACCTAGATGGCGCTGAAAACATTATTCAGTACAGAAAACTATTTTAATAGGCGCGAAATTCGAATGATACTTCTCAAAAATTTCCATTAAAATGAGTATTATTTGCTGAGCTTTTAAAGAAACATCCTGATCGACAAAACAAAAGCAGAGCTCCGCTTTTTGATCAGGATGATATTTTCCATCTACGCATTGTTTTTACTCAAATGAAATAAGCTTCTGGATTCTTTATATTTTTATTGCAATTGATGCTCACGATTTTAACGTTTCAAGAATCTGTATGAATCGTGGATTTCTTCAAAATCATGTACCTACCACAAGGTTTCCTCAGACTTCTTTTACATCAGTTTGATTCAAAAATCACTCGTCATGTTTTGTTATTACTAAAATCTAGAAATATGTGTATTTAAATATTTTGACGCCATTCATATCCTATAAATAATATTGTGATTATGAAGGCGAATGTTTTTTTAAAAATCTTATTTCAAAGAACAGCAAAAAATAAATGATATCCTACAAATATAGTTGATTTTCTATGGAAAGTAACGAAATTTGATTAATTCATTCATATCTCTGAAGTGTGGGCTCAAGAAAATGAGATTTATCGTTCCGTGTCTGGTATAAAACCCTCTTTATTACCGACATAACCTTTTTATATTCAAAGCATAGGAGAAATAGAAACAGATAAGCGTGAGCACCATCTCGACGATTTCAAGTAAAACTAAGTAGATTCGACAATCTGAATGAAATAAGGTAAATTTGTCATTTATTTGAGAAGACTTTAGGTGGGTTTCGCAAAACTTTGATGGCCTGATCAAGCACTGTCAAGATGATTGGAGCCACGAAAATTCGTGAATTTCAAATCAAGTAATTCGATTGGTTCGAATTTAAGCAAGGATTTTTGACGAACTATCAAAGATTTGTTAAATCCACCGCATGTCGTTTATTCCGTGAATAGTCAAATAAAAGGTCACGACTTGCTGGGATGTCTACATCAAAGAGAGTGGGGATGGACTGACACTGTATGAAAAATATTCTCACAAATACCAGAAATACTGTGTTTGATGCTATTTAATTATGGGTCAGCAATTATTTCCTGCAAGCCTTCATATTATCAGGAATATGATTTTCAATCATTGCATTACACTCTCAAGATGATTGATGACATTCCAAAATTTAATAAATCGTGACACTTCTCTTGAAATTGCGTCACGCATTGCGTGAAAAGTTGTGACTAGTAGATTTTCTCGAAAAAAAAGGACAGTTGGGGGCTAACTCATACTCGTATATTAATTCCAAGTTTTTTGATATAATAAATTTATCTCGTACCTAATATTTTTTAATTGAGGATAATAAAGGTACTGCAGAGGTCATTCCTATTATATAATATAATGGGGAACGACTGTATATTCAAATCATGAAATTATGAATGTCGCTTTATCTAACTCATTCCTTTGAAGAACAAATTAATGGTTTTCTAATTCGTTAATTTCACATAGATTCGCTATTCACTATCAGCCCACCATCAGTTTTCTCAAATATCCTGGTGTTTCGAATGAGATTGAATCATATCAGATTACATTTCCATGTTTTTCAATTTGCTGTTCGGATTTACCATTGCAGATTTGAGTACGTAACATTTGAGCCATTAACTCCGAACAATTCGTATATGTATACCCCATTCAACATTTTCAAATAATTCTATTCTATAAGGTGAATTAATCAGAGGTTTTCTGTTTTAGAATGTCGGGAATACATTTCAAGAGCCCAAATTATGAGCCAGAGCCGAATTGCAGAACCACTACCTCTAATAGTTGCTGGTGATAAAACTATCGATGGAGAATTTCCTCATATGGTGAGATTACTTTTAGATAAATATACACTTTCTCACTCGTAGGTAAGGCACACATGGGAAAAATTTTCTCTCTGAAATAGATTCAATCGACAAATATAAATCAATATTTCAAAATAACTATTCCTACATTCTCAGCTCTCATTCCTGTCAACAAGATTTCATCATTCTGGCTCATACCTACGAAATTTTCGAATTTTTAGCCGAATATGGTCTCAAAAAATCAGGTTACACTGACTGATGAAAAATTCGGAAAATATTGATCGGATAGAAATCAAACATCGCGCCCTTGCCCTTCATAGTTAAGGAACGACACGAAGACCTGAACAATTTTTCGTGAGAAGAATAGTAACAGAAGTATATTTTATAACGTTGTTCGATTCAATCTATTTGATATAATATTTAGTATACTATAAACATGATTTCAATTACATGCAGGCATTCCGAAAGATTTTATTCAGCCAACAGGAATTTCTCTGGTTGTTTTCGTATTATTTCTGATTTTCGCATCATTTTCGATGAAAAATGTCAGGGAGCGTTATAGAATGTACTTTCTTGTAAATTTTTTCAATGTGTTTTGTGAAATTGACTCATTAAAAATGAGATTCACTTTCGAAAAACCCTAGTTTATGTGAACAAATAGAAATAAAAATGATAAATTGGCTTACTACTGTTATGTGGAAGATCCGGTTGGGTTAAATATCGAAATGATAATGTGTAACTTGTGTCATCCAAAGAGCTGAAAAATTACCATGAAAGTTTGTGATGTCCGATCATAAATCTATCCTCTTCCTGCTCTTTAAATGGGGGAAACTATTTAAAATGATGTCTGGTGTTACAGTTGAATAATCATTCTTTTTTTCTCGAAAGGATTAGGCCATAAGTCATACGAAGATTTTGTTCGGTTAGCTATGGTTTCTTAGTCAGATTATCGTTTATGCAAATTCGGTTTTCATTGAATCTTAAAAAATTTCGTGTCTTTCAAGTGTGATGCATGGTAGTGTACAAAAAATACAAATCTGGTTTCTCACTATTCGTTGAGATTCTTACGAAAAAAGTTCAGAATAAAACTATGAGTAGTAGAACCCGATGCAAATCATCAAATTGCAGCAATGGAGATGTAAGTATTACTGTACTTTTCAGTTCAAGAAACATGTACCCCCAAATCTTTACCGATATACAACGATTCCAAAAATTTGTTGTGGTAGTCCACAGCTGAAATACTGATTTAAATTAGGATGAACACATTGAAATTTCAACGCTCTAAATATCATTAACGGAGCATTTGTGATAACATGTGCACAGACTTCAGACCTCCTTGATAGTAAATTTCGAGGCACCTCATATCGGCGCATTCGCCAATTTGTTATTCTTGTAATCTGGCTATATCAATGTTGGCAGCCAAGGAAATGAGTGATTATTTATGAGATTTTCAGAATCGGTAATCGGTAGTATTTTCTCGAGATTTTTTGATTTAGGGTGGTAAAAAATATTCGAATTAATTTCAATCGGAAGCTGTGATGAGATCTCAAACCCACAATGAAATTTTATATCAGATGCGGAAGTGGAATCGGAAGGCAAGAATTTAAATCATCGTCTAATCCTAAATAATTGAGGAATTTGTCATGAGCTGGATGACCCTAAAAAAAATATAAGTTCCCTATATTTTGCCTTTCTGTTCGATTGAAATGATATACAATATTAAATAAGTATCAAAATCAAATATACGTCCTTAAACAAAAAACATGAAGCATCATTCAATCATAATGAAAAAAACAAATAAACAGTTCAGCACCAGAAAAATTCAACAAGTACTCATTCTTAACTCCGTCGCACGTTTCTTGATATCAAATAAGATAGACCCAATTACTCGTCTTCAACTTCGAGTTATATTCTCATACTAGCTGACCCGGACTTCGTACTGCCTCAAAAAAAGCAACTTTAATAATGATATTATATTTATTATAAATAAACTTTTATGGTGTAATACCTTGAAAGTGGACATAAAATTGTCCTGTATAGTATGTGTTGCGCCTTGTGCCAAACGTTGTCGTCTGGAAACAGCTGTTAAATTTGTTGGCCAAGAAGTGTTTAGAATCATTTACTATCCCAGAAACTAAAGAGCGTTAGGGATCTGTTGGTGTGACTAATTGTGGCAATTGGCATTTGGATAAGCTAGCTGGCCTGGCAAACTTTGTTCCGCCTTAGAGATGAATAAAATTCTTTTTTTCAAAGGAAATATGTCAGGTGAAATACAAAAAAAATACAAAAGTACAAAATATACAAAAAATTTAATTGCAGTGAAATAGGTATGTACAGGGTGATTGTTTATATATTACTCAACAGCTATCTCAGTTAATATTGGTAGTACACAAAAGTTCAAATGGACAAATTTGCAGTATTTTTTATGGGCATTCAGAATTCAGTACTAAGAATTGCATTAAGGCATCGTCAACCTAAAAATTCTATGTGAATTGTTGTTTTTCAAATGGCACACTCTGTATTTTATTTTCCTAATCGGTAGAGCTCTTTCTTTTGATTTTGAATATTTATATATACTTTATTAAGGTTTTTTCTCGGCAGTTTCTGAAAATTATAGGTTTTTTCTTGTCTAAATCTGAGGCAGCTGTAGAACGCCACTCGAGAATGCTGTGATTTATTTATATCGAAGTTCCATTCTATGGTCTCCTGATAGTTCCTTCTTAACATCATTGGACATCAAATTCAGAATAGAAGAAGAAAAAATCGCATCGTTCTCGTGTGGCATTCCACAACTGCCTCAGATTCAGAAGAAAATATCTATATTTATAGAAAACTGCCCAGAGATAATCTCAATAAAGTATATATATTTGAAATCAGAAGAAAGAGCTCTACCGCTGTTAACCGTTGCGACATCTACTGGCGTTATTCGCGAGAAGGAAGTTAATTTCTTTTTTTTTTTCCATTTCATCAAATTTTTCACAGTTTTAATGTATTTTATGTTAACCCCACCGTAGAAGAATCCAACAAAAAATCTTTCATAACAAACAGTTCATCCAATTTTGAGTTATAAATGGCGTAACCTACATTATGGCCGACTTAGTTTTACAAATTGAGAGATGCAGGGTTGCAGGGTGTCCTGAAGAGACCACGTCAAACGAAAACGGAATGAGCCCTACTTCATGTGGGAAAATTGTTCATATGAAAGTATCACAGTTTTCGAGATATTTCATGTTTTATGAAAAATTTGAATTTTTTCACTTCGAATCGTTGTTCTCCATGCATTAGGTACACAATTAAATAATTTTCGAATCAATTTTTTTCTGTGAATATGATTGCTTCAAATGTTTAGCGAAAATGGAACATTTCTGTCTTCTATTCCAGAAAACCTTTCACTTTGCACGTTCTGCTGTAACTTATTGAATAATTTGTAGTCTTTTCGGGACACCCTGTTTATTAATTAATGGAAATTTTTTTTATGTGAAAAATATTTTTTTGTGATTGTGCCTAACTAGGCATTCTTGAACTTTGCTCTTAGTAATTACTAGAAGCAAAGTCAGTTCACAAAGTACGCGTTTTCATTATGTCGGACTGTTTTCTATCTGAAAAAGTATTTTCTCCGGCATGATTCTTTGAAAATTTTTTTCTACCATTTTTGTTTATATGAATCAAATAAACTTATTTATTCATACCCATGAAAAGTACAGCTCACAAATGCATACATAAATATTAAACACCTAGAGGTGATAACCTAGGTTGTACACTTTGAAAAGAAAGAGAATTCACACTTTAAACCAACTTACATCGAGAAACATACTTCTATTGAAACATAGATGAATTCAAAATAGTAATCATCGAAATGAATACTATTTTCAATTCCCAGGCTCAGAGACCTTTTATCATGAGGTCGGAGAAATTATATTAGATTTTGTCACTCAGATGAGAGATATAGCGGTTTCGGCCTTGTTTGGCCTCATCAGCATCCCATACACCTCAGGAACAAAATCTTCATAACAAACTTCGATATTTGGAGCAATAAGGTGTGATGTACTGAATAGAAATGACAAAGTAGTGACATCCAATTTCGTCAAAATGAAGTTTCACATCTCCAATGACATGCGAAAAAAGAACTCTGTACATCCTCTTTCACTCAATGAGATTTTAGCAGTGGCCCTAAATCAGGGCCCTCATGCAGGTTTTTCCGAGTGATGGAAACGCCCAATTATTTTCACGACCGTGAAGCCAAGATGTCATTGGAGATGTGAAACTTCATTTTGACGCAATTGGATGTCACTACTTTGTAATTTCTACTCAGTACATCACACCTTATTGCTTCAAATATCGAAGTTTCTTATGGAGATTTTGTCCCTGAGGTGTATGGGATACTGATGAGGCCAAACAAGGCCAAAACCGGTATATCTCTCATCTCAGTGACAAAATCTAATATCATTTCTCCAGCCTCATGATAAAAAATCTTTAAGCTTGGGAATTGAAAATAGTATTCATTTCGATGATTACTATTTTGTATTCATCTATGTTTCAAAAATGTATTCGGTGTGACCTCCGTAAAGCCAAAGAATTTTCTGTTTACCGTTATATTCTTTTTCCTAAAAATACTTCTATTGAACAATATCTACTATTATTTGACTCTTCATTGTATGTATTTTGGTATATTATAGTTATCAGTATAAAATAAAACATTCTTTCGTCGATTGACTATTGTGACTAAATACACAGTTCTCCTGAATAATCACATCCTTGTCATATACAACCCAACAATCATATGTTGAAGACTCAAATTATACATTCATTTCAGAGTTTTAATTTTTTTTTCTCCCAAGGCACACATAGGATATTTGAAGGACGGATCGAATGAGATACATTGGGCCTGTGGTGGAAGTTTAATTTCAGAATTTTTCATTATTACTGCAGCTCATTGTATGGACTCTGAAAATATGTAAGTTTGATTCAAGATGAATTTTCAAAAATGAAATCAAAACCACTCTAAAGTATTATCGAGATCAACTAAACCTGGCTGCTGGATTAAAATTGTGGGTTTTTCAATTATTCTGCTAATAATGCTTAATCTAGCTAGAAAATTGATGCGATTCATGATTGAAATATCGAAAAAAATCATGCAAGCAGTACTTGCGCCCGATTTTTCGAATTAATTAGCTCGAGAGTTCATTTGCCTTCACAAGTACAGAATCCAACAGAGGATTTTTCGCCCTTATATAATATATATAGATAATACAATAATCTAGGATCAATATGGGCTATAATCGCTATCCTTAATCACATAATGGCCCTGCAATTGAAAAAAATAGTTCAAAAATCGGCAATATTGGGTATATTCATAATATACCCAATTATTCTTGAAACGATACACTTTCGCTGAACTAATGTTGGTATCATTCGATAGTATTTGGTCAACTAAATCATGTATGAATGTGAATTTATGTTTTTGGACAAAAAATTTAAACCTATGGGAATGAGAATATCATGAATGTATACGTATAAATGAACACAGATTTATTGACATTTTAAAACATTCGAGGGTGCTAAGGGGCTAGAGACCCTAGCCCCTTATCTCACCCCTTAACTATGTGCCTGGTTTCGATGATTTTGAATTGATCTATGTTTCAAAAATGTTTCCGATATAGGTTTTTGAAAGGGCCAAATCTATTTTCAATCACAGCTCATGAAAATAATAAAATGGTGAAATTTTTGAATCCGAACATTTTTTAGCCAGATCTTAGAAAAGTCAGACTTCTATTCATATAAACTTTACATTGCACTTCAGTAAATGTAAAATATTTATTTCTTCTTCTTTCTTATATTTGTATTAGCAATTTTTGCTTGTTTCTCTTCGGTCCTCTGCCTGGTTTCAACCAATTTATGAATGAGAAAAATATAGGTAGAATTTTTGAATCCATCCAAAAATTAAAGCCATCAGATTATAAAATCGTTGTGTTCTGCCACTAAGAAATGAGATTAAGAAATTTACATTGACTGAGAAAATAAGTAAGAAAAAAATAGCCACCTCCTGGACTATTACTGATTACCAACTCAATTTCGATTTTTACAGCCTCCTCAGATTACAATGAATCTTGGATGCACTATAATTATATGTATGGGAATGAATCTGAACCATCGCGCAAAACCTCCTGGCCTTTTTTGAATTTATCAAATCACAAATTGCGAAATTTTCGCTCAGCAGTCTCAGAAAATCAAACTGTTTATTCAACCAAGTTATTTTTTAGATGTGCAATTATTTTGAGCTTTCCTTCCCCCATCATGAAATTTCATTTATTTAATTTCTTTATTTAATTCATTTTGGATGGTAATCTATAAGACCAATCATACCAGAGGATTATTATAAATTTTTCGAAACAAAACAGGTCTATATTGAAGGTGGGATATCAAATATGGATACATTGAAACAGCATTAAATTTATTTGAAGAATAATAGTGGCTTTTTGCAGGCTTTCTTGGATACTTTTCTATACATGCTTCTTGAAGGGAATTTTTTTTATAACGTTGGAATTCTTTAGGTATACAGGGTGATCCACGGTCGATCGTACGTTAGACGTTTACGGAGAACGGAAAGCAACAATTCATTAAAAATTTTTAATGCACCTCCACCTCGATAAACCTCGAATTTTGAATAACCCAGTATAATGAGAAGCGTTTTCCGTAACACGTGCATGATGGAAAGGATCTTGGCATTGAGTATCCAAAATTTCAGCTTCCTAAGATTTATAGTATGGAAGATATGGATGTTTAAAAAAAGTTATGTTTTGCACAAAAAAAGAGGAAATCATTTAATTACTCGGAAACCGCTGAAGTTAAGCATGAGAAATTAATACCAAAATAATTGTGTTACTACGATGAATAGAAAAGTGCAATAATATACAGGATGTGCCATTTGAAATAACAAAGTAATTACTACTTTTAGACAGAAATGGCAAAACCGCAGCACTGAAAATATTTTAGAGCGATTAGATTAGATAGAGCATCTGTTCGTGTCCAAGAAACCAAATTTTCAATGAATTCCTGCTTTCCGTTCTCCGTAAACGTCTAACGTATGATCGACCGTGGATCACCCTGTATATGGGCGTTTATCAATTTTCCAATACGATATCAATTTTCAGTGGAGTTCCGAAGGTAATACGATTCGGGAATACTAACGTTAAATCGCAGAGAAATGTGCAACGAAGATCAGTAAAGGAAATTATATTGCATCCTAAGAGGAAAGGATATTACAACGACATTGCTCTGATCAGGATGGATATGCCAGTAAAATTTAATAATTACGTAAGACCTGCTTGCCTAAACACTTGTAAGCAATGCAGCTTCAAAGAAGCTATAGCTACAGGCTTTGGTATTGAGGAATATCGTGAGTAAAATATTATTCTTATTTTGAGTTAATGAGTAAACTAGGCTGGTACAGGGTAGTTTGAATTTTGAAAGCTTAGGGTGTTTCAGGAACCTTTTGAGGTTCATACTTACATCTGCGAATTTCTAGTACTCGAAAAAAAGGCAATTTTGAAACATGTCTAAACAGGATTTTTGCGATTATAACAAAAAAAATATTGTTGAAAGTAAGTACCATGAATGTATTAGGTGCAGAAAAAATTATGATTGTGCAAAGCACATAGAACGTTAAAGAAGCCGCCAGAGAGAAGCAAGTAGAAAAATGATATTCGTAAGAACTAAATACACATGTTGTATTAAGCCAGTTATCTCCTAGTGAAATGGATTTAAGGTAAACCAGCAAAATTTGAACGACTTTATTTTCAATTTTTTATTTTCCACTAAAACAATTTTCCAGTTTCAGTTTTCTTTGTAAAACAACAGACAGTTCGATGTGATGAACCTTTAAATACTTCCCGTTATCACAAAAAAAAGCTAATATAATAATATTATCCGAGGCCTTGAAAATATATTTTGTAGTAGGTACCTATATTCTGGGGTTGAAGGTTTCATGTCTCGTATTTTCAAGTAAAAGTGTTGAGTTTGGAGGACTTCACAATTTTAGAAACAAAATGACGCATACAATTCTTATTTGTTGAAAGAATACTATGTTGCGCTCCAGATGCATTTCGTTGTCAGACTGAAGAACACGAAACTCCTATTATTAACTGAGAAATTGAAACACCTAATAAGAATAACGAAACGGTCAGATTTCACGTATTAATAAACGTTTCAAATATGGCGTGGTTTGAAGTATGCGGCCATTGTGATCGCAGAATTTTCAAGAAATTGGTGTATAGTATTCAAGGATGAAATCGATATATTTTTTAAAAGTACCAGTTGTTTGAAGAAAATAATGAAAAATACTTCCTCGTAAATTTTTTATTTTATATCGCTTTGTACTTTAAATGCTTATGTCAAGATTGTTTGATTGTTGTACCTGCATTGTTGATACCTTCTTTTAAATTTCAGTATTGGATTTTTTAAATGGTAAATCAAATTCAATTAGCATTTTTGTTTAGCTCCTTATAATAATATAAATATAATACGTGGACACATTTATTCTGGGTATTGAATTACCTTTAGGTGCACCATAAGTGAAATCGGAGTGAAATAAAATGAGATAAAAGTATTATTTAATGATGGATTTATTATACATTGGCTTTTTTCCTTATTTTATGACATATTTTTCAGCTTCATATGATATGAGCGATCATTTGCTGAAAACGAAATTAGTGATCTATCCAAATGAAAACTGCTCAAATATTCATGACAAAATAATCAAAGCAGTTCTGCCACAAGGAGTTGTCAAATCCCAGCTATGTGCTGGTAGCACAGAGGGTAACGATACATGTCATGGAGATTCTGGAGGACCACTGCAAATACTATTATCTGATGAATTTTACATGTACCAAATAATTGGTGTAACTTCTTTCGGACTCTTTTGTGGGCAGCCAAATGTACCTTCCTTCTACACAAGAATAACATATTTTGTGAAATGGATTGAGGATATAGTCTGGAAATGATATTTTCGTTTTCATCTGTCATGCTCATCTTCTTCTCGAATAACTGTTATTGTTGGATCATCGGGACAAAAATTAAAAAATTAAGTATTGCCTCATTATTTCTGATTAAAACCCTCTGACTCTTCCAAAAAATAATCAAGAGACGCTTTGTCTCTGATTTGTTTGTTCTCAAAAGATGCAGTAACTTCACATACTGTCACTTTAGTATCAATCACATAACAAGAATGGTTTCTACATCTACCTACCAAATGAATTCATGAATGGTGTTTTGTTGCCCTCGAAAATAATAGAGAGTTATAGGACACGTATTTAAGGAAGATCAGTCGACTTTATTGTGACATGTGAGCATGCGCTGTTGTGCCTTCCTGTATGTTTTCCTCATTATAAGGATAGTGCCTCACATTATTCATTCATATACCATCCTTGTGTTGGTTTGTTTTCTCCTTTATTCAAATTATTCGTACAAGGAATACATACAGGGTGGGCCATCTATAACTTTCCACCCCGAACAAAATGTTACTTCTCTGCGCCCGTCCCCCAAACGAGAATATTTTAAGGTCGAGAGAGAGAGAGAGAGAGAGAGAGAGAGAGAGAGTAAGACGCGATACGATAAGCGATGCAACCACCGAATTCTTATTCTACTCTACATCTACACCCATCACTCAAAATCATGCAAACATAATGGATGCAACTAACTAGCGTCGGCTCGGGCGACTTAGATGCCTGGTCGCTCAGAGAATATAAATGCTTGGTAGCGAGAAGACGTTCGATCCACTATTTATTTCGTGAAATATAGGCGATCGCATTTCTTATCATGTCGCGCCAGAGCCTACCACGCCTCATTCCTGAGGTAAGTGTGCACTCTGTCTGAGACTAATTATAGTATAGAAACACTAGGTTTCCATATCCTGAGGTATCGCGATTCTAAGAGTCACGTTATACATGATATGCACACATTTCCACATCACCATTTCTTTAACTACTTTCTCCTGTAGGCCTACTCCATTAACTGTCATGACAATTTGAGGTTAATTTAAGAGAACAATACCCAGGCCCGTATGTAGGGGGGGGGGGTCAAGCGGGGCGCTTGCCCCAGGCGCCAGCTTTAGGGGGCGCCAAAATCAACCAGCAGTTGAATGTTTTTATTTTTGATTTTCTCGGAAGAAATCAATTTCTTGGTGCTGAAATCGAAACAGTAGAATGCAAACTTGATAAACCATCACTACGCCAAAAATCTTCGAAATTAAATAACGGCCCCCTCTAATATTTCAGTCCCCCTCTCGTTTTTCAGCACAACACCCTCAATGTAACTTTTGTAATCCATAAGGCAAGGAAAAAGGGGAAAGAGTTGGATTCACAACAATTTGCCGGTTTCCAATCGACTTAGCTATTACGTAATCGACAGAGGTTTTTTATCAATTGATAACTTCCTGTGGCATATTGAGCACTTTCTGGTTGAACAAAGAACATGAATTGTAGCCGTGAATTTTGTTCACCCAACGCACCCCTAGACTTAGTCATGAATTCATAAAATACCCCATGCGTGTCGGCATTCTCTTTAATCATTACAAGATGATCCTTTTTTTTCTGGCGGTTTCTTTAGACGGCTTCTATGATTTGGGTTTCTTCATGTGGAAAGGGCGGGTGCTTCCATATTTCAATAATTATTATCCATTCTCCAACAAGGATATTTTTTCCAAAAGGGGGTAGATTTCAAGGTCTATTATTATTCATATTTTATTTCATGAATTTCAGTTATCAAGCGTATGTCTTTATTTGTTTTCATTTCGTTATTACTCATTGATTCGTCTTCATTTATTAGCAGTTATGTATAATATTTATTCAACTCCTGTCTCAACTATATTTATATTTTATTTTTCTGTTGATATTGTTTCATGGAATGTGGTTGCCGTGGAAATCTTTATCATTTTTACTTTGCCCTCTCCCACCTGAGGACAAAACGATAAACTGATGTCGCCTGCGCCTGTTAGTTTTTAGGAAAAAAAATTTTTTACCCCCCTGAGAAAATTTTTTTCGGGTGCTCATGCAACGCGAGCATACACCCAGTAAAATCTTTGCCTAGGGAATTACTGACTCATCTTCATCACATCTGGAACAATGGACTTTGCCAATAATTGCATTGTCATCAGAATTTCCATAACTCTTTGTATGTCTTTATGGTTACTTGTGTGAACGTGTAATCAGTTACAAAATTCATTGTTGGTGAAACCTCTAAATTTTGCCGAACTTTTTCCAGAATTTGATTGGAGATATAGTAGGCGCTCGATATTCCGGCATCCAATTTTTTTTTCATGCCGGATTATCGGAAATGCAATATGATTTTCATCGCTATCCAACTTTCGCAAAATTTGACCGTTATTTTGTCAAGGGACGCTGTGAAACACAAGAAAACAAATACGCGACATCACTGTCTATGTTAGGAACGGATTTCCGAGCTGGAGAAACTACCCGAACCGCTCGGTAGTCCGGCGTTCAGCTGTATAAGATGCCGGATTATAGAGCGCCTACTGTATTGCTTTCATTTTCCAAAAAGTAAAAAAATTTGAAATGTATTTCCTATGTATTCACGAAAAGTATACAAAAGCAATCTCCGAAAAGTGAGTGAAAAGGACGAAACTCAGTTAGCAGGGGTTTATACTTTTGTTTGAAATTTAATTGACGAAAGATCAGTTTAAAAAATTAATGCATTAAAAATTATTGGGCGGTGGTTTTTCAAATTTTCTGACGTTTTTTCGAAAAAAAAATTCAAAATTTCTTTCTTGAATATTTGAACATCTGCAATAAAATTGTGGAAAAACTCGGAAAAACTTTCTTTCTCAAGTTTAAAAGGTAATGAGCTTTTCAGAGATCCTTTAATTATTTCCAGAACTCGGTCGTGTGAAACAAAAAAAACGGCTGACTGGATTGATTTGACTTTTGGAATGGTTGATTTTAACATATTGAACTATAAAAGACACACTTAATTACCTTAGTTTTTGTTTGATCCAGCGCTTGATTTTCCAAAACCAGAAACCCTCTTTTTTTTGCAATTTTTTTTTTCAATAAAGCAATGAACTGCCTTTGAAGGGAAATCATTCAGGTTCTCGAAACCAACAGTTTACTTCTTGTATAACCATTGATTGCTGAGATATTGATAGTCGAAGACAAAAGGATCCTTTTCATGTGAGGGTCGATCCCTCCATGATGAGAGAGCAGAAAGACACAATATCCCACTATCAGAGCTAGCAGAAGGACCCCCACTCCGACAGAGGTCCTGCAGGTGAATTATTCCTCGGAATAAGGAGAGGTCATGGATTGAGCACCATAGACATTAGGTGCCTAATCAACCTCCATCATGCCAAGGACACTGCAGATGCGGCTCTCTGGATGTTGATCAAACAAGACTTCGACTTACCTAATGCTAGTTCAAGAGGTTTTGGCTCGTGCAAGCAAGATCAAAGGACTACCAAAGGGTTCAGGTATACAAATTTATCATGAAGCAGTTTCTGAGTCTAGAGCAGCATCAACAAAACATTAAATATCTGCACGTTAAAGATTTATACATTGCCACTTGGCTGCAGTCATAAATGTCTACCTTTCCAGACGTAATCTCAACGCTGTTATAGCTTCAATTTACCACCTCGAGGAGTAAGCATCAGTATCAGTATCAGTATTGCCTCTGGCCAGTTGCTTCATGGTATTGCAACTGGCCAGAGGCAATAAGGTGACTCTACTATGGATACCAGGACATTGTGGTATTGAAGGAAACGAAATAGCCGATGAACTAGCGAAGAAAGCTTCAAGGCTGAAGCCTGTTGGATCTGAACCTTTCTGTGGGCAGGGAAAAGACCAATACAAGAAAGCAGTACAACTATGTGAAGCGACAAACAAAACAACGCTCTGGAGAAATACTCCTAGATTTGACCAAGCTAAGAAATTTGTGGAATTCTCGCCGACCTACAATAGAAAGCTCATAAAGCTGCCACGAGCTGGCCTCGAGTAATGGTAGGTCTGCTGACGGGACACTGTCGATACAAATATCAAGGAATGGACTATGTGGAAGGTAAAGACCCATTAATGGTTTATGAGGATAGCTGCTACTCAGACGGTCGACATCCAACAGGCACATGCCCTATAATGCCGTAGCAAAACTACGGAAGATAGCCCGAACACTCTATAACGAAGGGTCTACCTCTAGGGCGCCGGAGGACGAAATCGCAAATGAAGCGGCAACAACTAAATACAGTACGGAAGCCAAGCGGAAGTTGTGGTGCACCTTCTTAAAAGGGTTGAGAACACGTCAACGGTCGCTGAAATGCATAAGGTCCTATCAGGAGACCACAGCAATGGTCTGGGACAGCTAAGGGAGATGTTGGTGAGATGACTGAAATTATCGACGAGACTCACTGTCCAGGTTCCCAAATCTTTCATGGCAGCAAACCGTGTCAGGAAGTCTCGACACCCAGACGAGGTGCCAGGAAGATAGATGCCACAGTCCTCACACAAGAGAGGAATAACTATTTCATTGTTTTCATTAAAGAGCGATGAACACTTGACAAATTGAGAAACTAACCAATTTGAGTCGGGGTTAGCGATAACCGCAGTTCATTCCATAGAAGATAGAATTAGGTGAGTTCATTGTCTATGTCTTGTCTATGGCCACAGAATATCTATGCTTAGATATTCTATCGGATATTAACCCAGATATGCCTAGTGTCCTTTAAAAAAGACAGTCGATAGTTCCCTGTAAATCGTGTGGCTATGGAATTTTGAACACTCCTCCATAGATGTCTTCACTGTAGGAACTCTGAATAGAGAACGTCGATTCACGATTTGATAGGATTGATTACCTCGTGAGTTCCCAAGAGAAGCAGACACGATGCGGTGTGTGTCATAAAAAAGTCAAAACAAAATGTGTCAAATGTGATGTGGCACTCCATGTTGAATGTTTTATAAGATATCACAAGCAACGATCATAAACACATTCATTATAGAATGTTTTATGTTATTTTTTCGAAATATATTTTATTTTGGTTTCAATAAAAATTTTGCAATATGTGTTCATATTTATATCGCATTTTCCTATTGTCCTTTTAAAAGGACACCCTATTTAATCTATGTTTTGCTATTTTTGAAGAAAGTTGCAGCACTAATTCATCAGACTGATTCATTTAAAACATGTTTCCTTAAAAAAATTATCCGATTTCGAAAAAAAAAAATTCAGGCATATCTGGGTTAAGATCCGTTTGTACCATCGTTCCTTAAAGTTAAGGATCCCTTAAATATTGACAGTTGCACGACTGTCACTCAAATGGAATTCTTACGTAAGGGACCTTAGAATATAGAACAATATTTTATTATCTATGTAGGGACCCTTAAATAGTTCTATCTAGTGATATTTCAGTTTTTCATGTTGTTTAACTTCACCCTAGTTCAATAAAGCCTTTTCATTGGCTGGCCGGATACAGATGATAGTTGTCATTTCCTTAACCTAGCTTTACTGTCATGTTGACGATTTCATGCTAGTTGAAATTTCAAATTTTTTGTTATAATTTCATCGAAAACAACGAATGTTCAGTCAGTTTGACAAATTATTTTAGGTTATAATCCCATCCTTAAATTTGAGGTTAGGTTTAAGGATCGAAACGTCACTTAAATATTTGAAAGTTTATATCCCTGACCCACTTTTTTAACTCTCGGCATAATTTCGTCCATTATTATGCAGAATAGCAGAGGGCTCAGACTGTCTTAATGTCCGACAACGAAGACGACCTACAACGCATGACACATGCATTCAAACTAGCAGCGGAAGAGTACAATATGATTATATCCAAAGATTATAGGAAACGCCCTTACATCTGTGGTACTAAAATCCGACTACGATTTTTGGCTAGTTTCTTACTTTTGACACCTAGATGGCGCTGAAAACATAATTCAGTACAGAAAACTATTTTAACAGGCGCGAAATTCGAATTATACTTTTCATAAATTTCCATTAAATTGAGTATTCTCTGTCGAGCTTTTAGAGATCGATAAAACAAAAGCAGAGCTCTGTTTTTTGATCAGGATGATATTTTCCATCTACACATTGTTTTGAATCAAATGAAATACGCTTCTGGATTCTTTATATTTTTATTTGAAATGATTGTGTAAAATCAACTACAATACAATAATTATGAAATTGGGAACATTTTAAAATTTTGTTCACATATTAGAGAATTATTATAACAATTTCAAGAACTTATTCATACAGTGAACTCTCGATGAATCGAACATCGATAAGTCAAACAGTTGTTCTGGACCCGATTCATACATATCTTACCCAGTGTATTTTAACCTCAATGAGTCTAGAGGGTCTAGTAGATGAGTTCGAACTGCTGGAAGGGTCGTCAAGAGAACCACCACCGCTATAAGTAGTTCTTCTGACCACCATTGCCTCTATGAGTGGAACTTTTTGATAATGAATGAGACCGAAGAAAATTCGGTTTTCAAACAAATTATCCAGAACAATATATTTTCCCCCAAAACATCTATCCATTTGACAACACTGAAAATAAAAAGCAATGAACAAGACAGTTACATGATACGAGTTTCAAAACTTACATTTCCATTCTCTTTGGTAATGAAAAGAATGCACATTTAAGATTATTATTTCTGCAATTAATCACCATGCATTTCGAATGTCGGCCAGTTTTGAACACAAAATTTATAACAGAAAAACACACAAACCAAGATTATGGAGTGAGCTATATAGGTGCTACTCTTGTAGATTTCGAGTTATTTCGGTGGAAAATACGCGAGAAAATATAATCATCATTCAGCAAAAATATTTATTCAAAGTATTTCTTTCTAAATTGACAACAGCCTACTAATAATCTCTATATAATCTATACCAAATGGACCCTAATTAAATATTTTAACCATAGACCGATTACTTTTGAAAAACAGATGTCGCTGACATCACTGTAGTCGCTTCGTTTCCCATCTTTATACTCTATAATCTTTGATTGTATCCACAGTTAAAACGAAATCATTGGTGGTAGCTAGGGAACCCAAAAGATGCAAGATTGTAATAAACCACGAAATAATAGTTCGAATACCTTGGGGTGGAGACCTAAAAACAACAGTACGCAAGCAAGCCAACAAAGCAGCGTATGTCTCGGGATGCTTACGGGATGTCATCTGGAGAAATAAGGATTTGAGGTTGGACGGAAAGGTACGCATATATAAAACATGTGTTAGGCCTATCATGACTTATTCTATCGAGACAAGAGCCGGTACAGCGGAAACAAAAAGGATTCTGAGAACAACAGAGATGAGAACGTTGAGATCGATAGCAGGCAAAACACTGCTTGACAGAATACCTACTGATCAAATAAGAGAGCTCTGTGATGTAGGATGTTGTGCGGTGGGGAAGACAGAGAAGAAGAGAGTGGAACCAGCATGTTGGCAGAATGATCCCTCAGAGATTTGCCCGAATAGCGAGGGATTTGAAACCATCGGGAAAGAGACCACCAGGACGACCCTTCAAGAGATGGCGTGATAGCTGGCAGTCTACATCGCAGTTACTTCTGCAAAACTGAGAATGAGCAGGAGGGTTGAAAGATCGCTAAGAACAGGCCTAAGGCCTAACATAAGTAGAAGAAGAAGATATTCTATGGTATGGCCATAACAAAAAGCACAGTCACAGAGTAACCAACATCTTAAGGTACGTTCGATTTGGACGCCCCTTTCACTCCTTTAACACTTTTCGCGCCTTATGCGTTCGCGATTGGATTCTGGAGTAAAAAGAGCGTCGAACACTGCGTTCGTTTTTGATAGCATGGGGTAAGTATAGAGTGAATGGAGCTCGCTCCTAAAGCCCCACCCCGTGAAGGCCGAGTACCCGAGGTGCGCCGCTCTCACTCCACTCCAACTCTATAATTACAAATCGAACGTAGCTTTAAGGTACGTTCGTTTTGGACGCTCCGTTCACTCCTTTAACTCTTTTCGCGCCGTATGCGTTCGTGATTGGATTCTGGAGTAAAAAGTGCGTCGAACACTGCGTTCGTTTTTGATAGCGTGGGGTAAGTATAGAGTGAATGGAGCTCGCTCCTAAAGCCCTACCTCGTGAAGCCCGTGACCCGGGGTGAGCATGCGTATTGCGTATTAGACAATTTCAAAATAACAGCTGATCAGTTTGTTTATTTATTTTCAATTCGATTTCGTTTTGTTTTCTTTAATTGAAACTATATTCTTCTTTACTAATATTATGTCGACGTTAATAAACTTCTTTTTCTAGAGAAACTTTAGGGTTACCGGGCTAGGCTTGGATATCATTATCAATATAATGAATTTTTTTTATGAAAACTTCAAAAGTAGAAAGCGACATTCTAAAAAGTTGTTTAAACTGCCTATTAGGCATTCCTGGTACTACTTCTTCTGCAAAGTCGTAAATTTTTTAGCTAATTTCATTTTCTTCATCAGAAGAATCTTCAAAAAACAAATCTCGGCAAAAGTTCATTATTGGAACGACTTGGGAGAATGCAGTATATTTCTCTTGGAGTAAAAGAATGTATAGATAATTCTGAATATTTTTTGAAGACAGTAATCTCAGAAAACAAGAGTTCGATTGAAATCTAAAAATCAAAACATAAGATTAGAGGTTAGTTTCAAACGCTCTTCCAGCTCCGGAGCGTTCGACATCGGCTAATCAAACACCGCAAGCTCTGAAGTCACGTGACTAAAACGCCGCTCTCACTCCACTCCAACTCCATAAGTACAAATCGAACGTAGCTAAAGTAACCAAACTTTTTCTTCTTCATTTTCAGCACAAGGTAACCTAACCTCTTTAAACTTAAATCATAACCTCAAATATTTTATGTAAAGTGTACATATTTTGAATTCCATAAATAATAAAGGGATTAGAAAATCAATGGGAATGGAATTTGATTTAAAAGAAAAAAATAGCGTACCCGGTTTTGCGGATATTGAAGATGAGGAAAATGAAAACTTACCCAAAACAAATAAAAATTCGAAGAAAGGAGGAGGATTCCAGAGTTTTGGACTTTCCTTCAATGTCTTGAAAGGAGTGCTTAAAAGAGGCTACAAAGTTCCTACCCCAATTCAAAGAAAGGTATATACACTTTATTTCCAAAAGGATTTGAAGATCTACTAGAATGTATTCATATATATTTTTACAGACAATTCCATTGGTGTTAGAAGGACGAGATGTTGTCGCAATGGCTAGAACGGGTAGTGGAAAAACTGCTTGTTTCTTGATTCCAATGTTGGAAAAATTGAAACAAAGAACTGCTAAGTCTGGTGCTAGGGCTCTCATTCTTACACCTACAAGAGAACTGGCACTTCAGGTAAACAGTACTATAACATTAATATTTCATGGAGATTTAATCAACTTCAATTTTCAGACATTGAAGTTCATCAAAGATCTTGGAAAATTTATGGATCTTAAAGCAGCTGTTATTCTGGGGGGAGATTCAATGGATGAACAGTTCGCAGCTATACATGGCAACCCAGATATAATTGTTGCAACACCAGGTCGATTTCTCCATGTCTGTGTTGAGATGGACCTAAAACTAACAAGTATTACTTATGTTGTTTTTGATGAGGCTGATAGATTGTTCGAAATGGGTTTAGAAGAACAACTTTCAGAAATAGTTACCAGATTACCAGACTCAAGACAAACTGTTTTGTTTTCTGCTACGTTACCTAAAGTCCTAGTGGAGTTTGCTAAAGCAGGATTGTCAGATCCAGTTTTGATAAGGTAAATATGCATTTATTTGTGTAAAATTCTTAATTTCAGGACTTATTATGGATACAGCTCTTATTAGTTTATACTTCAAATTGATTACTTATCCCTTCCATGACTGGAGCCACAAATATACACAAATTGCTGACAGACATAAACATCCAATGCATTAAAATGCTGCAAACGCATGGATGCATGCTCATATACACAGACTAATACTAGTTGATGTCATAAAATGTCTAGGTTTTATCAATAAGTTAGTGGAACGACACCTGATCTGATCAACCAACTGAAAACACCTATATGAGAGGCAGGACTTTTGAAAATAGGCCAGCCTAGAAAAGGTTAATCAGGTACAATTATGCTGTCGTAGCAAGATTCGTGGTTTCCTTTGCGCTTGTTTCTACCAACAATAAACATCAATGTGTGGGGCTTATTCTTCTAGTATTATCAGATAAAACAGTTTATGAATTGGCAATTACATACTTGACAGTCATTAAAGGATAAACTATTGTCTCTTCTTAGTAATCTACAACACCTGAAAGTTGACACTATGTATACTGATGAAAGCGCAATTATTGGATATCAGAGTGTAACTTGTTCTAGAGAATAACTAGGCACCAGGCCTAATTTAAAAGTTATCATGATATAAGATTGATCTGAATTAAGAACAATTCTGCGCCAATTCAAGGGTCCAGCGGTCTGTAGACGTAAACAAAAGAATTTGTTACGTAGAAGAGACATAAAGGCAATGGGTTCATTTTTATTTTCAGCTTGTAGCTGCTTCAATTCTCGAAGCTCAGTGAAGTAGCCCTTAATATTATATGCCATAATCAGGCTGCCCAAATCAGTGGGAACATCAATTCAAGATGCAAACACTTGAACTGGCAAAATGTCGAGAATTAATTTACGACGACCGTCGAAATGCTTGAAAAATAAGTGACATTGAATTGAACGATAGTCGCCAAAGCCTTAACCAATTGATCTATCAGAATTGTTTTTGTCCTTTATTGTTTTATAGGATTGCAGTTTTTGTTATTCACGTTAGACAAATACAGGGTGTTTTAAAAAGATCACGTTAAACGAAATGTAGATCAGAATGTGCTTTACCTGTCGTTTCAAGTTTTAGAATTAAGAATATTGAAAACTCAAGTTGAGGTTCAAAAATACAATGAAACACGAGAAAAGATAAGTAAAACCCCGGCGCGGCGATTTGCTTGGCTCGTCTTCCCGGGTGCGTACGCTACCGTGCCCCCAGACCATTGTGGAATCAGTTTGAACTTTATTGGAACACCAATTCCAATATGTGCTCCCTCCACCTACCTAATTCAGTAAAAGTTTCTGCCTTTGTGAGAAACAGCTATCACTTTATTTTATATGAGACTAGTTCAAACCCGCGTCTCCGCACGCGTAATATTTCAATTTGAAACGACACTGATAGGTCCGCAACCTCACATTCAGGCAAGTAACTACTTGACAAAGCGACCTCCCGTAGATTCAATAATTTCTTGCTCAAATTCGCATTCGTTCAACCTGCGGTAATTTTTAAAGTATCCATTAGAAAACTATAGTGTAAAAAGCATTTTTCATCAGGAATAGATGCGGCAGATAACAATCACATTCATTTTTATATCCATGGCAGTCGGGAGCCCTCTTCAAATTGGACATTATTCTGAATTGAACTGAAAATGTTGAAAATGGTTATTGTGGGTTGTTCTCAGCAGTAAGACATATGACATGTGTCGTCGCGGGCTTTTTTATGGAACTTTTTGAGCACTACAAAATTGCCTCTGACTATGTTTCTCTATCTCTTATAGTATACACAGCGTCGGCCGTGAAAGCCTGAAAAAACCGGGTTAATTACAGACTTTTTAATGAAAACTCGATATTTTTTCTTATTTCTTCATGATATAGGAATGAACCCTACATGAAGCCTTCCAAAATAAATTCTCTACATTATAGTGAAAGTTTCATCAAAATCGGTCTCGGTCATCTGGTTCTTGAGTCAATAGAGGACAAACAAACACGCAAACACACGGATATTCACATTTAGAATATAAGTATAGATTAAAAATCACTGAAAAATTATGCCAAATACCACACTCTACACAAAAGGCAACGCCATGTGAATGAATTGGCGAGAGTGCTTTATTTCCTGAATTTTTAATGTGTTCTTAGGGACTTTCTGTTAGAAAATAATTGCATCATTTCTTAAAGGTGCACAGGGCTGTCTAAGTAATGTGTATTGTTGCTGTGGTTAATTTATAGACTTATTCCTTAAGTGTACCCTCTAATTACAGGCTGGACGTTGAAACTAAGATCCCTAAGGAATTGGAATTATTCTACATTAGTGTCAGGCCCGATGAAAAATTAGCATCACTATTAGTTTTGTTGGAGTCTTGTATAGATTTGGAACAGCAAACTATAATTTTTGCTGCAACTAAACATCATGTAGAATATTTGCATATGGTAGGAAAAGTTAGACTTATCACATGATTTTGACATTACAGAAATTGTCAAAATTTTTTCAGGTTCTGGAGAAAGTTGGTATCCCTAACAGCTATGTTTATTCAAATTTGGATCCATCAGCTAGAAAAATACATACTGCTAAATTTGCTTCTGGAAAAGTTAAAGTTCTAGTAGTTACAGATGTTGCTGCACGTGGTATTGATATTCCAATGTTGGATAATGTAATCAATTACAATTTTCCAATGAAACCAAAACTTTTTGTTCACAGAGTAGGTATGTGAATTCAATATTTTTCATTCAATTACTAGTAATTTTCTTGGGGGTCATATGAAAAAGAAAGGTGTTATTCATGAAAATGCAAATGTCGCAGTCAGACCTATCTGCTATAGTAAAGATAATAAAATTTGAAAAACTTGGAAAAGCAAGAGATTTATATGTGAATGATGATTCATCCAACATTTCAAACCTTATTCCAGCTATTTGACTCAAAAGCAAATTTTTTTCACAAAAATTAATTATTCTGAATGAATCCAAACATGATTGATGAAAATCCAATGATTATACCTCCAAATCAAATTCTGGGGTTTAATCTTCATAATTTTTTTTATTTTGTTAGGAAGATGTGCTAGAGCTGGAAGATCAGGTAAAGCTTATTCTTTAGTGGGACCAGACGAGTATGCACATTTCTTAGATCTCCATCTATTCTTGGGAACAACACTCTCCCTTTGCACTCTACAAAATAAGGACGGAAATTTAGGTGTCATACCTCAACATCTTTTGGAAGAGCAACAAAGCTATTTGATAAATTTACATGAAAGGCATCATGACTTGGTGAGAATGTCAACAATATTCTAGATATCTCAAATAATTAACAATGCTGCTGAGGTTTTGCTATTTTTTTTTATTCCTTAATTTTGTAGGTAAATTGTAGAAAAGTATCTGAAAATGGTTATCAAAAATACTTAACAACAAGACCAGTAGCTTCAACTGACAGCAATAGGAAAGTTAAATATATACCATTTCAAACTTGTACCATTCATCCACTCTTTAGAAATATTGGGGAAGCAATTGAGGAGGAACGGCAGGAAATAATTGATAAAATTAAGAATTATAGACCCCATTGTGTAAGTAGAAACCTTTTTTATAAATCAATTGAACAAGATCGACATTTTATTTTTTCTTAATAGGCTATTTGACACTATGAAAGTTATAATACTATTTTTTGACAAATCTATTTAGTTTCTTGAAGATGCAATATCCATTAATTGAACAGAATAAAAAGGTAATTAATTCGAAATATCGTCACATGATTCCAAACTCGCCGGACCGGTGATGACGTCAATCCGCAGTTTACCAAACGCTTGAAGTGTCCTATATCTTATTGGGATCTCTTCGAGGAGCTTCCAACCATATTTCCACATTGTAGGTTTTGTCGGCACATAGACAAATAGTTTTGCTGCTTTTTTCTTATTATTACTGCATCCTGCCACTAAGCACCACCTGTACGTTAATTTCTTCTTTTATATCTATTATATTATAAACAATATTTTCAGATAACCTAACTTCAATTTGATGGAAACAAATGACAATTATTTTCGGCCTGCGTGCCTCGTTTTGGAGACGGGAGTGTGACGTTTCAACAGCAATGTTCAGCGATTTTTTTTCGCGCCTTGTGTGAATTTCAAGTTGTTTTATTGCTATTTTTTTTTTCTAAATTCATAACGATTCAAAATAATCATTTTTCATGTGCTCAAAATACATCACTAAATAATTTTAACAGGTTCTAAAAAAGTTGTCAAATAGCCTATAACCACTTGTCATCATATGGGATCAGTGTGGGAACCTCCAAGCCTTAAAATATTATTTAACCATTCACTCTTGGTAAATGATTGATGAAATTGTGCCCATGGTGCCTTGAGAACACATACTCAATACTCCAAATTCTTCGTCTCACAGAGACCTTTAAAAGGAGGATTGAAACATACATTCATTTAAATATGCAGAACAATGCAACTTCACGCTAAATATACAAACATTATCTTTTCAGACAATCTTTGAACTATGTGGCAAAACAAAATCAGAGGAATACTTAACTATGAAAACTAAAAGAGCATTGCACAAAGATAAAATTACTGAGCATCAAGTAAAAAAAGCTGCTCGATTATCAGAACTTAAAATTTTTGGAGAAAAGCATACTAACAATCTGATTGGCAGTACTCAAAATGATATTGATGAAACATTCCAAGATGTCATTTTACCCAAAAAGAGGAAAATACAAGATTTATATAAAAAAGATGTGAAAAAGCTTAAGAAGGATGAAAATTACATTCCTTATTCTTCCAATGATAAACACACCGAAGACGGGTAAAAAATTTTATATTACATTATGTGCATAGTGAATAGTAAGAATCCTTTCAAATCATCAGATCTTACTCATTACGTTTCAAACCAATCAAAAGCCTTACTAAAATCTACAAAGTCAAGGACTATATTTTGGCCCTTTTCAGTATTAGACGTATTCCATAAAAATTTTTTGTTAATGCTGTTTGAGTATTGACATTTTTTCTTAATCCTGATTTACAGGAATGATTTGATTTGTATGAACAAGAGGTGGGTTTCATAAAATTTAGATTGCCTGATCAAGCACTGTCGAGTTAATAACAGCTATACATAGAGATTCGTAGAAATTTCAAATTAACTGATTCCATTTGCTTGAGTCACTAATTTGAGTATGAATATGATTTTAGGAGTTTTCATAAAACCAGCAGAATGCTTATTGGCTTTATATCCATACGATTTTTTTGCTAACAGTTTTATAATAGATTTTTTCAGATGGGGGGGATATTTTTTTGTAAGAATTGCCGAACTTAATAATGTTTATGGGCGGATTGAAATCAAGGATTTCTATTTCGTTTATTTTTTAAAATGTTAATTTCCATGTCTACCATTTTGTTATTTTTAATAGAAATAATTTTTTCTTGAGATGTGTCGTTTAAGTGTCAAAATGTTCTTTTTTTATTATCAACCTTAGTACTTCGGCGTACATAGTATCTTCAATAAGATATAACTTTGTTCTTTACTAGATTCATAAATTTTTAGATTAGCGGTAAACAAATTCCAAAATGAAGCAATGGAAGCTCAACTAGATATTGTCGGTGATTCATCAGAAATGATGCATGTCTCAAAACAGTTGAAGAAATGGGATCGAAAAAAGAAAAGAATGGTTGGAGTAGAGGTATGTAACATGTATTATTTGAACAGTGATTCTGGTAGCTCGGTTAGCTTTCTGGGAACTGCAACCTCATTGATCTGTTCCCAATATGAAATATGACTTGCTTATCATCTATCTCAATTTTTTCATGCCTTCTTCCCACTCAACTGATATTCTTCAATATTTGTATGTGAAAGAAAAGACTTGAAGCAAAACATGTTCTAAACATAAACTATCCAACAGCTGTTTTCAAGAACCGATCTATCCATTAAACGTTCTATAGATATTTTAAGCTGTGTCGTGCTGATTCTCCCAAGGTACCGAAGAACCTCTAAGAAGCTCTCAATATGCTGAGCATTCAGACATTTCAGTTGGATGATGAGCAGATGCCATCTATCGACTGTTTTGGTGAATATATCAGTAATTGAAAGTGGCTGTTAATTTGCCAATTCATAGTGTAAATAAAGTTTTTCATTCTTGCATGAATGGTATCATTCCAAATTATCCAGGAATTATACCGGAATTAGGTTGATTATATTGCTGACTTGAGAAAGACTGGTAAAAACATTTTTTTCAGAGCAAAAAAGCAGGAAAAATAAGAACAGAGTCTGGTGCTTGGATACCAAAAACATATAAAAGTGATAGGTACTCCCAGTGGAAAGAGAAAACCAAAGCTGATGAAAATAATGATTATGAAGATGATGATGAAAATAATACTAGCAGTTTCAACAAAGGTATTTCGATTAATTTTGTTGGCTTATTCAACTGTTATTTGTAAAATACTGAAAATTCCAGGTCCATCTATTGGTTTGAGGACACATTGGGCCAGACACAATGAAAAAGTAAAACAAAAACAAAGAAAATCTGAAATCAAGACAACTGATGAAATATTAAAAGCTCGTAAAATTGCCGCTAAAAATAAAAGGAAAAATACGAGAAAGGGGAAGAAAGGAAAAAGGAAGATGCGAAAGTAAAAGAAGATTCTAATACCTGTTTATTTTTTTATTTCACAGAATAATGAAGAGTAAATTATTATTTTGTTAAATAAAAGAAGTATTTTTATCAAGAAAAATTCAAATTTCTTAATTCCTGTGTCATTATAAACATATGCCACGTGATTTTACTTAGTGATCCCATTGTGAAATATCATTATCTGGAATTGCATAAAGATTAGAAGAAATAATTTCAATAATACAGGAGATTGAAAAAGTGGTAGAACCTCAAGTACACAATCAATCCATTGGTAAAGATGTTTGTTACCATACTATATTTTTAAAAGTGAAATTTACTTCACTTGCGTCATACTTTATTATTTTGTTATCTTTAAGATGTGGAAGTAGAACAAATTTTGTATGAGAATCCGCATTTTTCAATTGAACGTATTAATATTTTCCGAATATATCTTGGTGCTTTCTGCTACCAGTAGCAAAGAGAAAAAGTGATTGCCCTATCAATAAGGGGTTGGATTTGTTTACTCTGATTATGTATTAACGGCAATAACTCAGATTCGTTAACGTATCCATAAGCAATTTACATAAATTTACTTTCATTTCAATGCAAATCTTCAAAAAGTCCTGTCAACTATTTTGATGGAACTGAATAAAAGATATATTTTGCCACATGTTTCAATGTGAATATAAAATTGCGTCGTCACTAAGAGAAACAACAGCTTTGTCAGGGGGTACAATAGACCATAAGGTCGCAGTGGACTGTAACCTCTTTTAATCTAAACTAAGGGAAACAATCTTCCTCAAGTGCAAAAGAATGTATAGGTGTTGCTCAATGATATTTGAAGAGATGATATTACACAATGACAATTAATTTAAGTAGGATGATGCAGAAAAAAAATTATTACAGGCTTCAGAAAAAAAAAATCTATATAAACTTAGTTACTCTTTTTAGTACCTGGAAAATTAATATAACAAATTCCTGAAACTTCGCCACATTAGCTGTTACCAGAGCCAACGCTCTTTTATTCACCCAAATCAAAATAAGCACTCATCAGTTTATTTTGAAGAGTTCCTAGACATGCTTATTAGAGATTTCTTTACAAAAATGTCATTTTAACTTCTAAATTACAGTATTTGAAAATAAATCCATATCATACATCCTGGGCAAAAAAAAAAAAACGGATAAACAAAATGTTCATTGTATTCATACACAGGGTAGAACTGAAAGTTGCAATATCTGAACCCTGTGGAGGTAATGAGTGACGCAATGATGAGTCCATAGATGCGTTTTTGAAGCCTGCTCTTCTCTCAACATTTTCTTGTTTAATTCACGTCAATAGGTCTTTCCTGAAAGGAATTACGATTTTTCAAACAAAAGTATGCAATTTATAGCATTATAACACATGGAGAATATGCAAATAAAAATATTAAAAATAAACACATACTATTGAGTGTATTGCCTCCATGTGCTCTTATCACTGCTTCCATGGGGTGGGGTAAGCTTCCAATACCTTTGGGCTATGAGGAGACCAGTATAATCGATAGATGTTCATCTCATCAAGATAATCTGTTATTGTCGCCACGCGGGGCAACAAAAAAAAAACCAAAGGAAAAACATGATTTTTGAACATTTTTCGATGTAACGATCAGCAGTTAAAGCACCATTTTCTAATAAAACAAGGTCTGTAAAGGCTTGCGCATAGATAAATAATAGGCTTGCGTTAAAATTCCAGGCCACACCACAAAAAGCGTTCTAATGTTATAAATTGTATAGTTCCATTTGAAAAATCGTATTTCTTTTGAAGAAAGAGCAAGTGATGTGAATCACATCATGTGAATGCTAAGAGAAGATCAAACTTCAAAATCTCATATAAAGACCCATCGTTGCGTCACTAATTACCCCCACATTAATTAAGAGGAAATTGCAGCTTTCAGTTCTACCTACAGATATACCATCAGATTCGATAGAAATTCCAGCAGACTCGACATCAGGTGATGAACTAGATGAAATAGGCTACAAATAGACAACAGAATGATCAGAATCGATGAACAACTTGAAAAGTTAGTTCCAAATGAATTGGATGAAATTTTTTTTTAGGCATGTGAAATTTTTTTTCCGGGGGGGTCTATTCCAAGTGGTGACATTGTGTCACATGGAAGTTTTTTACTTTGTCGAACGAAAAACGTAATCTCTCATTCTTAAATGTTAGTCCATTGTCCGCGTCTATCATAGATTGTATCTATATCTATGGCGTCTATATAATTCTTCGGGTCAAAGTTAAAAATTTCGACTTTTTTCTAGTTTTCCTGAAATATCTCAGTTCCTATAAGATTTTCGTTATTTTTATTCATTATAAATATTGTTCAGGAATAAATTTTCTAAAATTTTTGTTTCTAAAGTTTTTTTGTAGGGTGTCAGCGTCTATAAAATGGCAAAATCAACTTTTTGCCAGTTTTTCTGAAGTATCTCAGTTCCTATGATATTTTCGCTATTTTTTTTTTCATAAATATTATAGAGGAATAAATTCTCTACAACTTTCGTTTTAGAAGTTAAGAATAAGAGAGAATAAGAATTAACTACAGTTGAAATTCTTTTAATATTTGAATATAGATTATACATTTTTTGAGTTTTCAAATGGCCTATTTCAATGTTCAGAGTGATAAACTTTAATAGATAATTCCGCTCAAGGAACCATTTTAGCAGTTGCGTAGTTAAAATTATCATAATACTCGTACATCCTTCAGTGAGTGTGAGTAAAATTGTATTTGTCAAATTCAGAAGAAATTTTTCAGATTAACAAAAAATTTATTATGAATGTGTATGAAGGAACTACAGGAAATGATAGAAGTTATTTAGATCTTCACTTCGTTTTTCAACCGGTGGATCCTCCATTATTTCATTGAACGAGATGTCAAAATCTATAGGGGTTTCAATAATATTTGTATCACCTGTGATCTCTAAGTGCGATAGTGCTCAATATAAGTTCATCTGTAATATCAAGTTTAGTTGGAAGTAGAGGATCCTTTGCCCTGAAGCACCCCACCAAATTTGCGGGGCTTCATGCAAACACATCTGTGAAACGTCAAATTTAAAAATGTCAGTTTGTTTACTTTAAAGTCCAATTTCTGCGAGTTACCATGTTATAAGTCCGGTTATACTTTTGGTAATAGTGCGGTTACCCCATAGATATAGATATCTATATCTATGGGTTCCCCCCACTTATTCTCACTGTCAATTTCTTAACACGGTTATACATCCTCGCTAAAACATAGTTGGTTACCGTGGAAAGTTTTAGCTAGGATGTACTAATTTGAATATGCTTATTTCCAGAAATGTTGATCAGTTTCCTGTATTATTATATTAAAAAATGAGGTGATGAATAATGTATTTTTGAATTAAAATAACATATAAGTAGATTTTTATTGCAAAAGAATTAAGAAATAAGAAAATGAAGTAAATATGCAACATCATACATCAATCGTTCATCTGGCTGAAAATGTTTATGTCTACATTTAATTTTAGTTAGGGTGAAATTGATTCCTCATACTAAAGTACTAAACAGGTACATTTAAAATCAAAACTGTTAATATAATTCAAACATCAATATTCTACTAAATAGCTTCCAGTTCACCAATAAAATTATTCAGGTGGTGGTGGTGGTAGTTGCGGTAAAATTTCTTGGAGTTTTTTGATGGTATCAGGGCCAAGTTCACTCAGATCAAAGTCGAAAGTATTAGATAGTGCATAGAGACCTGTATCGGAAATCACCTCAACTATCTGAAAATTCAACAATATATTGATAACGCATCATGGAATAAATCAAATATTTCAGTTTACTCACTTCTTGGAGCATATCATCTTCTGTTACCAACTGAATCCGTTCCCTTAGGTCGCATAAAATTTTAAATCTTTCTGGATCCCTAAATTGTAAAGTTTCATCACAAGGACCTGGCTCGCCAGGACGAATTTTATATTTATTGTTCATATCGATTACTATTCCTAATTCGTCACTGTCATCACTCTCTTCCTCACTACCTGATATTTCCTCTTCTTCAACAATTTCTACATTATCTTCATCCTCATTGTTTTCTTCTGCGACTTCATATTCATCTTCTTCAGACAGATCTTCATCTTCTCTCATCATTTTCATTGGAGATTCTTCTACATCCGATTCATCTGACCTTTTTCTCTTTTTTGCACTGTCGTTTTCGTCATTTTCGTTGTCATTAGTCATGACTTCTTCGATTGGTGATGAATTTCTACTAGCATCTGAGCTGTAACTAAATCATAAACTTTCTACAAAATCTGTGTTGACAACAGTTCTTGGTAACTACAAAGGATTAGGACATCCTAAGGAGATTTCTATGTATCAATAAAATTTGTTAACATTAGTGACATTTTAGTATGTTACATCTGAGATTATATTAAATAATAATTGCATTCTTCGAGAATACAATAACATGCATTATCTGATATAAAGCGTGCCAAAAAAGGATTGTAACTCGTCAATAATTCTAGTACGAAGAAGTATTAAGGAAAATCCTCGGACCAGTCGATTTTTAATTTCAAAAGCAATTTATTGTATTCTTTTTTGAATTTGATATTTTTCACCCCTATGCACCTGTGATGTGTGGAGTATTGTTCTCTGTACATTGTCCATTTTTTCATTGACTCCATTTTTGATTTTATCTAGCTTCGTATTTATTGGCTCTCTATTGTCTATTTTTTCCTAACAGATCCTCTACATTACATAGTTCTTTTAGAGACTTTCTGTGTCTTATTGAATTGATTTTTTCTCATTTAATATATCAAGAACAGGTATAATCCACAAACATCCAGTTGTGTGAGACAATTTGAGTGCAACCACTGACTAGTGACCATCAATCTGAATGAATTAGCTGACTAGGCAAAACACTGACTCTTTTCGATTTCTACCTCATTATCTTCAAGAAGAGAAAGTGAAGAAAATTGCGTCAAAATTAAGTTCCACATCTCCAATCACATGGTAGAAAGAACTCTGTACATCCTCTTTCTGATTATTATTTTGAATTCATCTATGTCTTTACATGTTCTTTTTAGCATGTGATTGGAGATGTGAACCATCATTTTGACTTAATTGCTTCAAATATCGAAGTTTTTATGAAGATTTTGTCCGTGTGTGGGATACTGATGATGCCAAAGAAGGTTGAAACCGATATATCTCTTATCTCAGTGACAAAATCTAATATTATTTCTCCAACCTCATGATAAGACATCTCTGAGCCTGGGAATTGAAAATGGTATTCATTCGATGATTACTATTCTGGAGCACAACAACGTAACGCTCAGAATTCACCGACACCCATCTGGGACCACAAACATTTAATTTTCGAGTTACAAAGTGGTCATTGAATTTAAGGTGAAATTTGGCAGACATACTGCAGTACCAGATTGGCAAAATGAAACAGATGGCCACCCTTATCGAATCCCCCTGAATGGACTAACTAGAATCATGGAAAAATCATGAACTAGAATCTAGAACCATTTAATAGAGCTCATTTCACATTCTTGAACCAGGTCCCTTAAAAATACACACCTGCATGGGTTTTTTATGTTCATTGTTTTGATATTCCGACCACCAATATAAATGGCAGACACAAATATTTAAATACTTCCTTTTTCTTTACATTTCTGAAGTTTGTAACGGGGACAAATTGATTTCTATTGATCTGAACCTTGATCCCTACTAATATGAAACATGAACAAATCATATTCAAAAATTCAAAAGGGCAGCCAACTCCCTAACTGTTTTAATATGACATGAAATGAAAAAGTAACCAACCTGTTTGAATGTCCTTCAGACAATGTTGTGTATGCTTCCATAGGTTCTTCATTAGTTTTTGGGGAAGGTGATGAACTTGGATCCATCTTTTCATCACTATCAAACAAATTATTAGTTTCTGACATATCAATCTCCAAAGAGCAACTTGAGGTGTTAGAAACTATTAATTGAAGTGGTGCATTAACTGTGGTCTTTTCTTTCTCCGCTTTTTGAGGTACTTTGGTTGATTTATCATCTTCATCTTTTTTTTCTTTCTTATTCTTATCCTTCTTCTTATGCTTATGCTTTCTTTCTTCGGATTTATCTGAATGGAGAATTTGTGTATTTGAAAATACATTTGAATATACCTATACATACCTCTTCTTGGTTTCTCATCTTCTCTTCGATTGTCCCTTTTTTCTTGTTTATTGTCAGGTATTCCAGATTCAACAGCCAAGACTGAAGATGCAGCAGATTCTTGAGGTAATGCGGCTTCTCTACTTCTCATTTCCTTATTTTTTGATTCACCTTTTAAACTATCTCGATGTTTATCCCTATCTCTAGTGGAATCTTTGTCCTTTTTTTCTTTTTTGTTTCGTTTGTCTTCCTCGTCTCCCTTATCTTTTCTATCCTTTTCATCTGCAATTTTTTTGGAATAGTGAATATTAAACATGTTATTATAAATATAAAAAATAAAAGAAACCCCTAATGGACCTTGGGCTTTTCTTTTTATCTGTTCTGATAATTAGTCAATGTATTTGTATTTCCATGCATTCTAGGTTTCTATGAAACCCTTCATAAGCTACTTAAAGCTTGTGCGAGTTTGAATGATGGATGTGTTCTGTGTAGGCTTTGTTACTGTGTCCCGAAGCCACCTTAGGCACAACACTGTTAATTGTTTATCCAACAGTGTCAGCTATCATTTGAAATATTTCATCATCAAACTCCTCTCTACTCACATAGTTTTTTTTGGATGTTTAGAGTGTACAACTGTTAATTATCATACATTAAAATATCAAAAAAACGGTATATTTGAAACATAGTTAGTTTGGTGTTGAAAAAACCATGATTTATGACGTTTTTAAATTAGAGTTAACGAGGCAAAAATGTATTGAAATTACACCTATTTGTAAATATGTTCTTGAATTAACTGACAATTAATTTTGGGGTAATTATAAAGTTTACTACCCACTTGTATTTTTTTGGATTTTTTTTTGTATTTTTTTTTTGTGATCTTGAGGTAGGGAAAATGAACCTAACCTAACCTAACTTAACCTAAACTGAATGCGGATCGATGTTTTATTTTTTTATGAAATTTTTTTTTTAATTTAAAAAATTTTTTTTTCAACTTTTGGTAGGGAAAATGAACCTAACCTAACATAACCTAACCTTGTTAAACAAAACTATATAGACTATATATAAGACTATATCAGAGCCGTATCCGAGGTAAATGGAGTATATTTATGAGTTTCATTTATTTGTTTTCTCGAAAATTACTGCCTCCCCAGAGCTGTAATTGAGACTGCAGTATCAGGAAGTCCTATAGATTCACTGCGCAAAATATTTTCAAAATCGGGCATTAAACTTTATAATAACCAATTTTGGATTTAAGTGTTTCTTCTATCTTGTGCAATTAAAACATGGCTAGAACTGATCACCAGATGAGGTGAATAAATCACATAGAAATTTGGCTGATGTAACATTAATGAATGTTGAATGTGTTTGTTTGAAATAGATCAGAAAAAAATTCATCATGGGTTGGAGGATGGAACTGAGAACCAAACACCCCAAACTGAGAAAAAGGCTATACAGTAATCCTAATTTTCAATATTTTGGATGTGTAAAGCTTAAGACTCGGTATCATTATATGCTGTTAAGCTAAATGATATTTAGCTGATCAAAAAATAATTCAAATTGTATTTTTCTATTATTCTTCTGTGAATATTGTAATGAAGACTTTTAATTCAATATCAAATATTCATAACTATTGATTTGAACTAATGAAAATTTTTGTGAAAAAATAATAGATATGAAGATTTTTTTCAAATTGCTCTACTGAACATTTTATTTGGAAAATACAACTACAGTGTAACCTCTTTAATTCGGACACATTTAAATCCGGACATCCAGTACTCCGGACGCCTGATTTCAAAACCCATAGTCTGGACGTATCCCTATAATCCGGATGCACACAAGCGACTGCTTCTCAAATGTACGAGTTAAGACACGAAACAGACCAAAGATTATAGAGAACTCTATAATCTTTGAATCAGATGAATGTTAGAGTACCGCTAGTGTACCAATGTACAGGAAATGAAGAATAAAGCAGTGAAAAATGAAGCTTACTGTAAAGTTCAAAATTTCAGATTTCTTCAAAGTTGAGTAAAATTTTAATAAGATCTCTTGATTTTACAGATTCAAATTAAAATTATTTTCTTTTTCTGAATAATGCTATTCGTTCAATAAACAAATTACAAGAAAAATAAATATATCATTTCTATTGTGATACGAGTTTTGATATCTTGTGTTTGAAAATTCGAACTAATCAAATATTTTCTTTTACTTTCATGGATATTATATTTCATTCAATAAACAACTCTTAAGAATTATTCTGTTTTTCTATAATCCAGACAAATCGAAAATCCGGACAACTGCCTTGCCATCAATTGTCTGGATTAAAGAGGTTGCCCTGTATTGGGAATCTCCCAACTTTCAAATTGACATCTTTGAAAAAAATAGTGAATAATTTTCCAGATTATACTATTTGGTTTCTGTGATGAAGCCATAGAAATTTTAAGTTATATCTTGGAACTAATAATTCTTGAACGAAAGATAAAAACAATGGAATTGAACATGACAACCAAATTCAAATTGAACAATATTAAAATGAAACTGCTAGAATAATACAATAACAATAAAGCTAAATGAAAAGAAATATCTCACAAATAAAAAAATTGCCTCCTTTGATAAGACAAATACGAATATCTTCATTTAACTTTCTTCATTCTTTTGAGTTTATTACATTAATTCAGTGTTTTTCAACCAATGGGTCGCGAGTGGTCGAGAGAACTAGGTATCTACTGCATAAAAAAACATCAGAAAATTCTAAAAAGATAGATAGATATATCAAAAAAATAGTAATCAGAGAAATACTGGTAATTGTAATTCATACAAATAAATTAATAAAAAAAATATTTGGACTACTAGTTTATTTTAATGTACTTTAATGCTTGTTTTTGTTCATTGAGAAGTAATGAGACAATTATTTATTCTTTCTTCACATTCATAGCCATCTCTTTTCTTCTTGTAGTGCCAATAAATAGTCGTGATGGTCCAAGAAATTGAACCAAAAATGTAGCTCGGTGTTGAGCAAGCAGAAATATTGATAAAAAAATTTTAGTAGTTCAGGCTAGTTTTCAATGACTGATTCTTTGCATGAATCCGTCTTAAAGTTTTTTTTATTTAAGTTGTGGATACTCCAAAGTTCCTGTTTGATTCCAAGGAATCTGTATGTATATGATTATTATATACACGATAACAAGTCCTAACCAAAATAAATCTACATATTATAATAAATTTAATTTCATTGCAGCTTAGCAAACCTCAATATTTTTAAACTATGTATCACAATTCGGAAAAATTAAATTGCAAAATATCTATGGAAAATCTTCTGAAATTATTTTATAGGAATTCTAAATAACTTACTTTTGGCATCTTTCTCTCGAAACTTCTCAACAGATGTGCTTTGTACAGCCTGAGGAAGTGGACTATTAGGTTTTGACGATGGATTCTTTGGGCTAGGTGATCTTACTTTTGGAGACTTTTCCATTTTCGATACTTTTTCCTTGCTTTTGTCCCTATCCTTATCTCTTCTATCTTTATCTTTCCTCTTCTCTTCTCTTTTCTCCCTTCTTTCCTCTTTTCTTTCAGACTTATCTTTTTCTTTATGTGGACTATGCTTACTTTTCGTTTTATCAGTACCTGAAACCCAATTTAACATTTTTATTTGTGTATGAAAAAGAATCAAATTTAAAATTTTCATTAATAGACTGTAAAAAAAAATAGATCTCAATACACACAAGTGTAGTCGATCAATGATTAGTATTGACAATATATTAAATCTAAACTTTAAACTAATTAAGATATTTTTCTCTTCGTAGACAAGTTATGATATAATGAACATAACATGATATATATAAAAGTCAGGAAAAAATAGTCTGAAAATTCATTCTCAAGAATTTGATGTTATTTCACTTTGTGAATTGAACATAATTCAAGCTACATCCATGAAAGAGAATTCACTTACTTTTATCTTTTTCAAGTTTTGTGATAGTTTTGTTTTCCTTTGGTATTGGTAACGCTGCCTTTGGATCTACTACCTTTGATGTCTTTGTTATAGGTGTTCCGAAAAGATCTTGAAAACTATTTGATATAGGTGGTTCGAATTTCGGCTTTTTCGGAGGCAACTCTCCACTCAATTTCGGTTTACTTATGAGCTGATTCTTTTCTTCATGTAATATAGATTTATTCTCACTTATTTCCTGGGAGTTACTAGTTACCTGGAAATTAATTTGTATTTATAAAAATTGATAAGTTTGTATATGTATTTTAAAGTCTCATATTCATACATACACTATGGAACACATTTTTAATTGTTTATATAAGAAAACATAATAAATGTATATGAATCAATGCTGAGATTTGTTTTGGATTTGAATATCAATAACTTACTTTTTCTGAATAAAAAAAATAGAACTACATTATTAATACAGAACAGAATAGAATAACTGAATAAACAAATATTTCGTGAAAAAATCTTTATGGTTAAATGAATCAGGCAAGAATATTTATTTTGAGGACTTTTTTTCAATGTGACTAGTTCTTGCTATCTCGGGAGTTGATTAACCAGTTCTCAATATTCTATGTTTTCTTTTTGCACTTTTTAATCGGTTTTCTCTTTATTTACATATCATATTATTCCATATTGCGTACGGTTATTCTTGATAAAGGTGAACACACATCATAGGGTTTAGTGTATCTTTTTTCTTTCTTATTTTTCCTTTGAATTTTTAGCACATTACGATTATTCCAAAAGGAAATATCTTTCAAATGTTTCATATCCTTTCATTCATCTCTTTTTTTATCTCTAATCTCTAGAAACGATTTTCTCATAAACCTCAAATCAGAAATTTACTTTAATCTTTGCCACAGAAAGCATTGTACTTATTTCTGAATACCTCTATAAACCTCGAGAATGAAAAAAGTAATCCGTGAATAGACGTGATGCCCAACTATTCACTCAATGACGAAATGAAAATATTCGATATTCAAATTTCCATTTTGGAAAACCCAAAATTATGTTAGTGATAAAACAAGAACTGTAAAAACAGTTCTAAAGAACTGAGAAAAACCAGCAAACGGAGTGTCAAACCTATGGAAAGTGAACGGACTGAAATATCGAACTCATACGAACTTTTGAGTGATTTTGAATCAGAGTATCAGGAAGATTTGGAAACCAACGAAGAAGAAAAATGAGAGTGTAAACACAGGACAACGAGGCAAAAGTGAACCTCCACGAAAAGGTGAGTGAACATAAAACGAATAAACCGCCTAAGGAAAGAAATCGCCCACAGTGGCAGAAAGTGAATAACACGTTAACTCAAATGAATATTAAATGCAAAAAAGTCAAGCCGGTAACCCAAGGAATACGAGTCGAATCGGCTTCAGAAAACGACTATAGATTTTTATACAGAAGTTTGAAAGAAGAAAAGATTGAATTTCATGATTAGAGCCGCTTGCCGTTTCGCTAAATTCGGAACTAATTCAAGCTCTTAGTCCTAAATCAGATGCGCAGGCATAATAATAATAATAAACGTCTTTATTTCTCTTTTCAATATGACACAGGTGAAGTTTAGCCTTAGGCTATTCTTATCGTTAACCTGTATCGTAATATATATAATAATAATAGCTCGCATTTATTATGCGTGCGCATCTGATTTAGGACTTAGAGCTTGAATCAGTTCGGAATTTAGCGTAGTGGCAAGTGGCCCTTACGAACTTAAAAGCGAGATAAAATTGAAAGTGGTGCTCCGGGGAATAATTACCGAAATAACTGAGGAGGCAATAAAAAACAGACCTAGCTGTACAAGGTTACCCGGTAACAAAAATCGCCAGAATGAAGGGGAAAAAAGGAATACCAGCACCTCTGGTACTTTTCGAAATCGATAAAACTAATAATTATAAGTTATAAGTGGAGGTGATCATTTGTCAACCTTAAAGTGCAAACAAAATCCGAATAATAATGATAATCGACTTTATTCTCACTAAACAGCATTCTTACAAATAATTTTACATAGATGAGTTAAGATCTTTAATGTGAGAAAGGGCCGAGGAAAGATAAAAAATTCGTGGAAGTCCCCATTCCGAGAGAAACGAGGGAAGAAACGACTTAGAATTCAACAGAATTATTTAAGGTGACCATTCGTACTTATTTTACCAGTACTGTACTGGTTTTCAGGCATAAATCCTGGTTAGTCATTATGCGCGGTATGCACTGGCGCGATGCGATAAGCGATGCAACAACCCAATTCTTATTCTATACCGATCACTCATAATGATGCAAACGTAATGGAAATGAAGGAACAGAAATTTCCATCGAAATTGATGAAATTCATACAGTCCCATTTAAAGAATAGTTAGTTCCAAGTGAACATTGATGGCATGAGAACAACGATAAGGAATATCGAAGCGGGGTCGGTCCTTGGCTTAAAGTGTCACTTAAGCATGCTAAACTACCTGCAAAACCCGACCTAAAGTGACGCTTTGCAACTATGCCAAAGCGGTGCAAACGGACATATGTCGGATATACCAGAAACGAAAAGCAAAAAAGTACAATTTGCAGACGATACGGCCATATAATAGTCCTGTCGTATGAAGAAAGCCATGAGAAACCAACTGCAGAGAGATATGGTGTAAATATCAGAATATTTCGGGAAATTGAGAATCAAGGTGAACTAATGAACAAATTAAATTTCCTTGAGAATGAGCAATCAAAGATCATTCATTGAACATATCGAAGAAATAGAAAACATCACGATAGACGACCAAAAGATCAGATGGAATAAGCAAGCGCAATATCTATTGGTCATACTAGATAAAGAGCTGAAATTCAACAAACAAATGAAGGAAAATAGAAAAAGATCAAGACAACTACATGCATGTTTATACCCACACCTAAACGAAGGAAGCAAACTGTCATTTTTAGAACAACAATCTACAAACAAGAATTTATAATTCCTAATTAAATGTAAATATTCCAAAAAAATTTAATGAAAACCTAGTTTAAAAAAATATGAATATTCAACATGTTGCAGCAAAATAAGCAAAAGGCACATAATTCCACCATTCGAACAATTTCAAAAATCTCACACAATGAGCACAACAACATAACGATTATAAACACAGTCTATCAATGTTAGCCTTAAATTATCCCATGGAAAGGAATTTCCTCGTGCATGGGGGGGGGGGGGTCACTGAAAAATAAGATCCGTCTTTATTAAAAGACAGTACTTATGCCTAGCATAACGTATGCCGCACCCATCTGGAATAACCTAGAAAGCTATAAGAAAAAAGAACTTCAAAGTACTCTAAACAGAACGATCAGAACAGCACTTGGTATCCTATAGTCCATCAGTAATACACAGATCAGAGAAGAACTGAAAATTAATACTATGGAGGAAATAGTACTTGAACAGACAGAGAAAATGGTTCAAAGAATGAAAGGTAATAGAAACGATCAGGCTTTCAGAAACAGTATTTCCCAAAAATCCCTCTATTCTGAACCGAAGTTATTCAACATGATACCTGAAAGTATTAGGAAGTTTACTTTCAAGTTCAAACAGTATAAAAGAAATGCTAAAAATTATCTTCTCGCCAATTTGAATACTGTTAGTATATTGTAGCTATCGACGACTCCTTGATGTGTGCTTTTGTTTGATTTTTTCATTTTTTGTTACTATGTAGGATTGTACACTTTGCATAACTGCAGTAAGAAGCGAAGACCCAAAAAAAGGGATTGCTTATTTTGAAAATATCAATATAGATTAAGTTATAATTTTACAACCGGAAACAAACGGAATTAAATAAAAAAAAATAATAAATAGATAGATTTAAAACTGTCCACTAGAAGAATGTCGAGTTCACCACTGTATAATACCTCAAAATATCTTCAAAGATAACGGATTTTTAAAATCACTCTGCCAGACACTCGAACTGGCGAAACGTCGAGACCTAATCTACGACGACGGCCTAAATGCTCGAAAGAACATGTCACATTGCTCCACATGAGTTAGGGATATTGACTTAAATTCCAAAAAAACATAGTTTAAATGAGATTTTGTAATGAAAATTTATATTAATCCTGGCTATAGGGTTCATATTGATAGTTTAGACTGTTTAGAGAAAATACAGAGGCGATTCCTGAGATGCGTTAGTTTTAGAATTGCTGGCATCTATCCGATTCATAGCATACTAAAAAGTATCTATTGGATAGATTTCATGTGAACTCCTTGAAAGAACGCCGGATTTACTTAGGAATTCTCTTCCTTCGTAATATTCTACCTATGTTCACAAAATGATTGCCCTTACTCGCATCAATGAATGTGCGCGTCCCGAGATTGCCAGTTCGAAATATAAGCACTTTTTCTCTATTTCAGTATCGTAATGAGTTCATTACAGAACTCAAAGTAGTGCTGTAATGAAACTCATTACAGCACTGTTTCAGTTATATTTTTCGTTTTGTGGTTGTCAGTACTGACCTCCGATCGAATCAAGTTTCGAATCTAATCTGTCAAATTTCGTAAGTCACACCAACTGCCAAGATGAAATATAAGAGTCACTAAACTGAATTTTTATTTGAATTTCAAGGGTATTTCACAAAACTTGACTGAAATAGAGAAAAAATCGTCTAATACTCGTTGCAGAAGGCAAGTCCAACACTCATGCTTTCGAAAACTCGCTCCTTCGTCGCTTGTTTTCGAATTTCGCATTCGTGTTGGAATAGGAGCCCATTCTGCAACTTGTTTTAGAATATACTATTCTCTATTTCAGTTCATTACAGAACTCAAAGTAGTGCTGTAATGAAACTCATTACAGAACTGTTTCAGTTATATTTTTCGTTTTGTAATTCATCTTCTATTTACGAAACCGAGCGTTCTCTGAATTGAAACGACATACTTGAACTTGGCTGATTGATAATTGGGGGCTTTTTCATTAGTCTGCTGATGAGTAAATGTTTCATGATATTACATCAAAGATAATCTCCCTCATAGCTTGCTTAAGAAAAGGATAATGAATAATACAATTTAGGAACAAAAGATAGAATGATCATTTATTTCGAAATTGTTGAAGCGATCAGTTCTCCTTCTGAGTTTTTCTGTTAAGAATATTTAATTTTTTTTTTTTGATAAATGAAAATGGAATATTTGAATTAATTTTATATTTTTCTGTTCTCGATGAAAAAAAATTCAAACTGTTAGGTCCGAACGCCAGACAATAAAGGTGCCTATACAGAGTGTCCCTCCGGGAGAGCCCATTAGAAGTTTATGGGAAAATAATAATTCGATCAATTTCAAATTTCGTGTGAAGATATAAGCCAAGTAGACCTTCATTTATGATACATTTTTAAATATCAATGACTTCCGCTTTCACCAAAAATGGTATCAACTTTCTTATTTCAAATGGAACACCTGTATATTATGACTTTTTCGGATAGATCTTCGAAAGCCCCATTCATTTTATATATTATTCCCTATCTAGAGCTGTTTTCGAGTTTTTCACTACTTTTTGAAAAAAATTTCCAATTGTAGAACACTGAGAATTCAGTAAAAGCGCAACGCACAATTTTAGATATGTTTTCTGAAATGGATTACCGAAAAGATATACACTGTGAAAAAAAAATAACGTTCTGATATGCTATAATTTGAATTAAAAAAATGGAAACCCTATTCACACCTCATCACATACCAATTTGTAAGGAAAACTTAGTGGTGTCTCTATATCTAAAAAGTACCATTTTCGAGATATTCAGGAATAACTGTTAGTGTCAAAATTTCAATTAAAAAAAAAGCTAAAAATTCGATTTTTCCAAATGGAGTTTTTAAAGGGTTCTCCATATCTAAAATATACCATTTTCGAGATATTTAGAAATAACTGTTAGCTACGAGCATAATATTTATAATATGTGAAGTTTCAAATATGATCTATGTTCGTCTTCCGTAAAGGAGCATTCACAAGGGGACAATTGACAAGCCGTTCCATTAAGCCAATTCATTAAGACATTTCATAAAAGTGCGTCTTTCATTCACAAGAGGGCAATTGTATGGTCGGCTGGAACAACGTTGGATGTCTATCATTTTTTAGTGTAACATCCAACGTTGGATGTCTATCATTTTTTAGTGTAACATCCAACGTTGTTCCAGCCGACAGTTCAATTAACAAGCCATTCCAATGGGAAGTGTCAAATTCGCGTCATTCATCTAGACAGTTTCTATCAGAATATAATGAGAAGGTATATTTTTGAGGAAAGTTGTTTAGCGATCATCGATAGACTCAAATCAGAACGTTCATTGAAGAACCTATATATTTTCTCGCTAAGGGAGGAAATAGATGTTTTTGATGAATACACAAATTTTAAAAGAAGATAGATTAGACCTGGATGTTCAGAAGATCTACTTTGGGTCAATAAAGACAAATATCGAGATAATTAGAAGTAGAGGATCTTGAAGAGTATAGACTATGTATGAGAATGTCTCCGGATGGCGTTTTGAACAAGTCCATGTCGACTTGAGATGCGCATAAAAATCTGCGGAATAAATTAAGACGCCAGGGACATACCTTTTTTATCATGTCTATGGAAAGATAATTTCATTCTGAACTTTTTTTTCGAATACAATTTTTATCCATTTCTAACCGTCAGCGATCTGCAGCGTGTTTTATGTTAATTCTATTCCATTTATTTTTTTCTGTATTGTGGTAGTATGCCTTTATTTTTAGACATAGATATGATTTTGTGCCTTGAAATCAAGAAGGCTAGTTTTCTAGTCAATGTGCCTCCTCAAATAAGATTAAGTATATGGATACAGCAAGATGGGGCTCCATGTCACAACGCTGCCATTGTGAAGAGATATTTAGATCAAGAATTCGAAAATAAATGGACCCTTATATTTTGATCATAATGGCTAGATGACCTAGATATGATTTTGTTTCCTAAAATGACGGAGGTTCTGTAACAAACTATTTCTCTTGTTCAAAACGCCATTCACGGAATGAAAAAATATTCGGACGTTTTCGAGAAAATTGGGGTTACCAAGATAAGTGAATCACCCTGTACTGGACGTGGATGTAAGTCGATCATGAGAACAATGTGTTCAAAATACGATGTTGGACTTAGCATAGGTTGTTCTTTTCCATTTCATACAGCATGATATTTGTATTATGACATTGTAAATATTTTGAAAATGAATAAAATGTTTTGAACCAATTAAAATGTCAAAAAATTTCATATATCTTTTTAGTAGAATAGTATTTCCTCTAAAAATGAAAATATTCGTGAAGAGTGATCACAAGAGCCTAGGGTTGCCATATGGCAACCACCAATTTTGAAAAAACTAGAGGGCCTATAAAATTTTAATATTATTTTTCTGTCTCTACAAAGCGTTTCGGACCAGCTTTTAACAAAAAAATTACAAAAACCAAAAAAATAATTCGGGTGATAATGGGTTAATTCAATAATTCTATTGAAGTATTGTTCCTAATTTTTACAAAAAATGCAGAGGATATTGGAAACAATGATTATCTGAGATACATAAAGAAATGAGTTAGTTTGCCATGTTTCAAGAATATAAAATAAATGACAAACACGTAGAGTCAAGACAAGAAGTTAGAGAAGTTGAAATTCAAAGATCTAGAAGAACTATAAATGGTAATTTTTGGCAGTTCTATTTTTTTTTTTAATGAAACTATATCCGTGGTGTCGGAGAAGAAGGAGATAAGTCCATTATCGAGAATTTTCAGAAACATTATTTGAAGTTTGATTACAAATTACAAATCGTCCAGAATCAAGATATATCTCGTTTCCAGAATCAAGACATATCTCGTTTTGCTCAAGAATGGACTCATTTCCTTTTGTCCCAGCACCATGGAATTACTTGAAGTTTGATTACAAATCGTCCAGAATCAAGACACATCTCCTTCTGCTCGAAAATAGACTTATCTCCTTTTTCCCCTGCACCACGGAGATAGTTTCATAAAAATTAAAATATATATTGGTTGAAAATATCCATTTGAAGTTCTTCTAAATCTTCAATATGCATTTAATCCAACTTGGTTTTTTTGACTTATACTCATTTGTCCACGAGCCACAGAACTATGTACTACGAAAAAATAACTTACGACAGCTCCTCCCTTGAGCAATTTTTCCTTAAAGTCTTCAGGAGGTGAAGTAAAGATATACTTCTCTTTCCTAATTTTACGAAGGGGAGGTCCAGCTCTTTGCAAGGATAAATCATAACTAAACTTGATCTTCTTAGGTTCGCCACTATTACGAAGGTATACTTCGATTGGAACAATGAATCCTGCATATCCTGATTCTTTCACAGAATAGGGTGGTTCCTTGATCACTAATATGAAATGAAAGGAATCTGAGTTATATTATAATTCCAATTATCATATATTTGTATGTACAATATAATATAATGATACTTCTGAATTTAAATACAATTTTTCAAAGTGAAGACAAATGATTAATTAAATAGTGTTACTTCTAGGCTTTGAATTAATTTATGCTCACCTCTTCTGGGTTTTGGAAATGTTTCATGCAAGTAGAAAACTACTTTTTCTACATAATAGTGGATATTTGCACCATCAAATCCTCGAACAAATATTTTCCAGTCATGAGTAAATCCTTCTGGTGTATTTTTTGTCCTCAAAGTAGCTTCATGCCCAATTTCTAAACTAATTTTTAGTGACATTCTGGTTCCTTTAATTCAGGTTTCTAACATTTTAGTGTGTTGAATCCTAATTCACTGAACTTCGCTCAGGAAAAAAGACCTACTTGAATTCATAATAACCTAATTTCAGAACACTCCCACATTCAGATTTTGTGTCCCTATAAAAGTTATAAATAAAATACTATGTTATTTGATTATTCTTATTCTTTTTCAAATTAGAAGTGAAAAAATGTTCTTCATGTCTCAAAATACCCTGCCTTCTTCCTTTATGTGTTCAGGGTATCTAGGGCCATTTAACGAAGCCTAGAAAATTGGCCACCTGAGTCTGCTCGGCACGTCTTAGATAAGTTCAGTTCTGAGGTGGAGTAAGATTATCTCATAACTACATTTATTCTTTGTGTTTTAAACTTAGAATATGAATAGCATATAAACAAACCAATTAACCTTGAATATCATCATGCTTCTGACAGTATGTATGACAGACAGAGACTTCTATTCTATCTTTTTTTTTGAGATTATATATATATAAATTATATATTTTGATGTTCTGTGGATTATACTTTTCTTGTCTGGTTTGTGATAGTAATTGATGACTTGTTATTTATCAAATACAGTATATTGATATAGAAATTTGATATAATTGCTTATACTATGCGTAGATCTCGCGTTCATCTTGCACCTGTATTTGCAAAATTATTTTTGTTACAAAAATCATCTCATTATTTGATAAATTTTATATATATTATTTCTTGAATGAATTGTATTTCCGAATGTGATTCGAGACTTAATTTCTGTAACTTCACTCGGTCTGGTGTTGTGCTACCTACCTTTTCCATTTAAAATGCACTTATTTTGTTCTCAATTAACGCTAACTCATTTATACTTTTATTTTATTCATGTAAATTTTGCAGTACATTGAAATAATTTTCATTCTTTCTAATAGCACATAACAAATTCATACTTAACTCAGTTAAATCATTTATCTCTCAAAAAAAAAAACATTATTATTAATTTGAGAACAAGCAGCAGAGCACAACAAAAAATTGCCTCAACCAACCCTTTAAATTTAAGCATGACTGAAAAGGTGTGAACATTAAACTGACACATCAACTTTAAATTATATTTAGATTAACAGAATTCCAATATTAATGAAGGTATATATTCTCAAATTATAAAATGTGGAATTCAGAGTACGAAGGATCAAAAAAAAATGAACATATCAATTACTTTAAACACAGCCTTATACAAAGTAAATCCACTACTCTGTAAACAACAAAACTAATGATAATATATTATCGAGCTTTTCAAAAACTATTGGTGTATTCAGATTTATCTCTCATTGCAAGGTAATATCTTGAGGAGTGATATTAATGTTCATTAATCTGAATTATATCTGAATTGCTGAAATTGAAATATTTTCTTAAACCAACACAATTTGGTAAATATAAATTCTTCTTTTATGATTTTTTTCTTCTGCATCTTGCTGAAAAATGCATATGATAACAAAGATTTTAATTTGAGAATTATCTCTTTCGTGACATTGATAAAATACTTCACAATGAATGGAATGAAGGGATTACTTTCTCTGAGTTCAGTTCAAATTCAGGATCTCAATCTACAGGAGTCACCATTTTCGATGTTGGCGTTTTTATTAGTTTCTGATTCATCTTCCTTTTCCGAATTCGTGCTGACAGCATTACTTTTTCTATCACATTTTCCTGTGAGTAGACATTCAAGAGCTGCTTTCTCTCCTTCTTTTGGATTGGATTCCCATGGGTTCCAGAATTTGAGAATTAAAGGTTGAATAAATCGATGAAATAGAAATAAAATAAGAGGAATGATAAAACAAGAAATGCAACCTGCCATTTTCAAAATCACAGAGTATCAGAGTAACAATGTCAAGTGTCAACTCTCAACATTGTCAAATGATTGCGTTTGCGTTCATCAGATTCAGAAATCGCTCGGAATTTTGGAGATGAAGTTATTCGAATATTCTAGGGATGAGTATCGAACTAAAAAACATCGATTATTTTTTCATGTAACTAATCGATACACCGATTAATCGTTGTTAAAAACATCGATTAATCAGATTAATCGATATTTCGTATTTTGGCAGCCAAAATAAAATTTATTGTGTTCATTACGCTATTTATTTACATTGGTGTGTGCAATAAGGTTCATCCTGTCGGTAAAAACAATAGAAAACTTTGATTGGACTCATTGGAGAATTGTAAATTATGAACAATAACAATTCTTCAAGTTGAACTCTGATTGGAAGTCGATAACTAGTTACTGGTTATGTGGTGAAAATATCGTTGAAAGAAACATCGATTATAAGATTAATCGAACGTAGGAAATACATATACGTTTAAACTCGATAAATATCGTCGATATTGTCATTCTCGATATTATCGATTATCGATATTTATTTCACAATATCAAATTCGATATTTTTTTATATCACACATACATCAAATTGGGAATTGGGGGTATGTGGAGACAAGTGTTTTGTTCAAATGGTCGATGGGCAAGTTGAGGGAAGAAAAAATTCGATTTCCCCTTTCCCCCCAAATTTTGGACGGAGCTGATTTTTTGGAGGGATATGATTTTTTGGAAAAACTTTTCTTGAAAAAGTTATTTGGAATGTTGGAAAAACTTTTTGTCACTTGGGGGTAACCCCCAAAAAAAATTTTTGGTTTCAACTATGTTTAAAAAAATTTTGGGATCGAGTCCTTTCGACTATGAAATGAGAAAAATTTTTTTAGGCGGAACCTTCAAAAAAATTTGAAGCTATCGAAGAAATCAAAGAAAAAGCTCAACATTTTTTTTCTTCGAAACGGCAGAAATTATCGGCAAACGGTTTTCAAAGTTTGATAGAGCACAAAAGGGGATATAAGAAGCGCTTTCTAAACAATAAGAAAATTTTCACAGAGTGGGCCAAATTTTTTTTTTAATTTCAGATCAACGAAAAAAAAATAAATTTTTTTACAGCAGCAGAAAAAACAGGTCTCTGGTAAAGCACAGGAGTAACGAGTAAATTTTTGTTGAGATTTGGCAAATAGTATATCGATATATCGATATTTTTCACTCGATATATCGAATCGATATTCGATACTGTCGAAAAATATCGATACAATATATATCGATATATTACTGCTCTTGGCCCGTTTACCTGCATTCATTTGAAGCAGCGATCACGTGGTACAATTGTCCCCCAGCTATGCACTGCGCATGCGCGAAAATCCAACCTCAAATATTTTCAAGTAGTTGTGAACACTGCACTGAGTTAGATGAAACCCTGGAGTGCGCTGTCACCACTTAAAACCGTGTCGTTGACTCCCCACTACTGTACGGCAAAAACGTGGTTATAGACATGGTGGAAGCAGTGGCGTAGCGAGCTAAATTCGCGCCCGGGGCACAAAACCTTTTTAGCGCCCTCCTTCTAAATTCATAATGGCATGTAATATTATATGTGAAATACACTCGCAAATTGCAGAATGAATGAAGTAAGATAAATAAAGTCATAGTCTCAAGCAAGGCCTTAAGTTTTGTACAAAAAATGAAGAAAAGAAAACAAGAATAGATTTTGAAATGTATATACGATCATTCATTCGTTTCATATACTTATGAAGAAATATTGATAGAAACGCAGTTTTAAACCTTTAAAAAAGTTAATATTCATTATCTTCAAGGAGATGAAAATTTAATAATAATAAGAATATACGAGTAGTACATATTAATATAACTTATTACTATGTATGAATTTTCCTTATTTTTGATGAATATTTTCTGCGTCTTATCACACGTTGTATCAATATCCCATTTTTCGCAGATTGACCTTTTTACAGAGCTTGTCCCGAATTTCGGCTAGTTTAGTCGCTGATGATTCAAGACCATGAAACGCTTATCTAAAATTCAATCCAGATCCTGGACCCCAGGACCTTGTAATCTGAGCTGTACACGATCAATTCTCCTCAAGATTTCAAATCAGAAATGAACTAAAATTATGAAATTGAAAGGAAGTCTATTTTATGATGGAATTGTAGCTTCACTCCTGTTGTCACTTGTATTGGTGTGCCAGTTTTTCTAATAGTTCTCTTATCTTCCCTAGCTCATCAACAATATCCCTATCCGCTTATATTCTGGCGCCCCATTGTGTTTCAGATTCACGTTTGACAGTTCTTTTCACGGCAATTTTTTATTTTTCCATCGTGACGAAAACAAACATATGTTTTCAATTATTGCAAAGTATGTCACAACGATTGAGTCTTGTTTAGCTGCAGCAAAACCCACTCAATCCAGCAATTTTTTTGTTTTGCTAACCATTTGGCGCCCCTGTATGAGTAGCACCCGGGGCATGATGCCCCCTCTTGCTCCCTCCCTCGCTACGCCACTGGGTGGAAGAATACAAGGTCCTTCGGCAATACCTTACTAGAGCCTTCGGTCGACGTTTTCAAATGAATCGAATTGCCCTACAGTGGTGGGGATAGCGTAAATGTAAGCGACACGCATTCTGTCACTGGTGTTGAAGGCGAGTCAGCACTCCAGGGTTTTATATAAGTCAGTGGTTGTGAATGTGATAAAAATGTTGAAGTCAACATAGTAGGCTTTGATTTCAGACGCGGGGGGATAGTCCCATCTGCGCATGCGCAAAACAAGTTCAACCCAATGCCCGTCAATGGGCGCATTCAGCAGAAAGAGCGCTAACAAAACTGTTTGCGCTACTGATAGGTACGGTAGCGGAAATCTGTTGACATCGGGCGCATTCAGCAGAAAGAGCGGTAGCAAACGGTCACAACTGTCAGTCACACAACACGTTACCGAAAAGGAGCGCAAGCCAAGTACGCTACTAAAAATGGCGACCGCTACCCAACATGTTACATAGGTAGCTCAACGTTCAGCAGAAGATCATAGAAATTCGGTAACTGTTCCGTAACTGTTTTCTCTGCTGAATGCGCCCAATGACGAAATATTATTTTCAGCGTCCATCTTGACCGTTCAAATTCTGCGCATGCGCAGAACGGCTTATCCCGCCGCGTCATTCTGGCTTCAATTTTCAGTACGTTTACCACTGACATTCACAATATAGGTCTATTATATATATGGAGGTCAGATGTAAAAAGCGTAACCTCACTTTTTCTCAATTTGTCAAATTCTGAGTTTGCGCAATCGCAGATTGTTGTATGGGTCAACAGACATGGCAACTAGATTGCATCAATTTTATTTTCACGTTAGCAGTATAGGGTTTAATAGGTATATGAGGAAATATCGAATAAAAAAATATCGATTATTCCGATTAATCGAATATATATATATATATATTCTTATGAAAAAGAGAGCTAAAATAATACAATAAATGTTGAAACAAAAAGTATCGAATAATCGATACCCATCCCTAGAATATTCGAATTCGTTCGAATTTTCGAATAAATCAGACCATTCAAATTAATATGAATATTTGTTGCTGGCTGCAATTATAAAGCGATCTAATGGGAGAAATTCATACATGGCTGTTATATGTTATACAATATGTCTATAGATATCAGATATTTATAAATAAATAATTTTCTAAATTTTAATATGAAATTAAATATAGGGTCCTGCAATAGTGCGTTAGGCTTCCATAGCTGCCAAACCAGACGTTTTAGGAATTTAGTTGAAAAGCATTCTCTTTGTACTTTCAATTCTGAATCTCAGAAAATTATTTTCTGATATACAGAATGTTCTCAAATAAAATTATTCAACAAATGAGTGATTTAATAAATTGAAACACCCCTTATATTCTTGCAAATTTTCAGTGCTCTTCCATACCTCTTTCATGATGTGAAATATTGGGGATATTTTTCCAACGGTATGGATCTTATTCAGAAAAAACTTCATACCGTTGGTTGTCGGTAAATATCAAAGAAATTTATGTAACTTTGTTACAGTTATTGTACTCGTTATTGTTCAACTTGTGAAAATGTTTTTCATTAATTATTATAGGTGTGGTTCAAGTCAGTTTTCGGTTCTTAATTTTTGACTCTTGGGTTAGCATGGTCAGGGGTCAGGTCATAGGCACTGTTCGGTAAAAGCCGGGAATTTTTGGTTTAGTTGCTAGGACATTTCAGTTGAAGCATCTGGCAACACTGATTACTTGGGCATTGTACCTAGTGCATATACATATCTCTCTTCAGTCCTTCACCCTACGTGAGGGTATGGTGACATCAGTGCATATATATAATACTATATAATACTATTATATATATGACCTAGTGAACCGCGGCCTACGATATTTAACAGGCCAGAATGTTGCCTTAAAATGCGACGTTGCCGAAATGCCCACATTGGGCTCGAGCACGGCCTACTAAATCTAACAGGCCGGAAGTTTAGACGTTGCCGTTGTTACCAGCAACGGGCCTAGTGGCAGGCGTAGATATAGAAAGTATACGGTTTTCTAGAGCAATTCGCACTGTTTTCGATATAATTTGTAAGGTGACAAGAGATCACATCCTTTCACATTGGTTTCCAATTGTGTAAGCACAAGGAAAATTGTGCATCACGTTGGGCGCCATTATTTAAGGTGAGATCACACCCTTTCACATTGGTTTTCAATTGTGTAAGCATAAGGAAAATTGTGCCTTACGTTGGTCGCCACTTGTGTAAGGTTAAAGAGATAATTAATAACTTACGTTATGTAATATTTTAACGAAAGATGCTCCAGCTAGTCAGGGCATGAGACCACCTTACATTTGTATGAGGTAAAAAGAGATAATATGCTTCTACTCAGGCTAATGATAATCAAAACTTGAACAGTCGAGATTTATTCCTCTCTGATGACAATAGCTATTTACAATGTCTAATATGACAGATTGAAACAATTTTATACGAGGACAAGAACATGTACAAGAATGAACAATTCGTTAGAAAAACAATTCACAAGCGTTTTCGTTGTTTGTTAACTTATCTGAATATAACGGTGCTGGGCAAGGGAAGTGACTATTTCCATGAGCGACCGCAGAATTTTTTCTCAGGGGGGCCAAATAATGATTTGATGAGGCGCAGGCGAAATTAGTATTGGGATTTGCTCAAAAACAAGAAGGGAATCAAAATCTCAGGGGGGGCACGGCCCCCCTGGCTCTCCCCTGCGGGCGCTCATGACTATTTCTCGATTTTCTCCCAACGTTCGAACTCCTGGATCTTCTGGAAGACGTTGTAGCAGGAGATGAAGGTCGTATATTCTTTCAAACAGAAGCGTCGAGGTTTCAACTTCCTCCAATATGCAGGAACTGAAGGATTCGAGGACTTAGGTCTCTCTTGAGAGGTTTCAGATGTCTAGATCCCTCCAAAGAAGTGTCGAAGGCCTAGCTTTCTTAAAACAGGTGCCGGAGGCTTAGCTTTCTCCAAAGATACCGGAGACTTAGCTTTCTTCACAAGATACGGAGACTTAGCTCCCTCCAAAAAGGATGCCGGTGACTCAGCTCCTTCCAAGAAAAGATTCTAGAGATTCAGCTCCCTCCAGAAAAGGCTATAAAAAAAAACACTTGTATCAGTTCTCTGTACCGTCAAACTTCCACAATTCCCCGAGATCTCTGATAATCTTAGTTTACATGAAGATAATTCAGAAAAGAATACACTGAAACACTGGCACAGATAAATCGAGAAATTGAAAATCAGAGAGTCACGGAACCGTGAAATGATTAATAGTATATTCTAAAACAAGTTGCAGAATGAGCTCCTATTCCAACACGAATGCGATTACATTCTGACTGCTGATCTTTAAACTCAAAATAAATCCTATAAAACAGAAATTCAACAAGAATAAACTCTGCATGAATAAAAACTTATATTTCAAATTTAAAATAGGTTATATAAAACTAAAAATAAACTTTGAATAAACAAAAACAATTATGATATCTAACGGCTAAAAGTAAGTTATTTCCTATCGGAAAGAGCAGTTCTTGGGATTCTATCACTGACCATTTTAGAATAATTATTAAGGAAAATATTATTTAAAATTTGTTCCTCAGGATCAGTTCTTTTCGGTGTACTTAACTGAAGGCGTCATGTAACTCGGTTGATTTTGAAAAAAATGAAGGAAATGCATCATCAGTTAATTTAGGAATTTTTCGGGGTATATTAATAACTGAATCTTCCGCGGTTGGATAAGAGTTATTTCCCAAAATATGGGAATCTACAAAATGTTTTATTTTATTGCACTGTTATCGTTGACTTTAAAACTACTTTCTCTATGAATAGCGTTTTGCCATTTTCTTCTCCTCGCGGGATCTTTCGGAAATCTAAATACCCACACCTTCTCATTAGTAGATTCATAATTGTTTTTGCAACCGGGCACTGCACAAGTAAGAGGCATAGTGCTCGAAACGAAGATTTCCAAATGAAATTTCAATAAATATTACAATTATATTATTATAATATGTATTATATTATTATTGCTGAATATCCTTCCAGATATGAACACTGAACGAGAAATTCAATTACAAACACGAGTCTTGCAACTGCAACACTTATTTTCACTTTATTTATTGATTGAAAAACCGATCACACGAACACGAAAAAAAACACACACCTTTTTACATGTTTCTCGGTCGAATTTCTGATGCGGAACTATATCACATATTACGCTTAAAACCGAACTGCAAGTGCAAGGTCGTACCACTCTGAGTCTAGTACAACCCCTTGCGGGGATTCCGGCAACGTCGCATTTTAAAGCAACATTCTGGCCTGTTAAATATCGTAGGCCGCGGCTCGAGGTGTTACACGTCAGTTGCAGGTTTCAGGTTTCAGTTCTGTGCGGAAGGTGTAATGGTAAAAGCGTATCAAAAATCGACAGGGAAGCATGTAAAGAGATTTGTGTTTTTTCGCTGTGTGCGTGTGATTGGTTTTTTAATCAACAAAGAAAGTGAAGATAAGTGTTGCAGTTGCAAGATCAGTGTGTATCGGTTTTTTTATTGAATTTTTCGACTTTAAGTGTTCATATCTGGAAGGATTATCAACAGGGAGGTTTTTCATTTTAATATTTATTAAAATTTCATTTGGAAATCTCAGAGTTGAGTACTCTGCCCCGATTGCAAAAGCAACTATAAATCCACTAATGAGAAAAGAAGGTGTCTGTATTTAGATTTCATTCATAGAGAAAGTAGTTTTAAAATCAACGAAGACAATTTAGTTTGTATAAAACATTTTGTAGATTCCCATATTTAAAAAAAAACTCTTATCCAACCGCCTAAGGTTCAGTCGTTCAGTTATGAATATACCGCGAAAAATTCCCAAATTAACTAATGATGATGCATTTCCTTCAATTTTTCCAAATCAACTGAGTTCCATGACGTCTTCAATTACTCCAAAAAGAACTGATCCTGAAGTATGGAGACAAAAATTAGTTGTCCATTATGATTATGTTTACATCGATTGCGACAAACAAGATCAGATCGATTCATTTTCAGACTTTGGTTGTCGTTTCAAAGACAAGGCAATTTCCCACTTCTTTCCCACCGTTGAAGAAAAGGACACTGTTCAATTCTACAATATATATATATATATATATATATATATATATATATATATATATATATATTATTCTTATGAAAAAGAGAGCTAAAATAATACAATAAATGTTGAAACAAAAAGTACCTAAGCTGAGGTAAAAAAAGAACGGGGTATCATAACATTCTTTGTATGATACTATACAATCATACGATACTATCAACACTTGTATCATACGATACTATATAGCCAGGGGAAAAAACCTCAGCCGAAAAAACCTGCCTCCCTGTAAACAAAATAACATAAAATATCAGGAAAATCTTGAAAGACATCAGTGTGATCATCTTCATGATATCCGTCGATGGTCTCGGATACACAGATTCTTCCCAAAACGACTCGTAATTCTTAATCTGAAATGAAAAAAAGACAAAAGCAGAAAAGAAACCAATTATTCAGAATAAATCGACGTTTTGAAATGTTTATTTACTTGAGATATTTATCACGACAAATACAATGTTCACTATGTTAGCAGGCACCTCAAATTATCTTGAGCAAATTTCCCCAAATTTTGAGTAATATCTTCCTTAATAATAATTCTATAATGGTTAGTGATAGAATCCCAAGAACTGCTCCTTCCGACAGGAAATTACTTTTAGTCGTTAGTTATCAGAATTGTTTTTATTTATTCAGACTTTATTATAGGATTTATTTTATGTTCAAAGATCAGCAGTCAAAATTGAATCATTTTCGATAGCGAAATGATATTTTTTCCTCTTCTGATATTCATTCACCTATTTTATTCGCTTCAGAAAGTAAAATAATTTTCATTCTGATTGTAATCTTGTGGAACTCAATTATCACAGCTACCTCCTCGTGGTGAGTTCTGGATTATTTGCGATAAAATATTGAGAAATTATTCGCAAATAAACAAAATGCTGTTTTTTTTTCCTCCCTACAGGTCTTTATTACATTGTGAATTGAAATAAATTCGAATTTATATCGAAAACAGTGCGAATTGCACAAGAAAAACGTATACTGTCTATGTATATTTACGCGTACCACTAGACACGCTGCTCGTATCAACGGCAACGTCTAACCTTCCGGCCTGTTAGATTTAGTAGGCCGTAGGGATGGGCAAAGAGCAGAAATATATCGATTTATATTGTATCGATATTCTTCGACAGTATCGAATATCGATTCGATATATCGAGTGAAAAATATCGATATATCGATATATTTGCCAAAACTCAACAAAAAGTTACTCGTTACTCCTGTGCTTCATCAGGGACCTGTTTTTACTGCAGCTGTAATAAAAATTAATTTTTCCAATGATCTGAATATAACAGAGTTGTATAACACATTTGTTGTATAACTTTGTTAATAACATGTTTTGTTACATAGTCTGGACCCTGCTTTAGGGATATTTTTCCAACGGTATTGATCTTATTCAGAAAAACTGCAAAATTTCGACAAAACAGTAGTTCGGTAAAAGTCCTTTACCTATGTCCAGAGGCGATAGAAACATGAATTTGATCAGAAATTTAAGAATTTGCTTAGTCATCGTTTCTAAATGATCAACCTCTCTCATACAGGATGTCCGTTATCACTGTCCAAATATGAAGAATTTCCAATTGTTTCTTCTCGATTTTTTCAAATGTAACACCCTGTACTTTTTCCATGATGATTTACCTTTTTCAGAAGTAACTAAAGGGCTATTTTCAGTCCTGCGTCCAACAGGCACGAAGAATGAAATCAGGGCGTTGAAAAAGACAAAGAAAAATTGTGTTAAAGATCCAAGAGATGTTTGCACAAACAAACTAGTACTGAACGAAGACATAACAGTATATATGAGATTCGAAGCGAAAAACAAAAAAACAAAGGAAATCATTGTAGAATTAAACAATAATGGGCCAGTTGCACCGTTCAGAAACTAACCATTGTTTTACTAACCAACGTTTACTTTTAATCAATGTTTATAATCGTTTGCGAATGAGGTGCTTTTAGTTAATCGAGAAATATATTTGGCAACATGGCAAAATTTCCACAGTAATCATAGAGAAATCTAGTTTTTGATATTCTCTTTGTGAGTTGCCACTTATTTCTCTTTTGTTGTTTGTTAATGGAATTAAATCTTTTGCAAGTCCAGCAGAGTCTATCCTCTTCATTTTGAATAGAACACTTATGTATATTTATATTTTTCAAAGCTCTTGAATAACCTGACCATTTCACCGAACTATCATATGTATGAATATTTGGGATTATGAATATTTATACAATATGTATATAATATCCCTCGTGTGTCGAAAATACACTGATTGAAGTATTGATTCCTTGGTAGCTTTTTAGCGGGAACCCGAATTCGATCCGTTGAATATTTTCAAGATAATCATAACTTAACAATTCATCATCTCAATTCATATTTTATATTTTCTGGGAAAATCAAATAAATACACTGTTCTGAATGTAAGGTTATGAATATAAATACACGTACAAGTTGAGTTTGCGCAGATTCCTGTTTTACCTAGATCGTGTAATAAAATGACGAAATTTGACCGTTTAGTGTAATCGATGTTTATGCCGCATAAAACGAGGTTTAAAGAATGATGCGAGAGAAATCGCAAACTAATCAGCGTTTAAATTTTTAAACAACGACAAGGTGAACGATGCAACTGGCCATAAGACCATACGAAAAGGTAAAAGATTCCGGGAAGAATTTTCTGAATGAAATTCACATATGCAGCCCCACCTGAATTTCCTTCGAAAAAAGGAGGGCCAATCACACGATTGCCGTTTACTGCTCCCCAGACATTCAATGACCACCTGTGTTAATTTGTCTATTTCCCTTATAATTCTTGAATTTTCTACAGAGTAATAATGAAAATTGTACCTATTGACGGCTCCGGAATTGTGGAAGGTTGCTTCATCAATGAATTAAACAAATTAGAAAAATGTAGGGTTCTATTCAATTTAAAAACTTGCCCAAGTATAGAAATTCAGACGGTTTTCAAAATCGCTATCGGTAAGCGCCTGGTGCATCTGAATGTGGTAGGCATGATACTTATTCTTTTTGAGGATTCTTTGAACTGAACGCTCACTTATCCTACAGGCTACACCAAGCTCCCTTTGGCTTGTGAGTGGATTTTCAGTTACATGCAGTAAAGCCTCGAGCTCCTTGTCTTCGTTAGTGGCCGATTTTATCTCCTGTCTCTACGAAGCTGCTTAAAAGCCTCCGATAACTCGACTCATGTGGATGTCTTCTTTCGGGATATTCGACAGCATAGGATCTACTGGCTAATGAACAGATTCTGTTCATGAAAATCATTTCATCTTTACCAAAATTCGTCGCAATTTATTTTATTCTGAAATAACTTTGAGTTCTGAATAACAATATTTTGATCAATAGTAATAATCGATGTACTTGATAACAGCTTCCGTAGCACTGCTCCGACATGAAAATCATATGAACCATTTCATGAATTATTATTTTTTTGGATACCGATGAAACCCTGTAATCCTTAGAATACACAAGTTACCAATAACACCTTTGTATGTATTACTTATTCGGACAAACATTATCATTTTCATGTTGAACTTCGAGTATTAGGTATGATGTTGGAAGGGTTTTAAAGTTTTTCAAAATAAGTCATTCAGTTTGGTTTCATTGTGTAACTCATTAAAAATATCTGTTAGTAATTATGTTCGTTATTCCTGAACTTTCTGGTTGAAATGTCATTTTCCGTGTCTGCTGGACTCAGTAGTGAAAATAATCCTAAGCTTACTTCTGAAATAATGTGAGCTTTCAAACTATGTACATCATAATGGAAAAAATACAGGATGTTACATTTGAAAAATCGGGATAAAAACATTTTCTTTATATTTGGACATTGATAAGGAACACCTTGTATAGAAGAGGTTGGATCATTTAGGAACGATGACTAGGCAAATTCTTAGGTTAAGAGAAATTCTGATCAAATTCATGTTTCTATAGCTTTTGCCGATCAGTATTGTTGGAAAAATATCCGTATGACTCTAAACCCTTTTTCGTTCACCATAATTGATATTTAAGGGAAGATATAATATGCCTTATTTGTGATGAAACATGTTCACGGATCCTCGTGTCAATGACCTAAGATGTCGAGACACGTTCATTTGAATAAATAAATAAATAATTTATTTAATATGACTGCAAATGCACGTCCGCTCAACTAGTTTCGGTGAGTAGAATCACCATCCTCAGGAGCTGAGTATCAGGACTCAGGACGACTGCAACGTAAGGGAAAAAAGATGGGATTAGATGAAAATATGTAGGGAAGGAAATATAACTTACGATGCAGCAGCCCTGCTGTGGCTTTTCAACTGAGCAGGAAAATCGATCGACAGACATCATCAACAAAAAAATTGAAATAAAATATACAGGGTGTCCCGGGACGAATGCGACACGCGGATATTATGAATCAATGTCATCATGCTGGACTCGTATCAAGAGGTTTTAATCGCCTGAGTGGCTTCATTTGGGGTATACAGGGTGATGTTCTTCTTATGAGTGAAATTTCACGGTTCAATAACTCTTGAACTAATCGATCGAATCATTTCAAATTTTGAAGTTTTGTCACCCTTTACTATCGCTTCCCTTCAATATTTATGGAACAGAATAAATCAGATCCGGACTTGGAAAATTTTAAGCTTTTCCTATTTTCGTTAATTTTGGATCACCCTGTACTTGGACCCTACATTTTTCTTTTATTTCATAACCACAAAGGAATAATTCATATTAAAAATTCAAAATCTCTGCTTGTCACCGTCAAACAGGGTAATCAATACACATTCCTTTCAATAAATCTGGAATTAATTGATAAAATTATTTCAAATTTTCTAGTTTTGTGGCCTTTACGACTGTCTTCCTTGAATTTTTTTAGAAAAAAAGAACAGGACTAGTGAAATTTAAGATCGATAATATCGGATCAGCATGTGCGTTTACAGTTAACATTATGATTTTTATGACTAAAAATGAATACTAGTGTTTGAGTTGAGAGTTCAGATTAATATATCAACTCTTGAGCTGAAGAACCGAAGGTCGATAGCTCTTATCTGATTGTTTAATCAAAGAAATTTTCTCTCTTTCTTTCTATATAATGTCATGAAATGGTCATAAATAAAACGAATTTATTTGAGGAATCTTTCATTCAACAAACTGCATAATGAATAGAACAAAAAGCAGCAAATAAATTGAAAATATTCGACTCACAATTCACTAGCGATGCAATCAACAATTCTTGTAATTTCTGAACTATGGAATGTGAAAAATTAAAATAAAATTATTCGTTTTCTCAATCTGAGGAAAATTCAAAGGAGAGCAGATTTACGGGGTGACAAAACTGCAAAATTCGAAACAATTCTATCGATAAGTTCAAGATTTTCAGAACTATAAAGTTTCACTCATGAGGGAATGTTCAGTGATCACCCAGTATGACGGTGTCAAGCAAAGATTTAGCATTTTTATTATGAATTATTTCTTTCTGGTTACGAAAACGAAAAAAACATAGGTCCACGTACTAGGTGATCCAATATTCTGATTTATTCGGTTCTCGTATAACTGAAGGAAGGCTATAGTAAAGGGTGACAAAACTTCAAAATATGAAATCATTCGATCGATTAGTTAAAGAGGTATTGAACTGTCAAATTTCACTCATAAGATGAACATAATCTTGTATACCCCTAACAAAACCAGCAAACGCGTTACATCGCCTGACACTTTGATGGAGTTACATTATCAACATGAAATAAAATCTTCATGTGATGTCGCATATGTCTCCAAAATCTAGTAATTTTGTGATATCGCTTTTAACGAAATGTGGAAGAAAAATTCTCAATATTTTGAAGATGAATAAAGATATCTCAAATGTGATTCCCATGAATCCCATGCGATGCAAATATTCGTTCGTATTGTGACTCATAGCTAAAGAGTGTTGAGTATGGATGTCTTCGATCTCTAACTGTAGAGAAACTAACGCATCTGGGTTTTATCGCCCCTAATTACCTTCGACAGGGATATTTTTCTCTGGAGAACACGGTTTGGACTATTATATGGAATTCGCAGTGGTGAGAAAGATGGATGGGTTTGCGCCTGACAGATTCAACGTATAACAATCTTGATATGAGTCCAGCCTGATGACCTTAATTTATGGTATCCGTTTGTGGCATTACTCCCGGGATAACCTGTATATGAAGGTGAAATATCTCAGATTTTCCTTTAAAACTATTAATGTCAAATTTTGACATAAAAATTTGACATTTTTCTGATGACGGAGAATTCGAATTTCGAATAGTCGAATATTCGAATACCTATGATTCCGATCCCTAGTATCAGATAGCACGTTTGTCGTTCGGAAAACACCTCGGATCGCTCGGATGTTAGTCCAGTCAATCTAGACATTAAAAGGGGTGCTAGCTCACAAAAGGTTGGATGTTATGTTTTTGGACTCTTTTTAGTATTTTGCTTATATCTCATCAAGGAAGCCTGGTCCAAAAAAAATCATTCCCTCTTAAATTAAGGTGCATTAAACTTTGCGACGAACGACATACGGAACATCAATATCGGTCCAGCCGTTTAGGAGCAATCGCCTGCTGAAAAACAGATTTTGATGTTTCGTATGTCATTCGACGCAGCACTATGATCTAAAGGGGGATTCCTTGATGAGATAAAAGCGAAAAACTGAAAAAAGTCCAAAAATTTCCAGGTTTTTAGGCCCCCAAAAGTTTTCCCGATGAAAATTGTGTTGGATTCGCTCAGTTTCCCGGTACTGGGGTGCCAAGAAACCAATTAAATCTTAAAAACATATATCCGACCTTTTGTGTTCACCAAAGTCTAGATTGACTGTTGACTGGACTATGTCTCTGAATCATTGGATCGAGATTGAGGATGATACTTATCTGCAACGTTCGCCAAAGAAAATCTGTTTAATCAGATCAGATGACGATCTATTCGCTCTCAAAGCGATTTTATGTATGTATATCTATGAGGTTATTTTTGAAGTGATACTTTCCTAAAATATTTCTTTTCGTTTTATGAGAATTTTCCTGTTGCAAATTACACCTCCCACAACTGGCTTAGTTTCTCATTTAGATAATGGCGGATTATGGCGTTATGAAAAACAGTATTGAATTGATAAAAGTCTACAAAAATGTTTTGAATTTCTACACTTGCCTATATTTACTAGTTTAAAAATTTCAGGGAATTGTTCATGGACCAGATGGATTCGCGAAACGAAGTCATATCGCCTAAAAACTGTACAGGAGGCGAGATAATGAATGTTCAAATTTTTCACAGAGCGATTCCGGTCGCGATTCATCACTAAGTTTGTATCTTTCTAGAGTTGGGCTGCCAGTCCCCCTGATTTAGGCGGGATTCTCCCGATTTCTCCTACTCCCTCCCAGTGCCGGATTAACCACAAGGCCGACTAAACCACGGCCTAGGGCCGCAGTCTAGAGGGGACCGCAAACGCCAGGATTTTTTTTTAAATTACATAAACAACAAGTGTAGAAGATATTCAAACATAAGATAATTAACATCGTTCGACTTTTCTACTCAACTACAGCGGCAGGGCTACTGCTACCCGTCGTAAATTATAGCATAATCTGCCCAGCCAACAAGTCTTTAAACAATCGGCCAAGAAAGTGCCGAGAATGAGCGTCAAGGTCAAATATTCGCGCGTCTGTGTACCTTTGTTTTTCTAGTTCTGAGATAGAGAGTTGGCAACAGTGGCCGCATGGTATTTTAAAAAAGACAATGACATTCTGGTGAAAAAATCCTGTGAAATTTCAACACGTTTTAAGCGCTGGATTAGCTCCTGGTACCTAGATTTAAAAACTTTCCGATGAAGTGTCCCCGGACCCCCCTCCCTTAACGCTTGGGAGACCCCCTGAGGCCGCACAGCACAGGAAGGGCGCCGCACAAATAATTTGGCCTAAGGCCTCTTGTTGTGTAAATCCGGCACTGCCCCCTCCCGTTTTACAAACTGAACCATAAACCGCTAGGTAATCCCGAATTTACATCGATTAAATTAATAAATATAAATATGCTAACGGATGAAACAAGAAGTGTTCAGTCAATCTGTCATTTCCATTTCGCCCATCGTCACTATCCCAAATGTCGTTATTTTTACGAGCACAATCTGATATGGCTATACCTATACATAAATATTTATATCGTTCAAAATTTATTTAATGTATTTTTATATATTTTATTATTTAATTTAACATTAACTTATGTTGTCGTTTTCGAATAAATAATTTTTAATTTCTACTTGTCCTGCGGAGGGGGGGTCTAATCGAAAAATGGAATCCTCCCGCTTTTCATTTCAGATAATCTGGTAGCCCTTTTCTAAAGGGATGGGGGGGATATCTTTTCGTATCAATTCAGGGTAGTACATACGCGACATGGGTTCATATCGCCTAAAACATGCTCAGGAGGCGAGAAAATGAACTTTTTACAGAGCAATGCCGGTCGCGATTCATCAAAAATTTGGTATCGTCCTAGGGAGTTGAGGGGTATCCTTTCATATCAATTCGAGATCGTAGATTCGCGAAACGAGGTGATATCGCCTTGAGAAAAATTTTCACAGAGCGATGCCGGTCGTGATTCGTCAAAAATGATGTATCGATTAAATAAAGAACATATTCATATGAAGTTTCAATTAATACTGTATAAATTGAATGGTGGACACTGTTGGGTCCGTCCGGTTTGTGTCCAGAACTAATAAATAAAAAAACAGATTAAAATTGATAAAATGAAAATTCAAATGTATAAATGAAATCGTTCTGAATATAACAAAAATAAAAGAGAAAAATATTGGGGAACCAAAAATAGCGCAGTCGCAACAGCGAGAGTATGAGTATGAACAATCTCATTCTGAAATATAATGACGGCTATCTTGGCACTTTCACATAAAAACTCATTATCAATTGAGAGACCCATATAGTACTACAACTAAATATGAAAATTAAATTTGTAGATAGATAGTGAATAAGTTTAATAAAAAATTTGAAAACCCCTTATTAGTTAATGATTCATATCATAAGTACAGGTTCAGGTAAGGTATTATGCTCAAGATAAAATATACCATATTCATAGATTATATTATATTTTCATATACATATATTCATATAATATATATCATATATTATTATTCATCATTTGATACCTTGAGTAGCAGAATCAGATATCCTATTATTCGAAATAAAATGGCTAGTAGAATCAACGCTATTATAGCTGGCCAAAATTCTCCCTGAAAAAAGATATTTTTATTTTCTGAAGAATATTAATGATTAAGAAATTAATTAGGTGTGTGATAGACTGCTCCCCATGGGTTAGGGAGATGGACTTAAATTGCAAAAAAATATAGTTTAAATGAGATTTTGTGATGATAATTTATATTGATATGATTTCAAGTTGCAGGCTGTAGGTCTGCAGCGTATACGAGGTGGTCAAGAAAAATCGAGTAAAATAACGACATTTCATTCCTAGAGAATTCAAGCATTTTAAGATTATCAATACAATATATGTCCTAAACGGGCATCAATAAAAGCTTGACATCTACTTTGCATACTACATACGAGGTTGTTGAATATTTCTTGAGGAATTTGGCTCTCTCAGATCATTTATGGATTCTGGGGTAGGTAGCGTTACCGACTAGAAATTGAAAAGTTTCACCAATAGCAGCGTGAAAATTTAGCAAAACATTGTCAATGACATGCTCCCTATAGTGTAAGGGGATCATATTCCAAGGAGACATATTATAGATCTGTGCGCCCCGAGGTGCGCCCGTTGACACAAATCCCGGCCCATACCATAACAGTACCCTCCCGGAATGGATGGACTTCTTGGACATAGCGACGATTACGGGGTATGCGTGCGATTGTCCATACCCTTATTCTTCGAGAATCTGAAAATCGTCCATTTCATCAGTGAAAAGGACACTACGCCATTGATCGTTGCAATTGATATGTTGCCTTGCCCATTCCAGTCTTTGTCGCTTAAGGTCACGTGTTAACGGAACTCTTCTTGATGGACGTCTAGAACCTAGATTCACCTCTCTCAAACGTCGTCTGATGGCTTCGATGGAAACTTGGACCCCGATCTGCATTTTGGAGAGATGAAACGATCCTGAGAAGGTGTTCTTTTTCGTCACCCACCAAAGCCTTGGTCTTCCCAACACGAAACTTGTCTCCCTGAATCTATTTCAAAGTCGAGATATCACACTTTGGCTGACTTTGAGCCTTTCCGCTACAACAACCTTAGTTAGGCCATCCTGTAGCATTATAGCCCTGTTAGTTTCAGCGTTTGTTAATTTACGTCTTGGCATTTTCAGAAAACTCGTTTCAAATCAAAGCAGTTGATAAATTGACACCATTTCAAAATGAAAACATTCATGAAGCATATGCAAAGAACCAAACTTCAGAAAGAAGGGGATCAGATTGACGAAATGTCTCATGATGATTTTCATTGGATCTATTCAAGTTGTTATTGAGTTTTAAATGATTTTACAGCGATTTTCTCGAAGATTACTTACTGTTCAAAATGATTGAATACGATATCCCTAACTCTCGTGGAGCAGTATATTCTTAACGGTTCCTGAGTTTCATTTAAGTTAGCTAGGTACGAGTATTGGAATTCAAGTTGGTATAGAGTTTACACATTATAGTTTGGAGCACAAAAAAAAAGGTTTGCAACCAAAAGAGGGTGTCTGGTTTCGGAAAATCAAGCGCTGGATCAAACAAAAACTGGGAATGTTAAGTGTGCCTTTTACAGTTCAATATGTTTACATAAACCCTACCAAAAGCCAATTCAAACCAGCCAGCCGTTTTTTGTTTCACTAGATCGAGTTTTTGAAATAATTAAAGGATCACGTTTGTTGCTCTGAGAAGCTCATTACCTTTTAAACATGAGAAATAAAGTTTTTCCGAGTTCTTATTTTTTCATTTTTGTTTTTTCGAAAAAACTATAGAAAGTTTGAAAAACTATCGCCTTATCATTTTTTATGCATTCATTTTTTAAACTGATCTTTCGTCAATTAAACTGAATTTCGTCCTTTTTCACTCGCTTTTCAAGGACATAGGAAATCGCTTGATTAAACAGATATATTTTCTCAAAATCTTCATGCTTTCAACAAAAAAAAAAACACACAACTAACAAAGAAGCGAAAATCAGACCACTCAACCTCCACGTGGTATGTTTGCTTTGGATAACGCTAATGCTGGCGGGTATCTTAAATTTTTTTACTTTTCTGAAAATGAAAGCAATATCTCCAATGAAATTCTGGAAAAAGTTCGGAAAAAAAAGAAACAAAAATTTTCAAAAAACTATGAGGCACAGGCGACAACAGTTTATCGTTTTGTTTCCAGGTGTGGGAGGGCTAAGTAAAAATGATAAAGTTTTCCACGACAACAGTTTTTGAAACAAACCACGTTCCATGAAGCAATATTAATAGAAAAAAAAATAAATATTATGGATTAGGAGTGAAATAAATATTTAAATTGCTAATAAATGAAGACGAATCAACGAGTAATAACGAGATAAAAACAAACATACACATACGTTTGACAAAGGAAATTCATGAAAATAAAATATGAACAATATTTCGAATTCGAATACTTCCATCTCTAGAATGGGACTACAAATAAGAAGATTCCATATTTATCCTCTTCTTGAAAAAAAATATCCTTGGTGGAAAATGGACAATAATAGTCGAAATATGAGAGAACCCGCACTTGCCACATGAAGAAATCCAAATCAAAGAAGACGCCTGAAAAAACCGCCAATAAAACGATAATCTTGTAACGATTGAAGAGAATGCCGACACGCATGGGGTATTTTATGAATTGATGACTTCTTTAGGGGCGCGTTAAGTACTTTTTGGGTAAACGAAATTCATGGAATCATCGTCACCGGAAACTTTCTATGATGTTTGTTCAACCAGAAAGTGCTCAACAGGAAGTTATCAATTCATAAAAAAACCTCTACCGATTACATAATAGCTAAGTCGATTGGAAACCGGAAAATTGTTGTGAATCCAACTCTTTCTTTCTTCCGAGAAAATCAAAAAGAAAAACATTTAACCGAGGGTTGATTTTGGCGGCCCCTTGAGCTGGCGCTTGGGGCAAGCGCCCCGCTTGCCCCGTCCCCTAAATCCGGGCCTGGGTAACTATCAAATTATATTTCATGAGTTGGACAAATTGTAGTGACTAAACATCCCCTAAACACTAAAACTGTTCAGCTGAATAATATTTGTGTTTAGGAAATGTTTAGTCACTACAATTTGTACAACTTATGAAATATAATTTGATAGTTACCTCAATAATATATTTAAAAATCAGAAATATGGAAATAAGTTCATTAATTTTTTTTTTTTGGAGCTTTAAAGCGTCTGACAAAAGTTTTGGCCTATGGAAAGTGTCTGACACTTTTGATACTATTTTAGAAATAATATTCTACATAACATATATGAAAATCAGCCATGTGAAAATAAGTTACGTCATACAGCTCTGTGATCTTGGACTAGTGGACGCTTCTCCTCAATTGAGTACTCATCAATTTCGTTCCAAAAGCGCAGCTTATAACAAAACCTCTTCTCGAGAAATTGTGAATTTTTTTATTATCAAAACTTTGTAATAAGACCTTTCATTGTTATAAGAATCTCAGAACATCTCTATATTCTTTAATTACCAACAAAAATCACTCGATACTGAATACGACCACTTGGAAAAAATATCCTGTTATGAATAAAAAGTGTGGTTGAATTATTATTCTCATAGCTTAAAACATATTTATCGGGAAATTTCGTTTTCTGAGAATACCTCATATAGTATTTAGTAGGCCCGTTTGAGTTGACGGTCAATATACTCCGAACGCGCTCCACGTCAACTTTTCGGTTTGTTTTTGACGTACGGAGCGCGTTCGGAGCATATTGACCGTCAACTCAAACGGGCCTATAATCCATCAACATGCATCTTTGACGTATGATCGAAAGTCTCAATTTTTGTTTAACAAAAATGAATTTTGGGGGGCTGCAGCCTTCGAACATGACGTCACACCATGCGCTTCCGCATAGCGTGTCTTCGAGAATCGTGCATTGGATCTCAGAGAATTATTATCAGAAGTAAGATTTATTACTTACCAAACTGATGAATTGCTTATGTAGAACCTCTATGCCATTTGTAATGCATACAGAATTGGCACTGGAATTCATATGGCACTCTATGTGCCCAATATTAGACCATTGATTTATCATATATGCCTCGAACGCATACTTGAACCAAGATAAATCTGAAACCCACTGTAGATATCCTGGTATCGACCTGAAATTCAAGCGATGCAAACCGTGAGTTCAAAATCAAAAGGTATATTTATGTGGCGCTTTTGTTCTTTTCCTTATGTAATGAATCGAAATTTCCGATGAAAATGCAGAAAAAGTGTCCTTCCTTGAAGTCGTATGTCCTAAACTTTGCTGTCAAGATGTTACTTGCTTCTGCTCTGATATTTAAGTTGACTGGATATACCAATAGTTCTTCAACATGACAATATTCATAAAACAAATTAACACGCTGTGTTAATCAAAAAAACATTTTTTTTCTTTCTCGAAGTTCACCTCATATGGTTTTTTTCAACATAAAATCACGCAAGTGAGACCCTCATACCACTAGTGGGGTGGAGGAATGTTTTTAAATTTATTGCATATACAGGGTGAGCTTTGGGATGGAATAACGAAAAAACGCTCGGACAGGTCAAATTTTGTTGAAAGCGGCACAAATAAGGGTGTTCAAATGAGTTTGTTGATATCACTACCCCTCTAGCTGCAACCCCTAACAGCTCTCATTTTTGAATAGGGAAAAGGGGTCAAGCAGCATCTTTTTGGAAAGGCAATTCAATTTCCTGCATGGGTGTATTTTTTCATCGCTTTATATTGAGGGTTTGAAAACAAACGGGCGTTGAAAAAGACAAGGAAAAATTGAGTTAATGATTCAAGAGATGTTCAGAGTGTCGTCCACCTTCTCTGGAACACAAAGCGATCTGATCATTGAATGACCCACTAACCCTCATCAGCGTTGCTGGTGTAAAGTATGGGAAAGCAGTCACAATCCTCTTCCGCATATTGGAAACTGTTGTTAGAAATTCATCATACACAATTCCCTTTATGTATTCCCACAAAAAAATCTATTTTGGTGAGAGGCCATCCCGTCGGTCCGCCTCCACCAATCCATCTATTTGCAAACTGGATTTACTGGACCAACAGTTCTGGTCTGTCAGCTATGGAAGCCGAACGCACTATTACAGGACCCTGTATATATTGGATATATGTTGCTCTGGCTTGTTGAAACCAAATGATTTGGATGATGCCTGAAAATTCATGTTATGCCTGTGCGAAAAAAATCTATAGCTTCGCAACGTATTCGTATTGACAATAACAGGATGGTTTCTTCAATCTTCATAAAAGTAAAGACCAATGAGCCCTTTCGCTGATAATACTGTAGTGGAAATTGTCTTTATTCATGGATTACCGTTATCTCGTACCAACTAACTCTCTGCTTCTGTTGGTCCCTATTCATATGCGTAAACCTAGGCGCGCACTTGCGATTTGTTGTCGCGCGACTGAAAAATTGCAATCGCCAAGAAAGCAATTAGGAAATGTTTCGTGCGCGCACTTGCGACTATGTAATTAATCGCAACTACATTCAGTAACCTCATTCAGGACTTCATAAAGTCCCAAAAAAGAAAAAGAAATTAAAACTCACAGAAAGAAGTTCGGTCTTTGGCAGCAACTGAATTGCGATTGAATTGTTGCAAGTTTGACTCATTCTGATTTGGGGCAATCGCGTGGCTTCAAGATTGCGACTGTTTAGTGGTAGCGATTATTTAGTCGAATGTGTGTGCATTCTCTTTTAACTGTATGTGTTTTATTTTTGCGACTGAACGATCGTGCGACAGAAAATCGCTTGTGCGGGGCTACCCTAACATTACTTTCTCACAGTTTCTGGTTCAGTTCCAGTTCCTGTAGTTCGGGAGACCTTGGACAATACAAGACATTGGTCTCCTACTTAATGTCGCTTTTGCCAAGAAGCCGATGGGACATCACAACACCTGCTATGCTAGTGTGAATCTGTTTACCGGAAAAGGCTACAGCACCTTTACTCGTTGTTGTATGTAGACACAATTTTTACTATTTACTTATAAATGAGAAAGGAATTTTTACGGTGTATTTTCTTACCTGAAATTCAAAAATATCCCTCCAAGCATTAGTAATGGAGACACCGCGATGCTAACTAATGGTGGAGCTAGTTCAAATGAAGGAGAAGCAGTCGATATAATAAATCCTGTGGAAAATTGGAAGATATATTGCAGGAATATTGTGATGCTTGATTTTGAATAATTAATTTTTTTTCAAATGTGTTAAACTAGCAACACAATATCTATTACAAATAATAATATGTAACGATCTTAGGCTGATTCTCTTTGGGGGGAGGGGAATTATTAATTGAATGAGTTACATGATTCTATTCCTAACATCGCACAACAATGATTAAAAGAGTTTAGGAAAACGAGTTGGTTCAAAACTAGAATAGTTTCATGGATATTTTGTCACTGAGGAATATGGGATACTGATAATACCAAATAAGACTAAAACCAGTATATCTCATCTCTCAGCGATACAATCTGTTTTCATTTCTCTAGATCTGTGAGCCTATATATGAATTAAAGATGATATGCATTTTGAATATTTTGAATTTATCTGTGTTGCAAAAATATCAATCATTTGTGTATATTTGAACTTTTTTGGGATATTCAATAAATGACAAGTCCATAGAGAGATTAGACTCTAAGTTTGAATCATTCAAGAGTGATATGTATCATGCGGATTTTGATTTTTTGGTAATTTAATTTCTTCGTCTTGTAATTTTTTGTTTTTTGTTATTATATAATAATTATATATGAAATAAACTGTTGAAGTTCTCTAAGGAGAGAGTGGGTTTAAACACCACTCGCCCCACCCCTGCCGTAGGACTACCAATGCTCTGAGTGTTGTTTCATTATACCAGCATTATACCGTTGATTGAAGTATTTTAAGAATACTTCAATGAAGTATTTTAAAAATACTTCAATAAACTATTATACTATGTAACCCATCACTTACCTAGACCTTGTGCACAAAGACACACCAATATATTCAGACAAACAGCAGTTATGTATCGGCTGAATTCCGGATTGAGACCTACAGCATAATAGCACATTGTAGCACTCAAAATTGCCAACATTATGGAAACAGGAACGGAACAAATGATTTTCGATAAGTAGTACACATCGCTTCTATACATGCCGTCTTTGTGCTCTTTGATGAATAAGGGAATTTCTCCGCAGAGTGTCTGAAAATTCCAATGAAAATCAGATTATGCCTGCTTCATATGAATATCTGATGAATCTATTTTTTTGTTTCTGCGTCCTGTTCCGAAATGAAAATAGTATATTCTAAAACAAGTTGCAGAATGATCTCCTATTCCAACACTAATGCGAAGTTCGAAAACGACGAAGGAGCGAGTTTTGGATAGCATGAGTGTTGGAATTGCCTTCTGCAACGAGTATTAGACGGTATTTTCTCTATTTCAGTCAACTTTTGTGAAATACTCCCGAAATTCAAATGAAAATTCAGATTAGTGACTTTTGTTTTGTATCTTGGCAGTTGGTGTGACATACGAAATTTGACAGATCACGGATTTTGAATTGATTTGATTCGAAACTTTATTCGATCGGAGGTCAGTACTGACAACCAGACAACGAAAACAATGCTGTATTGAGTTTCATTACAGCACTACTTTTAGTACTGCAATTCATTACGATACTGAAATAGAGAATAGATGTTTATGACACAAGTGCAACGAGCCACGAAGTGCGAGTTTTTATAAATGAACTAGTGTTAGAATGATCCTTCTGCACGAGTAACATACCTTATTTTTTCTAATTCGTTGCATTATCGAAATTAATGAAATATTTCCATATATATCGTTATTTTTGCATTTTGATTAATGGAACTGCCTTCTCTCTCATGCATTCGACAGATGATAAATCAACCCGTGACAGGAGGACAACATGTAATCAATAATTATTACCATAAAAACTGTGCTAGAATGAAATGTTCTCGCACGATTTTGTTCTATAAGATGTGGCAGAATAAACGGATTTAATGAAGAATTAGAGAAATAATTTTCTTAATTTCAGTATCGTAATGAGATCATAGCTCTTGAAGTAAGACAGTAATGAAACTCATTACATCATTGTGTTCAGTTATATTTTTCGTTGTGGGGGACAGTACTAACCTCCGATCCAATAAATTTTCGAATCAAATCAATTCAAACTCCGTTATCTGTCAAATATCGTAAAACACATCAACTGCCAAGAAACAAAACAAAAGTCACTGATCTGAAAATTCATTTGAAATTCGAGATTATTTCACAAAACATGAATGAAATTGAGAAAATATCGTCTAATACTCGTTGAAGATGGCAATTCCAATAATCATGCTTTCGAAAACTGGCTCCTTCTCGCTCGTTCTCGAATTTCGCATTCATGCTGAAATGGGAGCTCATTCTGGAAATTGTTTCAGAATATACTATTTTCACTTTAGGTCACGTTACTGTTTCGATACAACATGTATGTTGTAGGACATATGCATACCTTGTACTCTGAACTTCCATTTTCTCGTGTAGAAAATGGGATGAATATGTCTAAGACAACAATCATTCCCAGGCAAGAATCTTGGTTGGATCTCGAGATACGTGGTGAAGGGTGAAACATGACGCAATCAGATAATTCGCGATTTCGGTGCACGCAGTGCCATGTGCCTGTGTTAGATGCATGCAGACGTTTTACTCTTGTCGTTCTTGAAAAATCGTGTTGAAAGTTACAAGATTTTTGATGATATATAGTTGGTAAGTACTCAAAAGTTTGCAAGGTGCTTAGTTCGATCCCACTGTTTATTAAAAATCCGCTGAAAGTTGACGTTCTGTCAAAGGCACTTGGAAGTTTGGTTATTAGGAAGTTATATTCACTAATCTCTTTCAGAATTTGTTGTAACCCAAATAGGATAGATGACGCATGACGTTTCGGGATAGATGACGCAAAATCTATCTACTTAGTGCGTTTTTTACAAACGATTCCACACACAACGAAACTTTTGATGAAAATGAATGCGTAGGATGCTTGGAGCACTACGAAAATACCAAATCGACAAAGGAATATCGCAGGTGGCTTCTAGACAAGTGGACATCCTTTAAATAGCTTTTATCCCTGTGGGAAGAGAACAATTACCCGAAAGTGAACATATTATGTTGAACCCCTATTAGCAATCTCTCATACCCCATGCGTCGTCTCACCCATAGAGTGCGGGAGAGATTGGCAGAAATTTATATTTTATTTTATTTGTGAAAAATGTTTTTCTTCATGTTGATATTATATGATGAAAGTTTGATACCTAAAGAATTATATGTGATTTCATGACCACGTTTAGTTCAAAACAGGTGCGTAATCTTTCCCTGTTTCAACCTATCATAAGTCCTCTCGCATCGCGTCTCTGGCATCAAATGTATCATATATCAAATACATTTTCGTGTTACCAAAATGATTAATTTTGAAACTTAATTTCTGAGACAGTCTGAATCGAAGTTATAAATTTATTCTTCTCAAAAGACAAATGAATGCAATGTCTCTCATGTAACTAGATTCAGCAGAAATCAAACAATACTGATTTGCGAAACAATTACAGTTAGAGCCATGAAATCATTCAAGATACGAACAAACATCTCAAGTCAAATAAGCTTCTGAATAGTTTTATGGCAATGACTTTAGTAATAGTGAAATTTAATTAGCTGATTTGAAACAAGATAAAATACATTGAATCGAATACTTACATTGACAACAGCAAATACGTTCTGGTAAGAAGTACTGACAAGAAGATAAAAAAATACACCATCTAGATTAATTATTCCGCTCTGGTTTAGTTTCTGTCCAAAGTATATAATTGTTATTATTAATGTTTCTACCTGAAAGAAGAGGTACAGTTACTTAAACCGGTAAAACGTGTTGTACGGAATTCATGAAGTGAAAATAGGTTGATATTCAACAAGGAAAAACTTATTTAGAATTAGAAACAACTTCTCCGAACATAGAAATATTGAAACATCATATTTAAGCCAAAAAGCAGTGACTGGAAATGAAGACAACGAAAAAAATGTTTAAGCTTATTTCGGAGCATGACCTCAATCTTCAATCAGGTCAGCTTCATCTGATATATTGCATTATCGCAAATGTCTATTCAACGATTTGTATCAAAAAATCACATCCATCCCTTCAAGTTCATAACAGTGCACACCTTGCCCCAATGACTTACTACGGAGGAGAGAATTCTGTGAAAATTTCATGTTAAAAATTCAAGACATATCCAACTTTCTGAAGAGAACACTTGATGATGCTAAATTCTGTCAAGGAGTTTTCAATAGAAGGAATAGACATTTTTGGGCGCAGAACAACCCTATATCAACCAATGAAATAAATCGGCGTCATACATTTAAAATGCTATTGTCTGAGAGATGTCCATTGAAAAACATCATAGGTCATTATAGTTTCCTTTTGAAAAAAAATTTGTTTAATTTCTCAAGAATTTGAAGTGGCACTGGACTTTCGATTGCACCGGTAAAAAGTACTGAAACAACAGCAATAAAAATTATTTTTATTTCTTCACAATACTGACGAAGTCGTAGCCAATTTTACTTAAAGGCCAAAAACACCCTGTAGTATGAAAACTAGACACCTCAGCAACTTGCGGTGTTCAGCAATTTATGTTTCTCGAAAAAGGATAACATATCATGTAAGTTACTTTTTTCTATCTCCTTCATTTTAAGAGATGTCTGAATCATCGAAATCTAATCACCCCGTAAAATATACAACCCTATGTTTAGATTGTATGACTGTAATTCTGTTCATATCACTTGTACGTACTTAATATATTTTTATATGATGAATAAAATTAAAGCTTTTCGGAGGAGTGGGGTCATATATATGGAGCTCCAGCAAATTATTTGAGACAAATTGACAAAAAATTAACAAATTTATTCGACGATCGTTTGTAGGGAAACAGAGCTAATTTTCTTTTGCTAGCAAACTCAATAGATTTAACTCCTGTTGATAACTTGTTATGGGGAAGGATTAAAGAAATCGTTTATTCGAATAAAATTGAAATCTGTACAGAAACGTGTTGAAAAATGTCTTGAGGTGAATGGTGGTTAAATCTATATGCAATGATCTGTCTCAATCTATGAAAAATTACATATTTTCCCAAGAATTTCATGAGTATTCATTTCAGACCACTATTATAGCACATACGCTCATATTATTTTTGAATTTCATGAATAACATAAGAAAATTGGATAACAAGTTGAAAAATTCGATTTTTCACATTTATATCATAATATATGTAACTTTGACACTGAATATTGGACCACCCGTATATGAAATTTTATTTTTGAGAGCTTCATTGGAATAAAATGTTTAAATTTACACTCTCATCATTTAACATTGAACCTTAAACAGGTTGCATCATATTCGAGGAAATGTTTCGAAGATTATAGAAATTAACATTGAAATTAATGAATTAACGATTAACTTTTGAATGACTTATATACACCTAGGTATTTAGACTTACGAATACTAAAATGAACCTCCTTTTAGTAGCTGCTGGGTTTTTCATCACGGATAACCAACTCCTCCATAACACTGCCCAGAATTGATAGAACCATCCGACTCTGTAAGGATTCACATTCCCTTTTTCATGGTCCCACTGGTCCTCGACATTTTTAGCGGCTTTCTGAGACAAACAACTGAAGAATATTGTATGCAGAAGACAGAAAAGTACATTGAAATTAAACATTCAAAATTCATCGAATATATTCTGATTATTTTATGTATACGTGATACGTGATCTATACAGGGCGTTTGATATCAGACGAGCAACCTCGTCGAATGATTTTGATTTTTACAAACTTGAAAAATCTTGAAAAATCAAATTGTTTTATTATACTTACAATGAAAAAAACTAGATCTTCGTCTTCAGATCAAATTTTCTTCCATTGACTTCCATAAGATAATTTTGACCGAAAACCGTCTCTAATATGGTTCAGCATGATTGGAGATATTTGACGACACTCATTTACAATTCGTTGGCCTAGCTAGTTCAGAATATCACATATTCACAAACATTTGAGTTAATAAATTGATTTCTAGAGCAAATGGTGCATCAAAATTACGTTTTTCATACGCCGTTATATTATAAGGAGGCTTTCAAGACCTTCTAAATGAAGTATCACTCAACCCTTCTCCTCTATTCAATTTTGAGGGGTTGAAGCACCCCCTCTTAGGGGGGTGATGTTCGTTCAAGCCTCAAATATATCTCAAAATCATTTTTCATCACTATGGAATAAGAAATATACGTGGCTCGTCTGAGAACAAACATCCTTATAATGAGGGAAACCAAAACAAAAACAAAATAATCGAATATCTTGAAGAGGTATTTAGCCCGGTCAAGTTAAGATTAAAAATGGAGCTCAAATAACAAAAAAAGGCCGGGGAACCAAATATTGGTGGAGAGCTAGGGTTTTCCATAACGAATAAGGGGTCAAAAGTCCCCATCGATCCTATATGTGCTTCGTTGATTATTCGGGGTCAAAGGTCGATATTTTTTGTTTTTTTCTCGAGAACGGTAAATTTCATCAAATAAAAGATTGTAGATCTTTAAATTCCCTACAAAAATAGTATCCATATGATATCGCGATTCTCGCGATAAAGAGTCACGTTATACATGAAATGCACAATCACAATCTCGCACTTACGGCCTATTTCGTGTTTCTTTAATCGCCATAGGGTGGGTTCCACAAATCTTCAATAGTACGATTCGAAAATTTACGTAAATTCGAACCACTCGTTTTGAATTTCAACGAATTGCTGTGGCTCCAATTAATTTAACGGTACAATCAAAGTTTTGTAACCGACCCTTAGTCTTATATAGGGGTAGCGGTCTGAAGCGGTATCTGAAGTTCCGAAAAATCATCACTTGGATGGTCGTACCTGGTTTGAAAAAAAACCCTCACGATCAGAGAGCAAGACTGAGAATTTCGATTTGAATATTGAAGAAATTCGAAGTACAAGATTGATTACGTTCCGAAATTAGCCACTGAACACGGTGTTGAGGTCTCCTAAGAAACACACAAGGCAACAGAGAAACTTCTTCGTGAAAGAGGACGATTGGAGTGTTTTGTGCTCATCAAGGGCGGATATTTAGGAAGTTTTAATTGGTGATATACTTCACGAAACAATTTGAGGAACCGTAAATTTTTTTTTCAACAGTCAGTGAAAAATGGTTGTATAGAAAATAAGAAAACTGAAACTTGAAGGCTCTTGTTTCTGAACTTATTGGTTAACGGTTTTTCAGAAAGTTTTTCGAAATTTCATTTTTTTGCTCCACGGTCACGGAAAATTTTTTCCAGCTACACCAATGCGAATGAATAAATAAATAAATAAATAAATGAAGAAACTGAACTATTATATGTCCCTATGCATCGAACGTCAACGATGAGAGTACCATGGTAACGACATGTGTGTTATGGATTTTCATGGAATGTTTTGTATGTTGCAATAAAATATATATTTTCAATGTGGGGTCGTAGAAAAAACAATGTTCCTATCTTGTGCAGAAAGCATCTTTCCCGTATTCGATTGATTTCCCGAACTCCGCTCTGCGTCGTTCGGGCAACAGCAATCACTCGTTTCAAGAAAACTGCTGAACCGATCGATATATTGATTGAGGGAGGACTTCAGGGAACATTAGGTTGTAAAATTTCTTTATAACCTGAGCTTTTCCGCCAATATTGACGAAGATACAGTGCACTAACCAAAATATGGTAAAATGGCATTTTTTTGGTATTTTTCCACGTTTCTGTGACAGGTGAAGACAAATTTTTTTAAATTGAACAAAACAGATTTTGTAAGAAATTTTCTGTAGAAGAAGAAATCGCCTTTCGTCTGGCTAGGTAAACAGTACTTCCGGAGATAGCGGCAGTTGGGTGAAAAACAGGATATCTCGAAGACAAAGGATTATATCTGAAAGTCAAGAGAAGCAAATTTGAGCTGAATGAATAGGTTATGTGACATTTGCATCGGTCAAGCTCGAGAAATTTTCTATGCGCGTAGGAAAAAAAAAATTTTTTTCTTCGTGCTTTATCAGGAACTCCGAAAAATTGTGAACCAATAAATTCAGAAATGAGAGTCTTCAAGCTTCAAAGGCTAGTTTTTTTTTATTTTATTTATTTTTCACCGCCTGTTGAAGATCACCAAGAATTTTTGAATATTTTTTGTCCCTTTGATTGTTGTTCGAAGTACCTATAAATTGACAATATTTGAGAAATTACGAATTTAAAATTTTTGTATGAAATTTTTTATGTGCATAGGTAACTTTTTTCAGGTTCTCGATACTCATGGAGAGGTAATTACCCTCTTTTCAATATAGCCTACAGTTTTGAGACGAATTCAAAAAACCAAAAATATCCACCTTGGACTCTGAATAACTAACGACGTACATATGGGATCGATGGGGTCCTGTAACACTTTTTTCGTAATAGTACACCCAAGATCTTCACCAAAATTTGGCGCCCCTAAAATGAATATATCCAAGGTGAGTTAAATACTTACCGAGATTTTGGCAGCTTTCTTCTTTATTGCTAAACCTAAGCTCGATGAATCAAAAGCATCGCATATAGATTTGATAGATTTTTTGCAAACTTCTTCACAGCCTGGAATGATTGCTAACAACTGTATGTAATGATCAGCTGGATTGAAATTCATTGGACAAGGAGCCGAAAGCCTATAACCAGAAAAACCATTCATTTCAAACATTCAGCCCACATCGTACATTTGTACTGCAACGAACAGGGTTGATTCATACTATCAAAAAAAATAATAATTTCTCTATTCTCAATAGGTGAAAACCGATTCGAGAAGAATGATTGTCCCAAACTTAATAAGAAAACAAAACAAAAGGAATAATACAGAAATAATTTGACATGAAATCGATAAAATTACCAACTGAAATCATAGGTGAAATAAGCATCAATCGTAGATTAATACTACCATAAGTATATAGTGTTCATCTATGGCCTTAACATACTACAATTATTCAATGAATATAAATATAAAACACAATAATTAATAGTTAACCTTTTCCAAGTTTAACACGACTTTGCTTAAACTTGCATAAATTTGTTAATACCAGCCAATGAATCAAATTAAATGTCACACTCTGTCGCAAATTAAGCTGTGTTTTGGCGTGAACATCTTTCAGAAATAATTCGAAAGATAAGTATTCTGACGTTGCAACGGTGACGTCGATCACAAAAATGTTTGAAAATATTTCGCGATTTTTGAAAGCAGAATTAGGCAATGCTGTCGTAGTTAGCTGATTTTCGTTTTCATTACTTTGTCGAAATCAAGCTTGCTTGCTTCAAAGTAATGAAAACGAAAATCAGCGTAGAACTATGACAGAAAATTTTAATGTATTTTGCCTGCAAGTCATATTTCGAAAGATAAGTATTCTGTCATAGTTCTGGGCTGATTCGTTTTCATTACTTTGTCGAAGTCAAGCTCATTTTCTTCAAAGTAATGAAAACGAAAATCACAGCAGAACTATGACAGAAAACTTAGCTTTAGAAATATTTTTGAATGACAGACATGCCAAAATACAGATCTGGTTGAAAATAGAACTTTGAAAATACTACTTACTTTGTAAAGAAAGTGCTCGCTTGTGACGTGGTACCCAAGAAAGCAGTTCTTCCTTCAGCCATCAAACATAATTTGTCGAAAAGTTGGAATATTTCGGAGGACGGCTGGTGTAGAGTTGTTATAACAGTCCTTCCAGTACTAGCAATGTCTTTTAATAATTGAATAACACTGAGGGACATGAAAGAGTCTAGACCTGTTGTTGGTTCATCGCAGAACAGAATTGATGGGTTTGTGAGGAATTCTCCAGCTAGAGCCAGTCTTTTACGTTCTCCTCCAGATATACCTTTAACAATTCCCGGCACCCCGATTTGGCAGTTTTCACATTTTTTCAGGGCTAACTGAAACAATGTTCTTGTAGAAATTGTAGGTACGTCTCGCAGTGGAGCATGGGAGTTTTTTTCCTTAATTTGTTTGATGAATTTTTTCTTCAATTATTCGACCCTTCAGATGAAATTGATAACGTTTATGTTTGCATAAATTGTATACGAACTAATTTCAAAATTGAGCAAACTGGGAAATTCGAGTAAACTCTTCAATCACTGTCTATCAAATTTCGACAATGATATTATCAGGTTAAACTGACACAAAGAAAAATAAAGAAAAATATAACAGATGCTTTTTCTCACCTCGATCATTACTTCTTCAACCCGTTGTTTCCTTTCCTGGAGAGTGTAATTTGAATCCATTTTCACCATTGACTGCAAATTGAATGGTGAGTGTAACGACTGAAATTCATTCTGGCCGAATTCTGCATTTTATGAAAGAGTCCTTTAATCAAACTTAACTAAAATAATGCAAATGATGGAAATGCTCCCACGTCAATTCTATCACTAATTTGTCATAAAAAAATTAGTGAGAAAAAATTGTTGTCTAAGGGCCGCTTGCCACTACGCTAAATTCGGAACCCTTAGGGCCGTATTCATAGTTCACCCCTTGAGGGTGAGTGTGACATCGCCCTCAAGTAGCTAAATATTTTTAATATTCATTAAATGTAATTTTCAGCCCTGAGGAAGTGTAAATATAACTACGAAACGTCGGCAAAGTAATATATAGTGTTTCAATCACAATTAGTTCTATTAACCCTGTTAAACTAGTTAAATTTTCATGAAAATGTTGTTGGTTGGATTTGATTATTCTGTACCATCCTCCAGTTCGAGCAAATTTCGTAAAAACGTGATTACTTTTTCATGGGAACCCGTAGAATTTTTTCTCAGAGGGGAAAAATAAAAATGTTCGAAAAACGATGAAGTATTCCGATAATTCTGCCCTCGTTACAGGATATAGTATTCTGATGCCGATCTTGTCATGAGAATTCAATCTAGATGTTATAGCTGTATAAGTTCTATTATACTCTTTTTTTAATTAGTTATAATGTGGATTGGAATTGTCAAGAAAATTCATTTATATCTCACCTGGAACAGAAGTTGTTCCTTAACAGTTAAATATCCAATGAATAGATCATCTTGTTGCACATAAGCAGAATTGGCTGCCAGTTGTGATTGCGTTATAGGTATATTGTTCATACAAACTAATCCTGAAATCTCCAGTCCTTTGAGATTCCTGAAGGTCAAACAGTTCAATAGGGTCGTTTTACCAGCACCGCTGGAGCCCATTATGACAAGCAGTTCGCCAGGATGTGCCGTTCCACTAACTGAGCAAAAAACATACATTGAAAATCTATTTCTTCAGTTAGAATGACGAGTCTAACATATGAGTTATATAATTTGATTGAATGCTACGGTACATTACCATTCTTAAGTATATGTGTCTGTTTTGGTGTTTCGGTTTTATGGATTACCGATAAAAGTTCCTTCTTTGAATAATCTGGATTCGAGTTGCCAAAAGCATTTATGTGACACCAAGATATTGTTATTCGTTTTTCTTCTGGAACTTGTCCTGTTGGATCTCTATCAGATTTCCAAGCCGATAAGGCATGATCAGATATTTCATAGGCATATTCACCACTCTATTCATGATCATAAATTAATTAATCTCAGACAAATCAAGCTCAAGTTACTTACACTGCCGCTGGACCCTGATTTCACACTCCTACCATCGTCGATATTGAGTCTGGCTTCACCGATTTTTGATTCCATTTTTGCTCATTGGTTTTGAACTTCTGAAACTTATTAAAATGAAAATAGAATTGGGTGACCAAATCAAAACATTTATGTTTTACCAGCAAGGGATTACAGCAATTAAAATTAGCTGAGTAACTTTCATTAATGTCAAATTGATAAATGGTACACCATGAAGATGCTGATGGTACCAAATCCCCTTCAGAACTGCTTTTTTTTATAGAAAGAAAACAAAAGGAAAATTTTACCGAGTTCCAAAATATTACATAAAATTCAGTGAATCAATGCAAATCGTCGATCAACTATTGACATAATGCATTAGGGAAAGCAATTTGGAAGACTATGAAAAATGATGAATTTATTTGGTTTCAAGAGATGAATCCTTGAATGTTCATTCATATCGTGAATTTAAAACTTTTTTATATGATAATAATCTCATTTGAGAAACTCGAAGCTGAAAAAAATTCATTTTGTACCTACTCACGGTATACTCGGGTTTCCCCAAATGATTTAAAATGAAAACAACACACTCAATAAAGAAATATTTGCAGTAGGCTTATTACAAGTATTATCTCGGGTTTATCATCCTCATGAATATACGGATCGGACTGAGAGGAATTTTTTGGTTTTTCATCAAATTATAGAAACGCATATGCTTCATGTGTTCAATATTCATTATTTCATCAATCTGTCTTGTTTCATGAATCTGAATGACAATGATACTCTAGAAGTGAAGTTTACCGATTTTATCTTGAGGATTGATTTTCATGAGTATTTTTCGAATAATTCTGTTAAAGATATTATTGCTAGATCAAGTGAGATGATGAGATTTCAGACAATATTTTTTTCGGCTGATAATTCAAAACAAATCGTTCTACAACCATTTTCAGGTTTAATGTCGAATAAACTAAAACAGCTCAGATCTAAGTCTTATATGTTTTGTGATTTGATAACTTTTTATAAGTTCGACGTTCCTCATTTGATTTCTCGGAAACCCTCGAATAAATAATATAAGCTCGAAGAAAAAAGAGTTATTTCGAATTCGATATCTGATTTACAAATTATTATCGAAAATTCAGAGAACTACAGAAAAGCTTCTGGAAGGTGTAACAGCAAAATATAATGGTTTTTCACTCACTTCTGCACCACACTCACAATTTTCCGTTTTTTCCAAACTACAGGGAATATCAACCAAATCAATAATCGAGTACAAATAAATCGACACGGAAAAAAGATAATTAAATAGGAAAAATATTTGTGGTTTGCCTAAAAACCTTATTGTTGATAAGGTGATAAATTTGAAATACTATAAATTCAAAATAGTTAGGGACCACATTGTATCAAGATTTATTATCGCTGATTTGTCTGTCCGCATGATACAGACCATACCATGACATAATTTAATGAACGTGACAAACATTTTCAAAAACAAGATTCATTCGTCGAATTAAAGTTTAATACATTCACTGAATGTTGATGTTTTTTGTGTTGAGAATTTTCATGATTCAAAATGATTCCCAGTTTTCTATGTCCCTCAAGCTCATATTGTCGACTCTTCTTTTCTACACGCCCTTTATATTTATCTTTTATCATTTCCACCTACAAGGACATAATGAGTTTGTGAAGCAAAACTTAATAAATTGAAGGAAAGCACACCTTAATAATAAAAAACCCATCATCCGGTGCTTTTTTAAAGAATTCCGTAATTTTTTTTTTGTGCGGTGCTTCTAAAACTGTTCCAAATGGCGTCGTGAAGCGATCTACATTGGCTATAGCTGCTTTCATTCTTTTCTTTTTTGCTTGTTTCCATTTTTTCATGTTTTTCCCATGTGCAGTGAGAAGACCAGGGCGTCGCAACAATATGGCAACCTTCTAAGGGCGTCACAGTTGAAATAAGTTTAGAAATCCTTGCTCTATTGAAAACGGACCATTTTTTGGGATTGTAAACAATACTTTTTCATTGTTTTGGCTGCCTCTTCCCTATTTACACTTCTTGAAAGTCATGTATGGATCCTCGTAACCAAGTGTCGATTTCTCGTAAATTATTGAAAAACAGCCGATTTCCCAGGTGAATTGAATATTTTTCCCTGAGAAGATTGGATTCGCTCATTTTTGAGTAATAATTATATTCAGTTAATTATTGTCTCTTTGACAATAAGCTTTTTTCAACATGGTCAAGACAACGTCTTCTATCATTAGTTTGAGTAAAAATTGTTTTTATCGTGGAAACAACAGTACTTATAAGTTCCTATAAATCGAACATTAAGGACTACCGATCTCAATCAATTTGAGTCGTTGATGCGCTCCTCCTTCACACTATTGTCTTTGATCGTTAAAATGTCCTTATCGTTCTCGATACTTAATACCGGGTTGCGTTCATAAACTTCTCAGAGTAAGATCTCCTTACTCTGAAGCGTTCACAAACTTACTTTGTATTCCTCGGAGTATACTCTATGAGCGTTCACAAACTTCCTCTGAGTAAACTCTGCATACTCTGCTATTTGGGAGAGTAAGCCATAAACGTATAAACGTTTAATAGGTATATGGAGTAATATAAACACATACTCTGACAGTTGTGACGTACGATTTTCATTCTGTCCTGTTCCCGCAGACTTTTTGAAACTTGAATATTATCCGAATAAGTATTTATTTCTGGTTTTGTTTCATTTCAATAACGAAATACGAAACAATTAATTTTCCACGTGAAACAACTTTTCTGTGGAATTATAATAGAACCCTTTATATGAGCATTGTCCTTTTCGTATAAAAAGTGACTTTATTCATAAGGGATTTTCTAGATGTTAAGGGGGCTGACGTATGAGAGCGGCTTCATGTCAACCCAATAAACAAGATTTGAGTGGGTACGGCCTTCTGCAGAAATGAGAAGGTCTTAGTGTTATTTTCCTTCAGAGAGTTCTGAGTTTTAGGGATAATTGAAACTATTGAAATAACTTAACAAAAAAAAATCTATTTTCCAAAATACCTACAAAATATACTGAGGTAACAAAGTAATCCTTACGTCTGTACCTCAGATTGTATAAGAAAATTTAATGAAGAAAATGTAAGTTTCCCTGTTCCCTGGGTTACTTAATTACAAAAAGATCCAAAATAACCTAACACTAAGGAAATGTAAGTTGTGAGCAGATAGGAGATGAGAGATGACAAGACTTTTGGACTTGACTATTCTCATAAAAAAAAAAAAATTGGAAAATTCTGACCTTGATCTCTTTCTAATAATTCGGCTTTACTCCACTGGTATCCACGAAACGATCCTTCCTCTTTGATCAACTTCTGTGCACCGTCTTCCCTTCACGTAGAGAGTAAGATTGTGAACGACGAGTGTGGAGTAAAGACCGAAGTATATTTCTTATCATATGGCCATACTCTCACTCTACTCTCTGAGTAAGTTTGTGAATACAGCCCGGGTGTCCCAGAAGTCGACGTCAATTGTTCCAGCTTGGAAAATAATATCACTTTTTGGCGAACCAAATTTTCGAAATCATTATTTCGGCCAATTTCAACTGATTGTACTGAAAAAAAAATAGCACTTCATCAATTTGGAAGATCGCTCCAAAAGTTAGCACATTCAATAAGGTTCAAAATGCTTCTACACCTTCTACATTATTTCCTAGATCCGTCAAAAAAAACGGTCTTTCTTGATGAAGCACACTTCCGAACAATTTTTCGAACTTTGTGAAAACGATTCTAGTGCAACCAATACTTCAAGAAACAGGATGAATCAATATGCAAAAAAGCTGGTGACATGAACCTACATAATTCATTCAATTTTTAACAAAATCATGTGTCAAATTTATTGGAGAACGTGCCATTTTTTCAATGAAATTTTTCTTTCACAGCTCCCCAGTAAAAAAAATCAAGGGTTTCAAATCAGGTGAATAGGCTGGCTACGAGATTCTACCAGATCGCCCTCTACTCGGATATTCTTCATTTCGATAGATACCTAACTGAAAGGGCAGTGGCGGCCTTAGAGGGTGGCGAACGGGGCAATCGCCCGGGGCCTCGCTCTTTGATATTGATTTAGATCTCTAATTATTTTTAAAGGTTTAAACATCAGGGAAAGTTCGAAAAAAGTTCGTTAACCAATACATTCATTCAAACAACAAAATTGAAAGAAACATCATGTAGTTTTTGAATATTGCGCCTTGTCGGAACGTCCAAATATGTCATTGAGGCACCAGATGTTTGACCCTCCAGATCAGTAGAGAGAATAGAATGTAGAATCACACAACACAATCAGGGTAAAAATTATCTAAGTATATAGGTACCATGTTTACTTATCCTAGATGTTGAAACCTCATGAAATATTTATTGCCCTGTTGACCGTTCTTTGGCAGTCCCTTTGAAATATTCGTTCAATTGTCGTCTTATGCACGAATTCATTTCATTGTTGAGAATTACGGAAGAAGGAGCGCAAAATGTGTTTTTTTCGAATTTAGTGATTAGAGATGAGAATACTATCATATTCTATTTTTTCTGATGAAAAACTTCCATTGTTTTTGGTTCTTCATTCACATTCAAAGGCCATATTCACATTTTTCGTATAAATTCAAATTTTTTCTCCTTATTGAATAAAAAATTAATTCAATTCATTGGTTTCTGAAACCTATCTTTTCAGTGTGGCTTTTGTTAGTTTAAATTTGGATACCAACAATCCAATGAATTCATCCACTAGAGATAGATAATACTTCAGTATCGGATACTCAGAAGTTGCACAACACTACCCCGAACTGTTACGAGCTTCTGGAGCAACCAGGACTTGAAGGCCTCAATCAAACTGACCATTACTGGCTCCTCTATCGCTCGGTCAATCCCAGAAAAAGTCATATATGGTGGATTTTGCAAAGAAATTTTTGATACAAATGTTATTAGAAACCAATGTTTTCAATAGAAATATGCATACAAGACATATCCCATGGAACTTTCTCTTCTGTTCATCTGGATCGTGAAAATAAATAGTTTAATTTTTATGATCTTTTCTTCGAAACCGAAAATTTAATACTTATACAGCTGAGATTGAAGAACATTTCATTGATTTTTTAGAGAAAAAACCACAGCTGAGAGTTTGACTGATTATTACATAATAAAAGAATTAGAGCAGTTGGTTATATAATTGCAAAAATGAAGAGGTCAAGGATATGATAACGGAGCCAACTTGCATGGTGAAAAAAGTGGTGTCCAAAACCGTTATTATTTTAATGAATCTGCTTGCTTACTTTCTACCTTGTGGGAGTCAAATCTGGAATCTCATTTTAGGAGATGCAGCAGAATCGTTTTTTGGTTTGCTACAAAGGTTGTATACTCTGTTTTCCGGCTTAACTCAGCGGACGGATTTTAGAAGATCATGTAAAAGCGTTATCACTAACACCGCTTTGTGAAACTAAATTCACGAAGGAAGAGGGGCCTCGCGAAAACCTCCGACCCAGGGCCTCGCAATGAGTAAGGCCGCCCCTGTGAAAGGGTATAGTGCGCTGGGCAGCCATCTTGCTGGAACCAAATCTCTATGGAAATACTAAGTGGCGCATCAGTAAATGATTCTGTGGAAAATCTGCATAAATTCAAGCATTCAAGACCACTGGCAACTCAAAAGGTCCAGTGACTCTTCCGTTCAAAATCCCAGTCTACATATTCATGTTATAACGAGAGAAATCTTCTCTCATTAAATTAGGATTTTCTTAGTGCACCTCGAATAAATTATGTGAGTTCATGGAACCAACATTTTTAAATGTCGATTCATCCGGATTCTTAAAGTATTGACTGCACTAGAATCTTTTTTACACAGTTCGAAAAAATTGTTGGTAACTGTATTTCTTCAAGAAAGATCGTCTTTTTGACTGATCTGAGGAATAATGTAGTAAGTGTTATAGCCAAACTATTGTAGTACAATGTTTTTTCACTACAATCAAAACCAGGGGGTGTGTAAGTTTGTTTGAGACCCTCATAAATTTGGATGCTTGTGGTCTGAAAATTGCTATAGACGGTCTGATTGTTATGAATGTTCGATGAAATATTTGAGATTGTCCGAAAACAACCGCCTCAACATTTTGAATCAGGTAGAGGATAAAATTGAGAGCTCGTAAAACATTTCACGTGTATTTATAGCCAATACAATTCAGTCTCTTTTCAACAACATTGTTGTTATATTAGTATCTAAAGTTATGATATGGTATCTGACCCTGAGTAATAACCACAACCACAGTTTCCAATGTGTAATAATTACCCGTTGTGATAGCAAATCGCAGCTTAAACCCAGGTAAGTATAGCAACCTTATATTTTTTTACTTCGTACGTTGAAACATGGATTGGAAATTAGTTTCACTTGGAGTAGATCTTGGAATGAAATAATTATATTTCATTCAATTAATATTGAAGAAGAATGAAATAAAGTGATTTTGTCATAAGCAACGTATAAAAAGAAGTAAAATCCAAATGAAAATATTTTCGTGTAAAATGTTGCCAAGACGAGACAGCATTTTTCACATTTTCAAAAAGTTAATAGATCTCGAGTAGAGCCAAGCTGCTAATTCTACACTCTTGAACTTTACAAGTCCTTATTTAATAAACTCAACACCTTGGTCAAATTAAGTCACTTGGCATTTTCTTCACTGTGAGGTTGATGTGAAATTATTTATATTTTTTTAATAAAAGAAGTGTTTCTGACAAACTACAGAAAATTTTATTCCTTTATCAACTGAGGAATACACACACAGGCGATTTTCACATCGAAATAATATTCATTATTATATACAGGGTGTACCAAGTTCAACGGCCTAGGCGTTTCTGGAGAACTGGACCTATTTAAAATCTGAAAATTGAGATTATTTTATTGTTTGACATTATCTACCGATCTGAAATATTCTTGGAGCCTGGGAGTGAAAAAAAATTTCAAAAAATTTTTTTCTGTTTTTTGTTTTCTAATTTGATGGAGTATGTAATTCTGAATACATTTGTACTCAAATCGTTGCATTTGTCGAAATACTTGGCAAAATATCTAGAAAAAACTGAAAAAAAAGGGAGATAAGTGTATTCGGTATTATGTTTGTTATTCCCAACCTAAATATCGTAAGCACAAACTGTTTTCACATTTTTGAAGGCGAAGACTGTGGAAATATTGTACAATTTCATAATTTTGAAAAACCCGTCACAGGGTGTTCCAAATGTTGGTTCAAAAATTGGGATCAAAATTGGCTCATAACTTTCGTTTTTTAAATTAGAAGTTATTTAGGATTGTTTGTTTCTATTCATGAAATCTGTTTTACATCAACAATGATAAATGAATTCAGAAAAGAGGAAGTTACTAGTGAGTTATTTGAGTAATTTATCTTCTATGACCAAGGTCATTGTTGATATGGAACAGATTCTATGAATTTGACGGTACGTACGACATGAAATCAAGAAAATCCTGAATAACTCAAAGATCATTAATTATCATTATCATCATTTTTCTTCGCACAATCCAACACAATCATAAAAAAATAGGATTCTAATTAGAAAAACGAAATTTATGGGTCAATCTTGATCCCAATTTTCGAATAAACATTTGGAACACCCTGTTACGGGTTTTTCAAAATTCTGAAAATGTACGATATTTCCACATTCTTCGCCTTCAGAAACGTGAAAACAGTTTGTGCTTACGATATCTAGGTTAGGAATAACAAACATAATTCCGAATATACTTATCTCCATTTTTCTTCAGTTTTTTCTTGATATTTCGGAAAGTATTTCAACGAATGTAACGATTTGGGTACGAATATATTCAGAATTGCATATTTCATCAAATTAGAAAACAAAAAAAACAGAAAAAAAATTTTTTGGAATTTTTTTTTTTACTCCCTGTATAACTGAAAGTGGTCAGGCTCTAAGAATATTTTAGATCGGTAGATAATGTCAAACAATGATATAATCCCAGTTTTCAGATTTCACATAGGTCCTATTACCTCCTATTACCTTTTTGTAATATAGTCCAGTCAATGAGGCAATTTGCTCCGAATTCTTCCAAGATGCATCAATTTACTTGAAATTTTATAGTAGGTGAAAAATAGCTAATTCCAATTTTCAGATTTTAAATAGGTCCAGTTCTCCAGAAACGCCTAATAGGCCGTCGAACTTGGTATACCTTGTATATAATAATAATATTATATAATTATTTTAAAATTTTTTTATTTGATTTTATTTTAAAAACTGGTAGTAAAAACACCTTCAAGTTTTTCAGGAAAATGAAAGAGATACAAAATCTATGGGGTCCAGAATTTGTCAGCTATATGTTTATACGTCCTATTGTAGATAATTAGTATACAGAGTGTTCCATCTCAGACGAGCCACGCCGTATATTTCTCATCCCATAGTGATTCAAAAAATTCCTTGAACACGTCGAAAGAATTTGTGTGGCCATATATTGTCGTACCTATATAATAATATGGTTTATTTCTGCAAGGCTACAGAGTATAAACATAGAATCACAGAGGCGTTAGCCTGTACATGGTGATTCACTTATCTTAGTAACCCCAATTTTCTCGAGAACGTGCGAAAATTTTTTCATTTTGTGAATGGCGTTTTGAATAAGTCAATGTCGACTTGTGATGTGCATGAAAATCTGCGGAATAAATAAAGACGCCAGGCGTCGCGGCGCTATCAAAAATTTTTTCTCCAGAGACATACCTTTTTTAACATGTCTTTCGAAATATAATTTCATTCTGAACTTTTTTTTCGAATACAATTTTTATCCATTTCTAACCGTCAGAAATCTGCAGCTTGTTTTATGTTAATTCTATTCCATTTATTTTTTTCTGTATTGTGGTAGTATGCCTTTATTTGGAGACATAGATATGATTATTTGCCTTGCATTCAAGAAGGATAGTTTTCTGAACAATCTGCCTCCTCAAATGAGATCAAATATGTGGATACAGCAAGATGGGACTCCGTGTCATAACGCTGCCATTGTGAATAGATATTGAGATCAAGCATTCTAAAATAAATGGACCCTGATATTTTGACCAAAGTAACTTATAATGATAATGGGAAATGGTATAACTTATGTATTAATCATAATGGCAAAATGACCCAGATATGATTTTGTTTCGTAATGTGACGGAGGTCTGTAAGGAACTATTTTTCTTCTATTATATTCTTTAAAAATTATCTTATAACAATAAACTTTTTTTCAATAAAAAACGAAACATTTCGAATTAAATGTTCTAGATACCGGCCATTATGATCCAAACATAAGTTTTATCATTCCCCTATTTCATTATAAGTTACTTTGGTCAGAATATAAGGGTCTACTTGCCCACATGCGTTTTTATCTTCATTTTCAAATGGTCCAAGTTATAAGAATCAGTTTGGTATACCATATTTTTGAGGGTACCCGTCAGGAAGTGATCCATGAGCTTTAGGTCTGTCGATACCTGATGTGTTCATTGGTCCTATCCATATATTTTCGAATTCTTGATCTAAATACCTCTTCACAATTGCAGCGTTGTGACATAGAGCCTCATCTTGCTGTAGCCACATATTCCATCTTATTTGAAGAGGCACATTGACTAGAAAACTAGCCTTCTTGATTTCAAGGCAGAAAATCATATCTATGTCTCCAAATAAAGGCATACTACCACAATACAGAAGAAAATAAATGGAATAGAATTAACATAAAACACGCTGCAGATCGCCGACGGTTAGAAATGGATGAAAATTGTGTTCGAAAAAAAAGTTCAGAATAAAATTATCTTTCGAAGGATATGATAAAAAAGGTATGTCCCTGGAGAAAAAATTGTTGAAAGCGCCGCGACGCCTGGCATCTTTATTTATTCAGCAGATTTTAATGCGCATCTCAAGTCGACATTGGCTTGTTCAAAATGCCATTCACATAATGAAAAAATTTCGGACGTTTTCGAGAAAATTGGGGTTACCAAGATAAGTGAATCACCCTGTACGTGACTCCTAATTAAACAAAAATATATTAAAGTAGCCGGTATTCAAACAATTTTACACAATTCATATTAGCTAGCTCTGCTAGGCGGCCCGTTCATAGGTAGCAGGTAGAAGAGGTAGACAAAAACACAACTAACTTTTGTTAAATTCGAAGCAATGATTTTTATATATGTCACGAATATTATAAAAATGAATATTTCATATTTCCTTCCAGAGGCTTTAAATTCTACCAAAAAAAAGAACTTTCCTTACATTCGGAGTCTTCAATTTTGAATTTAATCCTTGGGGGATTATTCTAATACCTTTTGTGGAAAGTCAGACCAATCCCAAAGGTCAAACATTCTGTCAGACAAGCAAAATTTTAATCAGTTCACAAAAAAATATTTATTTTTCTCACTGGATTTGTTGATATTGATTTGATGGGATTTGATATCAACGTTTATACCACTGATGGATAGGAATGTTGTGGATCTACAGTGATACGTCTCAGATCAAATTATTCTCGAAATTTACGACGATATTTAGATTATGGAAAAGATGCGATTTAAATATTCTAAACCAAACAGAACATTGGATAGTTCGTCCAACCGAAGGTGATTAAAATGCCAGGTTTCCTGGGTCCATAGGTGCTATCGACGCACATATATAACAAATAAATGACCAGGAGTTGATCAAGCCGAACTATTCAGGAACCATTCACAAATTTTTCACTTGAATGTCTAAACAATTAAAACATTGTTGCAGAATGGCTAGATTCAGCACATGATGGGCATATTTTCTGGAATTCTATGCTGTGCAGTTCATTTGAAAGAAGAGATTTTCCTCACAGCGTGAATTAAGTCTTATGTTATTACACCTTCAGCTAATCCGAGAACACCTTCTGAAGTCTCATTCAACGAATCACACATTTGTACACGAAATTTCGCTTAGAGATATCAAAGGAACCGTGGAATAATGAAACACCTGATATTTACATTATTTATTCATTAGTTGAAAGTTCAATTAGGGATTCAAATGATCCCCATTTACTTCCAGACAGAGTCGATGTTTTTTTTTTGTTTTTGAGGATTTTCCTGAACATTTATGGAATATAATTGAGGTTGTCAATTTCTTCTTCTATTCTAAATTCAATATTTTGGGAACGAGCCATATACATTTCATATTTCAAATATCCCCATGAAAAAAGTGTCGAATGATATTAAGTAGGGACTATCAGGAGGCCATAGAATAAAACATCGATATAAAAAAATCATCAGGAAAACAATACTTCACATAGAATTCCTAGGTTAACGATACCTTAATGCAATTCTTAGTACTGAATGCACATAAAAAATACTGCAAATTTGTCCATTTGAACTTTTGTGTACGACCAATATTAACTGAGATAGCTAATGAGTAAAATATAAAAAATCACGTTGTACATACCACATACCTATTTCAATGCAATTAAACTTTTTGTATACATATTTTGTACTTCTATATATTTGTTTTGTATTCCACCTAATATATTTCCTTTAAAAAAACCAACTTTATTCATCTCTGAGCAGGGGCGGCCTTAGCCATTGCGAGGCCCCGGGCGGGAAGTCTTCGCGAGGCCCTTTTTTCTTCGTGAAAAGTATGTGATGCGAAAATAAGTCCGGTTGTTTTGTATAGGTTATTGTCATATTTGACAAGAAATGGTTGAGTTTCATAAAGATATAAAATTAAAGGTTTGATTAAAATATAATAATATAATATAATATAATATAACATTGGAAGATTTACAAAATTAACAAATACCGAAATGATAAATTTGAAGTTCATGATTGCGGCTTTTCCTAGCACTGAAATCTTTAATTGAAGTATCATAATAGATCGAATGAGCTACGTCATTTTCTATTGATAGAATAGCAAGGGCTGAAAGCCGATCTTGTGTCATCGTCATCGAATTCCTTAAATATGTTTTCATGATTTCAAGTCTAGAAAAACTCCTTTCAGCAGACGCAACTCTAACAGGTGTAGTGGCAATGATTCTTAAGACAGTTAAATTTTTTTCAATTATGTATTTCAGCACCCAGACAATGTCTTCGTTTCCTTCATATACACGGATGAACATATTCAGTTCTTCGCACAATTCATGTCCATCAATATCACATGATTCTCCCACCGCCATAGATATTTGCAAGTCGCTGCAATGTTTCAAAAGCTCACTATCACTAATTTCCACTGCTTTCAGCTGGATCAGGATTAGAATCACTTACAGGCAATGAATGTTTCGTAGATTTTCTTGTTCCTGCTTTCTTTTGATTGCTCGTTTCCTTTTTGAACTACCCGACTCGAATTTTCTACCGCCATCTCGATCACGCGAACTCATTTCGAAAATCTTGTTGAATTTCGCACAAAGCGTCAGAAATAATTTTTAAGTAACACACACTTTTTTCACACTTTTTCGGTTCTTCACTATGAAAATGAGCCTATTGCTCATTCCGTTCTAATGAACCAAACCAATTGAACCACAAGTCTTGGACTTTGATCTACAGCGAGGGTTGAAAAAGAGACAGGTAGCGGAATTCCCACAGATGGTGAAAATAAATGATGGAAGTATATTAGGTATTTTGAAAAGAAATTTTCGGTTTCGAGAAGAAGACCATATTATTATTATTATTATTATTATTATGATGAACAGGGGTCGTTGCGGCTTCGTTCAGCCTTCCGGGAACTTCGACCGCAAGGATCTTTTGTTCTTTACCCAACTCGTTCATTTAAATCCCAAGGAGGCCATCAATGGTGTTGATGAACCCAGCGACCTCCTTAGGAGCCTTGGCGGTTATTTCATGTGGATCCAGAACCGACTTCCCCATGTGAATGGTTCTTAGTTCCGCCAGTTCTGGACACTTGCATACCATGTGTTCAGCTGTTTCCTTCTCCGATCCACATAGCCTGCAGGTTTCATCTGCTGACTTTCCCATGCGATACAAATGATATTTATATCGACAGTGTCCCGTCAGCAGACCCACCATTACTCGAAGCTCAGCTCGTGGCAGCTTTATGAGCTTCCTGGTATAGGTCGACGAGAATTCCACAAATCTCTTGGCTTGCGCAAGTCTGGGAGTATTTCTCCAAAGCGTTATTTTGTTTGCCGCTTCCCATTGTTGGACCGCTTTCTTGTATTGGTCTATTCCAAGCCCACAGAAAGGTTCAGGTCCAACAGGCTTCAGCCTTGAAGCCTTCTTCGCCAGTTCGTCGGCTGTTTCATTTCCCTCAATACCACAATGTCCTGGTATCCATAGTAGAGTCACTTTGTTGCCTCTGGCCAGTTGCTTTATGGTATTACGGCATTCATATGTCAGCCGAGATTTCTGGCTGTATGATTCCAGTGATCTCAAAGTGGCCTGACTGTCCGTGGTGATATATATATGCGCTCCTTTAAGATTCCTTTGAAGGCACTCTTGAGCGCAGGTATAGACTGCTAGTGTTTCAGCCTGTGAAACCGAAGGTTCACTTCCGAGGGACTTGGATATCCTTGTTTTGGGTCCCCATATCCCAATGCCTGTACCCCTTTCTGTTTTCGATCCATCAGTATACCATATGGATGACTTCTTGTCTATACGATTTACGAAGTTCATTGCATTATGACGATCACCAATGATCGTTTCGAATGGCATTTCGAAATCGTATGTGTTTGGCATCACATCTGAGGGTTTTGCCAAGAGGCTTGAGTCCAGTTGGTTCAGTATCCTCATATGTCCAACCCAGTTTCCGGGTAGGAGGTTCCCCTTTAGGGATATTTTAATGGCTTCCAGCAGGCTACATTTCCTTACATACAAGTGTAAGGGAGGCAAATCGAGTATGACCTCGAGCGCTGCTGTCGGAGTTGTGCACATAGCTCCGGTGGCCCCAACACAAGCTAATCGCTGCAATTTTAGCAGCTTGTTGCAAGTAGTGGCCTCTTCGGTTTTTGTCCACCATGCTAGAGACGCATAGGTGACAACGGGGCGTACCACGGCAGTGTATAACCACAGTACCATTTCTGGTCTCATTCCCCATGTTTTTCCAAAGAGCCTCTTACAGGCCCACATGGCCCTTGTGGCTCTGGAAATGGTTTTTTCCACATGTTTCCTCCAGTTGAGCTTGCTGTCCAGGATGACTCCCAGATAGTTACACTCACTGGAGAAATTGAGAGTCTGTCCATTCAGAACCAGAGCTCTCAGATTAAGATTCCTTCTTCTAGTGAAGGGAATCAGGGTGGTTTTGGACGGATTAATTGTCAGTCCCTCCTCTTCGCACCATCTTTCAATTATCCTGAGGGCAGATTGCATGCGGCTGCTCAGTGTGCCTTCATGCCTACCTCTCACGGTTACCACCAGATCGTCAGCATATGCCTGAGCGTTGTAACCGTCTGCCGTAAGCTTCTCCAAGAGACCATCCATGACCAGACACCACAGCAAGGGTGATAGTACCCCTCCTTGAGGGCATCCCCTGCATGTAAGCACTGTCACCTCGGTTTCTCCCAGATAGGCTGTGACGGTTCGCCCTTTCAGCATTGCCGATATCCATTTTACAGTGGTGATTTCCACCCCTTTGTTTTTAGCAGCATTGCATATGGAGTCATGTAGAGTATTGTCAAAGGCCCCTCCAATGTCTCCGAACATTGCCAGCATAATCCCCTTTGAGGTGAGAGTGCCTTCCACGTCCACAAGTAGGTGGTGCAGGGCGTCTACTGTAGATCTACCCGCCCTATAGGCAAACTGTTTATTATGGAGCTTCAAGTTTCCCCCTATTGTTGTTATCAACAATTTTCTCCATGGTCTTCAGGAGAAAGGAGGTTTAGGTTCTGAGGAAAGAAGACCTTTTTTTTTTTTTTTTTTTTTTTTTTTTTTTTTTTTTTTTTTTTTTTTTTTAAGAAGACCATAAAAATAAAACTGTTTATTTTTATGATCCAGGTGAACAGAATGAAAAGTTTAATGAGAAATGGGACTATCTTGTATGCATATTTCTATTGGAAACAGTGGTTTTTTACGATATTTCTATCGAAAATTTCTCTGCAAAATCCACTATATATGACTTTTCCTGGGATTGTCCGAACGATAGAGGAGCCACTGATTATGAGTATGATTGAGGGCGTGAAGTCCCAGTTGTATCAAGTCCTGAAGCTCAGAGCAGTTCGTGGTAGTGTTGTGCAACTTGGATACTTTTGAGTATCCGATATACTAAAACAAGTATTATATATTGGATATGTAAATTCATTAGATAGTTGGTATCCAAATTTATACTTACAAGAGCCACACTGAAAAAAACGGCTTGAGAAACTAACGAATGGAATTAATCTCTCAATTCAATGACAATAAAAATTCTAATCCCAATATTCTTATCCCTAATTACTAGATTTGAAAAAACCAGATTTCGCTTTCCTCCTCCCGTAATTCTCTACAATGGAATGAATTAATTCATAAGACGATAATTCAACGAATATTTAAAAGGACCGCCAAAGAACGGTCAACAGGGCAATAAATATTTTATGAGGTTCCAACATCTGGGATAAGTAAACATTGTACCTAAATACTTATTCTACCTACTGATCTAGTGGATCGGAAATCTGGTGCCTCAATTTACCCATTCGGACGTTCCAACAAAGCGCAATATTCAAAATCTACAAAATGGTTTCTTCAATTTTGTTTTGAATGAATGTATTGGTTAACTAACATTTTTCGAATTTACCCTTATGTTCAAATGATCTAAATCAATATTAAAATTTGCTCGGGTTGATGCGCGCGAGGCCCCACCAAGAGCGAGGTCCCGGGCGATCGCCCCGTTCGCCACCCCCAAAAGCCGCCACTGTCTCTGAGGCGAAACAAAGTTTGCCAGGTCAGCTAGTAGACAATAAAACTGGGAAGATATTTATTAATCTAAAATATATAAATTAATTATATTCAACTTGTACATCTTGTACATATCAATCATTTATTTTAATATTCCTTTGATGTCTTATTGAATCGACAATGCGCGTCCGACTTACTATTTAGATCAAAAGGACTATTCATTTCCACCAACTTGAGAAAATTTGAACAGAACCCATAGTTACGAAACCTTTATCAATACAATTTTTGTAAAACGCCAGGTTCGAGTTGAACATCGAGTGTCAGTTAGCTAACCATAATTGGTGTCCAGTCATTGCAACGATTATGACGATTTGAATATTGAAATCCAGGATTAGTTCGAGGATGAAAGTCAAAGCTGATGATGAAGATTAAGATACTATTAGAAAATATTATATTTTTTGATTATTGTAAAAATAATTACAATGATAAATTGTCATTTCCAACATTTGCTGTTGAAAACATACACTTTGTAGCAAAAAAATTAATAGTTCCTGGGGACCTGATTGAAATTTTGATTGTTTCTACTAGGAATGTTTGGCCCTTCGGAATGGTCTGGCTTTCCTCCAAAAGTATTAAAATAATCTTCCAAGGATTATATTCAAAATTGAAGACTTCGAATGTAAGAAAAGTTATTTTTTTTTAATTATTTTTTATAAAATTTCGAGTGACATGAATAAAAATCAGTGCTTCGCATTTAACAAAAGTAAGTTAGGTATGTTTTTGTCTACCTCTTCTACCTGCTACCTGTGAACAGGCCGCCTAGCCAAGCTACCTAGTATGCACACACTCTTAAACACTTATAAGACTGTCTATACTGTAATATTCGTTACTTCAAAAATATAATATATAACGCCTGGGGGCCCTGAGATCTTAGATTATATAGATTCAATATACCGCATAGAAGACATACATATATATTTTTTTTGACGAATGTGTTTTTCACAAAATTCAATCTGTGGGTTTCATTCATCAGAATTTTTCATTTGTTGCTCTCTTCTCATTTTCAAATATGGTTTATCCTCATACGCATGGGAAATATTTTGTTTCTTAGTCGTATGTGTTTCTTTTTGTCGGAATTATGTATGTATATTCAAATTGAAATATGTTATTAAATCTACGCCCAAGAAAAAAGCAAACTACGCCTCTGATGTTCATGATAAGTGTTGCAAAACGTATCACAACAAATTAATTAGTCTATTGCTATACGTTCTCTGGTTGAGATCAGTAATCAGGGAGAGGTACAGATTTGAAATCTGATTCCACTTTGACTATATCAATGAAAATTGAGATTGGAAATTATCTCACAAATTATAGGAAGGTGCCCACTTTATGACAATTGTTTATTGTCGACGCTACTGTACAACAATGAATCATTATATTTATTAGATACTTATCTCAAGTAGTCAAATCAATGTATTTACTGACCCTATAAGTTTGGATCAATTCGCTTCATTTAATAAGCGGGCAAAGGCTGAAAAATGTTTCAAACACTAATAATATTATTGATGGTTATGAATTTCTCGAGATGTTTTGCTGTAGATCGTCTCTATTTGGGAGGTTTGTGGAAACTGAACGGGACTGACTCAGGTGAGTATATCGATACTATAGAAATCATATTCTGAGGTTAGCTAAATATTTTTGTTTGCCTCATCATTGAATGATTGTATTTTAACTTTGGATTCATAACTAACTATATTCTAGTTATCTAGAAATAATGAAGAGTGATAATATACTAAGGGAATTCGATGAAATAACGAACATTATCCAAATTCCATAATCTTACTTAAGACATATACAGGGTGTCCCAGAAATAGACGTCAAGCAGGAATCGGGTAACAGTGGTCATCAGAAAGAAATTCAACAAATTATTATCATTTTTATTTTGTATTATTCGAGAGAATACACAACCTATGGGGATTCTAGCGAACTCCTTTTTCCTTTTTCAAATTTTATTTTTTCTATGTTATCCCGAATAGTGCTACTGTCACATGCAATCTTCAATTTCAAGACAAATATTTAAAATGAGTATTTTGACCAACTTAAACTGATTGTACTGAAAAATATCGTACTACAACAGTTTGGCAAGATGCTTCAAAAGATAGCACATTTAATAAGATTTCTAAAATGCTATAATATTCACTAAATTATTTCTTAGATCAGTCAAGAAATACGATCTTTCTTGAGAAAACACAGGTTCAAACCATTGAGATTCGAAAAATGTAAAAATTACTCAAGTGCAGCCAATATTTTAAGAATCCGGATGAATCAAAATTTGAAAAAAGTTGTGACATGTACATATTTTATTAAAGTGGTACAGGATTTAAATACTGAGGACGTTCTGAACAGAGAGGTGTGGAGGAGGGTGACGGGAAGGCGGCAAAAGTCTGTATTTAGTTATGATTATACTATATTATTATATTGTAATTGTTATATTGTAACTTCATCCCTTAAATATATATATATTAGACTGTTTCAAAAAATCGACATATTTTGTTTTCACGAAACCCCCCCCCCCCTTATTATCTTCAGGGTATCGAAAAGAGAACTCTATGAAAATATCAGCTTCAAATAATAATATTTAGAGGTCGCTCATCAATTATTTCTATTTTCCCTACTAATAGCAGGGAAAAAATTCTTTTTTCAATAAAAAATTCCTAGAGCAGAAACCAATAGACGGATTTCATTGTGTAATACATTTTCGTGTAGACAATCAGATACACTACGAAAATGACCCTTACGATATTTCGGTAAAACGTCTCCTTCAAAAGTTATTCGATTCGATGCTAATAGTGATGTTTTTTTGAAAAAAAAAATTATTCAAAAAAATCGATTCTGTTTGTTTTCACGAAACTCTATTTCTAATTACAGTAGGCGCTCGATAATCCGGCATTCGCCAATCCGGCACGCTCGGTAGTCCGGCACTTTGGGACCCAGGACCCCCGCTCTATAATCCGGCATTTTATACAGCTGATCGCCGGACTACCGAGAGGTTCGAGTAGTTTCTCCCGCTGGGCAGTCCGGACCTAACCTCGAAAGTGATGTCACGTATTTGTTTTCTCTTGTTTCACAACGTCCCTTGACAAAATAGCGTTCAAATTGTGCTAAAGTGGGATAGTGGTGAAAATCATATGAAGTTAGCTTTCTTTTTCTGTACAAATTCGGTAATCCGGCATTTTCGATAATCCGGCATGAAGGGTAAAAATCGGGTGCCGGATTATCGAGCGCCTACTGTATCTTCAAATTATCGAAAAAAGGCGTCTGTGAAGATATTAGCTTTGAATATTAATATTTAGAGGTCGCTCAGCAATGACTTCTATTCCCGCTGTTGATAGCAGGAAAAAATTTTCTTTTTTCAATAAAAAATTTTTTCTTCACGAACCATATGACGGATTCCATTGTGTGATACATTTTCGTGTAGGGAACTAGATGCTCTACGAATCTTTCGATAAAACCGCTCGTTCAAAAGTTATTCGAACTTTTTCTTCAAAAATACCTCTATATTAATAACTTCTATTGGAGTATTTTGGAAAAAAAAAATTAAAATAAGTGGTTTCATCGAGATATCATATTGAACATTTTCGTAGAGTATCTAGTTCCCTACACTAAAATGTATCATACAGTGAAATCCGTCTATTGGTCCGTGAACAAAAAATTTTTTATTGAAAAAAGAATTTTTTTCCTGCCATCAGGAGCGAAAATAGAAACTATCGATGAGCGACCTCTAAATATTAATATTCAAAGCTAATATTTTCACAGACGGCTTTTGTCTATGTCCTGAAGATGATTAGAAGGCGGGTTGCGTGAAAACAAGTAAAGTCGATTTTTTTGAATAATTTTTTTCTTCAAAAATACCTCAATATTAGCATCGAATCGAGTAACTTTTGAAGCGGCCGTTTTATCGAAATATCGTAAGGGACATATTTGTAGAGTATCTGATTGCCTACACGAAAATGTATCACACAAAAAAATCCGCCTATTGGTTTGTGTTCAAGGAATTTTTTATTGAAAAAAGAAATTTTTCCCCTGCTATTAGTAGGCAAAATAGAAATAATTGATGAGCGACCTCTAAATATTATTATTTGGAGCTGATATTTTCACAAAGGTCTTTTTTCGATACCCCGAAGGGGTAGGTTTCGTGAAAACAAAAAAAGTCGATTTTTTTGAATCAGTCTAATTATATATATATATATATATATATATATATATATATATATATATATATGGTACGTAGAAAATATAAAATCCTAATTTGATGAGAAAAGATAGATCTCAATATCGTGAGTATCTTTTGAGTTGCCAGATGCTAATAATCTCTATATAATCTTTGCCAATGGACTCTAATTAAATATTTCCACCTTAAAACGTTTCCTTTTGAAACTACAGGTGTCGCTCACATCACTGTAGTCGCTTCATTTCCCATCTTCATACTTTATAATCACATCAGCAGTCAAAATTGATGTTTCTGAGTATGGCACTGCAAAAACGATTTCTCTTATTATCCGTAGGATAAATACTCAGTGGAAAAAAGCTTGTTGAAAGTTTTTATCTTTGAAAATATTTTCGATAATGAAAAGTTATGGCACTTCTTCTAAATCGACAAAATGGTTTTCACTACTGCTGTTTTCACGGAAATCGAGCCCAGTACTCAGCAATTCGACTATATTTCTGGTACTGACCAGAAATCTAGTGATAGTGGTATAAAACATAGTAAAGAACTATGTATACCCTAAGTTTCTGAAGGCACAGTTTTTGTTTCTCCACTGAATGATAAAGAAGTTATAACTTCGGCAGATTAATCTTTGACAAATGAGAGTTACAAGACATGCTGATTCCAAGGCACCTCTATATAGAATTGAAATTTAAAATATCTTATTAGTTTTATATTTCACGAGCCTACATTGTCATATTATATTAAAAAATTCCAAACTGGGAATGAATAAAGTTTAAGGTCTTCGAGGGAATTAAAAAAAATGAATAAATTGAAATTGAACAATGATACAGTGAAAAATAGAGGGATGAAACTTTTCTATATTTGTTTCCAGAATATAAAACTCTCGATGCAACAGTTCCTGGAGGAATATTCAGTGATTTACAATCGAATAATATCATTGAAGATCCTCTTTACGAAGAAAATGATCAGAAATACAAGTGGGTCGGAGAATCTAATTGGACATATTATAGGAATTTCACAGGTAAGTTATAAATAATAAATACATATGTAATGAATTCTACATGATTGATGTCCTAATTTTTTATCGAATTTATAAACAATTTTTACTTATAGAATGAAGGGAATAGGTTTGTCTTGCTCAACCATAAATGAGAAACAGACTGAAATGAGTTTCCAGACAGTTCAATAATAATAAGATAATTTGATTAAAATTTCAACTTTCGAAATTGCCAAAATTCGAATATAACGATGTTCAAGCATCAATGACAAAAATTTAATCGTAGGGAAAGTTTAAACGGTTTCCTATTTTTTTAATTCTCGTAGTTTGAATTTATTTTAGAAGTGTACCATATTGTAGAAACTGTTTTTTTTTCGTTCAACAAATATTATAACTGAACACTAGCAGCTACAGAATATCTTTCATTACCTCCTTTAATAATCCAATCATTTATAGAAAACCCATTAACCTAATGATAATTTTCCGAGTGTATAAATCGGGCAGGGTACCTTATCAGCTCTCAGAATTATTGATTCTAGATACTAGATGCACCTTAGTTTTTACCATAAAAAAAGTGGGCAACCGTTTACTGAAGTGGAAAACCGGAGGTAGAACATAGCTTGGGCGTTTAGTGAGAAAGATGAAAAATGAAAAATCGCATAATCAATTCCTCATACAATTGAAAAAGTAGGTAATTCTTGCGAATTACCCATTCCCCGTTCGAGAACAGATTATTGACATTATTTCCATTTGATCCCATATTTATTATAAATTTTGTAGCTTGATGCAAGAATTACTGTTTTGGAATGCCATATCTTAAATGGAAATTACACTATTTATGAATTTTTTTTCCTTCTAGTCAGTGAAACCCTGTATGGACAGGATAATATCAATATTGTGTTCGAGGGGCTTGATACAATTGCATCCATATTTTTGAATGGCGTGAACATAGGAAATAGCAGCAATATGTTCGTGAAATATATTTTTGATGTGAAAAATATAGTTTCGGTAAGATATTCAATATTTTCAACTCATTACATAAAATGAATTGGTTGAAACTTTCGCGGCCATCGTTCAATGTAACCTGTTCTTTCGAGCATTTCGGCCGACGTCGTGGATTAGTTCTCGTCGTTTCGCCAGTTCGGCATCCCAGTTCAGTGAGAGCATCTCCTGAAATATGACTCCTGAAGATGCCAGACACTCGAACTGGCGAAACGTCTAGAACTAATCCAAGACGACGGCCGAAATGCTAGAAAAAACAGTTCACATTATTACATGAAAGTCGGAAGTTTTAATTCATTATTTAATCATTGAATTTCAATATTCATTTGTATAAAGCCATCAAATCTGGTAATAACAAGTCTATAGCGATACCTCATAATTGCTCAAAAGAACTCAAAAAACCACCAGTGAATCAAGACGCTGATCCAGCGTTGTCTGTGTATAAAAGCGGCCAGATCCAGAAGAACGAGCAGGACCATTTTGGTGTGACGTCACAATAAAATGGGCGATGTCGTCTGAGGATACTCTGGTATGCAGATGACGCATTTCTGACGGCTGAAAATGAGGACGACTTACAGCGTCACCTACATATTTTCAGCTTAACGGCTCAAAAACTCAATATGGAAATTTCGTGCGAAAAAACGCAATCTATGGTAGTATCCAAAGAACCGATACCATGCAAGCTTAGAATAAAAAATTTCCATATTCTAAGGATGCAAGTTAATAGTTAATGGCAAAATCATAGATCAGGTTATGAATATCAGCTATTTGAGAAACACCAAGCAACAGATGCATAGCGAAGGAGGCGAGGAAGGCTGCAAGAATATATCAGGGTGAGATGTAGTATGGAGAAACAGATATATGACCACTGAAAGTAAGACGCGAATTTATAAAACTTGAATAAGACCCTTATTGACTTACGCTGCTGAAACGAGAGCAGAGACATCAGAAACAAAAAGAAAAATGAGAACAACGGAAATAAAAATATTGAGAACAATCAAAGGAATAACACTGAGAGATAGAATACCCAATACAGACACTCTGCTAGAGTAAGGAGTGCAGGACGTTGTTTGATGGGTGTGAACAAGGCGCTGCTATTGGAGGGATCACGTAGATCGGATGGGCCCAGGGCGACTTGCGAAGTGGGCCAAAACGTAAAATCGAGGAACTAAAAGACCAGTTGGTAGCTCCCCAAAACGTTGGTATGACAGCTGGACATCAATGTCACAAAAAGGCACATGACAAAAAGGACAGGACTCCGTTCTATTTCAAGAGGAAGAAGAAGAACATATTTTCTTGCACTCAAAACAATTCGAGAGAAGTCCGGGATATGAATTCCTCATCCACGGCTGTATTTAATATTTTTGTTTACAAACATGAACGTGATAAAATTCTCCCTTGCCGCGTCTTCGGCAATTCGTACGTAATGAAGTTAGCCACTGAGAATCCCACTACAGAAAGGCATCTCTAATTAGTCAATATAAACACCACGAACTGCGATTTGCGAAGTGGGCCAAAACGCAGTTGGTAGGCCCCCAAAACGTTAGTATGACAGATGGACATTAATGTCACAAGAAGGCACATAACAGGACTCCGTCCTCTTCCAAGAAAGAGAAGAATAATTCACACAGCGGCTATCCATAGCCCACCCAGGAATAAAGTATTTTATGGAAGTAAGGTTGAACCGACTGCCAATTTGTATCCGGTATTTGAAAAATATTTGGTGTGCCGAATAAAAAAACCATCGGTTGGGGCTAATTTATTTCGGTTGGCTGCACTGCTCGTACCATTCTAATCCTTAGAATATAGAAAACCAGGAATGAGCATATCATGCATTCTGGTGCGACGAGAATGGTGCACTCAATAGCTTTATTCGGGTTACAATTTTCAGGACAGTCCTAGGAACGTTCTAAAACTGCGCCGGACAGATGCGCATTCGCTTCGATACCTAGGACCGTTCTAGGACTGGTTCGAGTTTTGAAAAACCCGAATGCATCAAACGATCCAAATATGAAAAAGGGAAAATAAAAGCATTTCAGTTTTCTCAGCACGGGAAATATTTCTTATCAACGATATCTTCATTGAAAATAGTCGATGTCATTAAAATTCCGGCCAACAACCATCACGTAAAGCCCTTAAAAGCATGCACCCAGAATAATCCTAAAACAGTACCTGCCCAAGAGCGGGGACAGCTTTCGGACTGTTCTCGGACTATCCCAGGATTATTCGTAAAAACCCGAACGCAAAACAAGTCAGTCCTGAAACAGTCCCCAAAAAACCCGAACGCTAACTATCGCGAACAAATTTACTGCGCAAACTCCTGACAGTCCTAGAACAGTAATTGTGTGAACCCGAATAGAGCTATTATGGCCGATACTCGTTTAGGTTTCGCAGTGGCGTAGGGCATTTGAATTTTCAATTACATTTTATTAACGAAATGGCATATTCCAAATCGGTCTAAAAAATCTAGGGGAGCAAAACACAATGCAATTTTATATTATTTTTATTGATTCCTTAACAAAATTAATCTGTTATACAGTTCTAATTCTTTCATCATCAACCGTATTTTTGCAAATATAAATCAACCTGGTGATGAAAAAACAATTAGTTGTACTTTTTATCAAAAGTATCAGACGATATATTCATTTCATGGTCCTTGATTCTTTACTTACATATTCCAACTGATCGATTTCAATTGTTGGAAAGCTGCTGGAAATAACCTAATAAAGGCCACAGATAACCGATTAAAACAATCGCCTGGAACATAAAAGGCTCCTGTCGTTAGGACAAAATCCAGGTTTCTTTACGAAACTCATCCATATCACTTGTGACGGCGTTTTTCTCCTGGTTGCGACTTACACCTACCACTTCCTTTCCAAGCTTACTCGGGCGCCAATTGCGATGGGTTTTATAAGGTCGCAATTCCTTACGTCGCTCACAGTTGTCCACCTGGGTAGCTTTTCTACAGTTGGAGACAAGGTTCGATTCAATCTGGGGTGGTAGCGATTGATATGTTGTTATTTCTTCCACTGAAGAGGAGCGACTTTGAACTAAATAAATAAAACTCACTCCGACGAGACACAATATATTACTAAATACAAATACTTTGGAACCACACGCAATGCTGTAATTTATTGATGGTGCTACAATGAAATGAATGAGGTGAAAAGCAGCAAAATTAACAATATACACCAACAAGTTACAAAGGAAATTCAACAGAAATGACGGACGGAATAAAATGAAGCGAGGTGAGCGGGCGGCGTATGTGAAGCGGTTAAAATGCGTGATGTGAAAACAGTTTAATAAGAGAGCGACAGCCAGTAACCTTATTATCTTGATTACCAGTGAAAAGCATACAATGTAGCGGGTGAAAGGCGGTACACGCTGTCTACCTGTCAACAAGTTATCCTGTCCTGCGCGCGCACGCGATCTACTGTCCCCTCCCCCTTGACTCGAAGAGTCCTGTCCAATATCCCCCAGACAGGCGCAAAGAAAACCAGGACTGCGCACGTCGGCGCGCCTGACAAAATGGAGTCCGAACAAACGTTCGGAATTCGCTGGCCAGATGACAGCTACAGTGGGGAAATATAGGACAATTTACCCCTTTCCTCAAGGTTGGAGAGTCTGTTAGTGTTCCCGCGAAGGAGAGCCACAAGCAAGGAACCCTAGACCGACTCTACCTGAGGGGTGAAAGAGTATCAACTCAATGATACCTCTACCACCGGGGCCTAAACGTAAACTACGCGGATAAATACTGAGTAACAGTAACCTAGGTTTAGATCGTATTGGCGCACCCGCCAAAACGAGTTGGGGAACAGAAGATGTGTATATCTGGCAAGAAGGTAACCGAACCCGGAAATGAGGACACCGGCCCCTTTTCCTCAAGATCGAAGAGTCTGTTCAGAGTTCCCGCGAAGGAGAGCCACAAGCAAGGAACCCTAGACCGACTCTACCTGAGGGGTGAAAGAGTACCAACTCAATGATACCTCTACCACCGGGACACAAACGTAGGCCACGCGAAGAAATGCTAAGAACACAATAATGATGAGTATAAATTCCGGATATCGCCCCCCCGTCGAATAGTACAGGAAAACTTGCCGGCCACGTAGACAGGTGAATAAAATGGGTCTTACCAATCCTGCGGATTTCTGGTTTCGACACAACACTTGAGTCCTATCTCGTTCGTTGGAAACACCGAATATAAGGAGTTGGAACCAGCACAAAACTCTTCGGTACTACCGACTCAAAAACCTTCGGAACTGAAATCCCGTCGTCGGAAAACTAAGAACTCGGAAAGCTGAAAACTTAAAACTTGCCTATCGGAAAATTCGAAACTCTGAAAGAAGTGAGAACTGACTCGGTGAATTCAATACTCGAAGAACTAGCTATCGGAAAATTCGGAAAACTATCGGAGAACTCGAAGAAAAACTATCGGAAAATTCGAAAAACTGTCGGAGAACTCGAAGAACTGACTGTCCGCCTCAAAACTGCTGAATTTATAAGGTCGGTTGGAGGGGGAATATTTCGAGTCTCGGATATCGTGAAAACAATTGCCGCTCCGCACAAAAAACACATATGGTACAGATAACGTCGCCGACTACGGCGAACGTAAGTTTTTTCTACATAGGCAGGAATCTGAAATTGGCTTCTTAGATTTTCACGATATGAAACTCGAAATAATTTTATGTTTGAATTCAAAATTGTTGAAAATTATACAGGTTGATTACGGTAACGAAGTTCACCTCGTCACAATACGATAAAACGAATACTTTCGTTTTTGAATTTAGAAATGGTTGGAAAATATACAGAATGTTCTTAGTGACGAAGTTCGCTTCGTTACACACCCCCTCCACTTACCGAAAAAAAAACGAAAGTTTTTTTTTTTTAACCTCATCGTCGCCAGCCACCTCGCCATTTGGCGGACTATTGGCACAGAGCCAATAGCACTCCCGAACGAATCTCCAACAGCCAGGGTTGGAGGTTCGTCAAGGGTCGTAGAAGGTCGCACTGGACCCCCACTGATCTGGTATTTGCCCCGCTGGGCCCTCTCCCCGTTCGATGACCTCTCGCGTAGGTTCGTAGGGACCGTGGGCTCCTGGGCAGGCGGCTTCAGGCAGGAACCCTCCCTTGACATGTTCCTCCAGCCTGGACTTGTTTCACAGTCTCCTATCAGCAGGTCGTACCTGGCCGTCATGGAACCCACCACCTCGCCGTCGATTCGGTCCCAACCCTCTTTTGGACATCTCTGTTCTGAAACTCAAAAGGGATTAGTGTCTCTTAATCGGACTTCGTCTATTACGACCGACGATCTCACTCTTGGGAATATGAATCCGCCTTGCGGTCTCCTAAGGTAGGACAAACTTGGGGTGTAGCCAACGATGCTATCTTGGGTGACAGACTTACAACCGCATCCACGTCCAGCCGTGTTTTGACTGCTTCTTGAAAATCCACGAAACTTGGTCCCTTCATCGTGGTTCCAAACCTGGACGGCATCTCGGCTACGGACGGTTCAATTTCGTATGCCTTTCACCCTATATCCGCTGGTTGCCAGCGGATGTCGACGGCTCACCGCTCAGCTCACCCTCGTGAAACGGTTTTAAATCCTTCACGTGGATATGTCGGAGGTATTTTCCCGACACGTCCTTCAAGTCGTAGACTACGGGAGACACTACCTTTACAACCGTATACGGACCGGAATATTTGGGGGCCAACTTAGACGCGAAACCGCCAACCGCCGACGATAACGGATGTTCCCGGCGCAACACCTTGTCTCCGACCCGGCACAACCACTCTCTCCTCCGGAGGTTGTAATAACGGCTTTGCTGATTAAAAGCTCGGTCCAACCGGAGCCTGACGAACTCCCGCGTCTCTAGTAGTCGTTTAAGACGAGTCGCATACTGGTCTACCCCTCGGACAGGTGGTTCTTCGGTCGAATCCTCTGCAACATCCCTCATTCCTTCGGTTCGACGGTTCGTTTCGGGAGAGCGGAACTCCCGGCCGAAGTTCAGGAACGCCGGTGTGAATCCGGTAGATTCATGTTTGGCAGAGTTCAACGCGAATGCCAGTTCTCCAAGATGCTCATCCCAGGAGCGATGATCTTGCTCACAGAACTGCGCAATCATGGTTTTGATCGTCCTGTTCGCCCTTTCCACAGGGTTGCACTGCGGAGAGTAGACTGGAGCGAATCGGTGGTGAATGCCCAAACTCTTCAAGTTGCCCTTGAATAAGCGGCCGTCGAACTGTGACCCGTTGTCACTTATTACGGTCTTCGGACATCCAAACTTCAACACCACCAGGTCGTAAAAAGCCTGGAATACTCCCTTGCCTGTAGCTGCTCGAAGAGGTCGCATTCGATCCACTTGGAGAAGCGATCTTGGAACATAACCAGGAAAGTATTCCCCTTCCTCGAACGGGGTAAAGGTCCTACCAGATCCGTACTGACGGTCTCCCACGGCTCGCTGGTGCGGTGCGGCTGCATCTTCCCTGCAGGTTTCTGCTGACAGACTTTATACCTCTGGCATTGCTGGCACCTACGCACGTATTGGGCCGCTTCACGGAACATCCCTGGCCAGTAGTAGTTCTGGGTCACTCGAGCTATGGTCTTCGCGACTCCCAAGTGGCCGGCTACTGGCACATCATGATTCTCCCGCAGAACAGACTGCCGGTCTTCAGTAGGGATGCACAGTTTCCATGGTTTTCCCATCTCGGTTTCTGTGAAGTCATCCGAACTCCAGAAATGCCGGTACAACCTTCCTTCCTGGATCCTGTAGTCCGGAAAATCTGAGGGGTTCTTCGAAACCTCCTGGAACTTCTTGACATACCGGGGACATCTGATTGGGTTCTCAGTCACACATATCTGTTCTTCGGACGGTAGGGGATCTCTCGACAAGGCGTCCGCTACTCGGTTCAGGGCACCTTTCCTATACTTGATCTCGAAATCATATTGCTGCAGGAAGACACACCACCTTGCAATCCGACCTGATGGGGATTTTATAGACTGTAGCCACCGCAAACTCATGTGATCGGTGATAACGGTAAACCTATAACCTTCCAAGTATGGCCTCATCTTGTCTATGGCCCATACGATGGCCAAACATTCCTTCTCGGTCACCGAGTAATTCTTCTCGGCACCATTCAGAGTGCGACTGGCATAGGCGATCACACGCTCGCGTCCATCACAGACTTGGGTTAAGGCCGCTCCGAGGCCATTCTCGGATGCGTCTGTCTGCAGCGTGAACGGTTGAGAAAAATCCGGACAGGCTAACACCGGTGACTCGGTGAGCCTCCTCTTAAGCGCATCGAAAGCCTGCTGCTGCGCATCATCCCATTTCCACCTCTGTTTCTTCTTCAGCAACAACGTGAGTGGCGTAACTATCTTCGTGAAATCGTCCACGAATCTTCGGTACCAGCTCGCCACTCCCAGGAATCGGCGAAGTTCGCGAACATTCCTCGGTGGCTTCATGGAATTGATGGCAGCAATCTTGTCAGGGTCGGTTGCGATTCCTTCTGCGGTGATCACGTGGCCTAGGTACTTGAGAGAACTTCTCACGAACTCGCACTTTTCAGGGTTTATCTTGAGGTTTGCCTCTCGGAGGCGACGAAACACCACCTTCAAGTTCTCCAGGTGCTCCTCGAAAGTCTCTCCTAAGACCACTATGTCATCCAAATACGCAAAGGCAATCGGGTCCAGCTCCGGACCAATAACACGGTCCAAAAGCCTCTGGAACGTTGCGCCGGCCGAATGAAGGCCAAACGGCATAACCCGGAACTGAAACAAACCCCTTCCAGGCACAGCGAAAGCGGTAATGGGCTTACTCTCCTTCGTGAGAGGAATCTGCCAGTATCCCTGTTTCAAGTCCAAAGTAGAGATGTACTTTGCACGCCTGAGTTTGTCCAGTATGCCGGCGATATACGGCAACGGGTAAGCATCCTTTATCGAGACCTCATTCACCGCTCGAAAATCTATGCAGAACCTGGGACTTCCGTTAGCCTTCTTCACGATAACGACGCAGGAACTCCATGGGGATCTCGAGGGTTCTATGATACCCTCCTCCAACATCCGGTCAACTTCCTGGTCGATTATTTCCTGCATCTTCGGGTTACACGGACGGTATCTCTGCTTGATCGGCTCAGTTCCTGGTTTGATCTTGATCTCGTGTCTTGCCATCTTGGTCAGTCCTTGGACTTGATCAAATCCTGCCAGCTCCTCCTCCAGGAACTTCTGGAGAACTTGCTCCTCCCGCTGGCCCAAGGAACTGATCGACGAGTTGTGCAGGACGACGGCTGGAGAAATGGCTCCTTCCAACGACTCGCCCTTCAGATAGCATTTCGCTGTCTTAAAATCGATCCTGAAGTCGTGGGAACTCAGTAGGTCCATTCCCAGAACGAGATCTATCGGCAGGTTGGGCACCAAATAAAGCCGGGCTTTGACCTCCTCCTCTCCGAACAGTAATTTCGGCTCGTACACTTCTTCAACGGCGACTGAATTCCCGTCAGCCACAGTGGCCAACACGTCCGAAACTGCAGACGGCCAAACGAAAATCCTACGGCAGGCCTCTGCCGCCCTGCTACTCAGGAATGACCTGGATGCGCCGGTATCCAACAGGGCTCTCACGGGCTGTTGCCCGATGCGAACGATGACAATTAGCCGATTGTCTTGCGACTGCTTCGGTTGCTGGGTTGGGGATGCTGTCGAACGGAACTGTCTCCTCCCCGCGAGGCAGCTCCGTTCTAGTTTTCCGAACATCGGCAATCCTTGGACAAGACACCTTCCTTTCCACATCGGGAACAGAAAATCTTTGGCGTCGCTCGGCACTCTCTCTTAAAGTGTCCCATTTCTCCACAACGCCAACACTGCATCCTATCAGTCCTTACATCAGCGAAGCGAACAGTTTTCCTCATGCGACGTGATGGGTTGTCAGACTGGGCCTGAGACGAGTCGGACTTCCTGCCCGGCGGCTCTTCGTCAATCCTAGGCGAGGCTCTCGGTGCCTCTGGCCTCATAGGCGACGGGGACTCGACAGTCAGCGTCTGTGACGGTCTTCGACAGGGGCCTTCATATACCAGGTGTGGATCATCAATCAGTCCTTTTCGAGTCGGGGGTGGAATGTACTGGTCGGTATTCCACTGAACCAGCTCGAACAACTTTCCTTTGGCCAGCAGTTGTGAGTACGTTTTCGTCTCCTGGAAGGCCAACGCCTTCTGCAACGCCGGTAACAGCCGCTTCCTGATTATGGCCACCTGTTCTTCTTCGGAGGGTCGTTTTACGGACAGCTTCAGGAAGAGGTTCTGCATCCTGGTGACGAAAAGTAATAGTTTTTCGCCTTCTCCTTGGGTACGTTTCCTGATTTCTTCCAGGAGGGTTTCCTCATAATCGAGGGGGAGAAAAGCTTCACGAAGTTGCTCTTTAAAGTCCTCCCAATCGTTTAAACACCCTCTCCTAGGGATGTACCAGTCCCTAGCGTCCTTCCGCAGCAGCTCGAATATTGATTCCAACAAACCTTCCTTCGTGACTCTGCGAGTCACCGCTAGTTGCTCGACCTCCTGCAGGAAAGCGTCCACGTCTGCCGACCCGTCGAAGTGCACATTCCACTTGTACACAGGTATGAACGGCTGACTGGGTTCCTGTTGGGATGTCACATCCGGTCTCGTTCGGACATCCTCTCCGGTTCGGCCTCTCCGACTCACTGGCAACCTCTCCGACTCACCGAGTCGGTCTCGCTCTCTCGGTTCAACCGTATGAGTTTCGTCTCCCTCGGTTGACCTCGCTTCCTCTGGATCCAGAAACGGGAACGAAATCCGGCGAGTTGACTCCGCTACCGCCCTCCTGTTTCCTGGCACGGGCGATCCAGACCTTCCGTGGTCACCTGTCCCCCAGAAACTTGTGAAGTTCAGCCGTCGACGAACAGCTTCACAAGCCCTGTCGTGCAAATTCCGGAAGAAACTTAACGAAAGACCTCCCTCTTGGTTCTCCGGTAGTCTTGTTCGGTTCAGCTGCGTGTGGTTCCGAACAGCTTCTGACTCCCTGCCTGGGTCCGGCGTGACCTCAGCATCCTCCTCGGAGTCGCTTCCGCTTTCCGAGTTGACAGCTCCTGAGTTATTCAGTGGAGGATCCTCGAAGGAAATCAGCGGTTCAGCACCCAACGGCGTGCTCAAAGTAGCTCTGGCTTCAGCCAGCAGTACGGCGTCTCTCAGCATCTCGTCCGTCTGCCTCCACAACTCAGTAAGCTCTTTGGCCTTTTTCCTCTCCTCCGCTGTCGTCGGCCTCATCTGACTCAGACGGTTCTGGAAATGGATGAGCCGACTCCGGATGCGGGATTCCTCATTCCTAGCGTTATCTTCGTCGAACTCCTGAACCTGTTCCACCAGGCTCCTCAAAATTCGACCTGCATCTTCCAATTCTTCTTCCATGTCTCTGTCTACGGGACAGAACTGCGCATTCTGCGTCAGCGCCCTCCTCAATTCCATTCGGTTTTCCTGGACAGTCCTTCCGACCCGCTGGCCACGAGCTCTCAGCTCCCATCTCAGCTCTTCAGCTCTCAACCTGTTCACCTCCATGTCAACACTAAAAACCTTTCTGATCGTCCTTATTGCGAAGAAATTATGTCCCTGCTCGGGCGCCAAATTGTGACGGCGTTTTTCTCCTGGTTGCGACTTACACCTACCACTTCCTTTCCAAGCTTACTCGGGCGCCAATTGCGATGGGTTTTATAAGGTCGCAATTCCTTACGTCGCTCACAGTTGTCCACCTGGGTAGCTTTTCTACAGTTGGAGACAAGGTTCGATTCAATCTGGGGTGGTAGCGATTGATATGTTGTTATTTCTTCCACTGAAGAGGAGCGACTTTGAACTAAATAAATAAAACTCACTCCGACGAGACACAATATATTACTAAATACAAATACTTTGGAACCACACGCAATGCTGTAATTTATTGATGGTGCTACAATGAAATGAATGAGGTGAAAAGCAGCAAAATTAACAATATACACCAACAAGTTACAAAGGAAATTCAACAGAAATGACGGACGGAATAAAATGAAGCGAGGTGAGCGGGCGGCGTATGTGAAGCGGTTAAAATGCGTGATGTGAAAACAGTTTAATAAGAGAGCGACAGCCAGTAACCTTATTATCTTGATTACCAGTGAAAAGCATACAATGTAGCGGGTGAAAGGCGGTACACGCTGTCTACCTGTCAACAAGTTATCCTGTCCTGCGCGCGCACGCGATCTACTGTCCCCTCCCCCTTGACTCGAAGAGTCCTGTCCAATATCCCCCAGACAGGCGCAAAGAAAACCAGGACTGCGCACGTCGGCGCGCCTGACAAAATGGAGTCCGAACAAACGTTCGGAATTCGCTGGCCAGATGACAGCTACAGTGGGGAAATATAGGACAATTTACCCCTTTCCTCAAGGTTGGAGAGTCTGTTAGTGTTCCCGCGAAGGAGAGCCACAAGCAAGGAACCCTAGACCGACTCTACCTGAGGGGTGAAAGAGTATCAACTCAATGATACCTCTACCACCGGGCCTAAACGTAAACTACGCGGATAAATACTGAGTAACAGTAACCTAGGTTTAGATCGTATTGGCGCACCCGCCAAAACGAGTTGGGGAACAGAAGATGTGTATATCTGGCAAGAAGGTAACCGAACCCGGAAATGAGGACACCGGCCCCTTTTCCTCAAGATCGAAGAGTCTGTTCAGAGTTCCCGCGAAGGAGAGCCACAAGCAAGGAACCCTAGACCGACTCTACCTGAGGGGTGAAAGAGTACCAACTCAATGATACCTCTACCACCGGGACACAAACGTAGGCCACGCGAAGAAATGCTAAGAACACAATAATGATGAGTATAAATTCCGGATATCGCCCCCCCGTCGAATAGTACAGGAAAACTTGCCGGCCACGTAGACAGGTGAATAAAATGGGTCTTACCAATCCTGCGGATTTCTGGTTTCGACACAACACTTGAGTCCTATCTCGTTCGTTGGAAACACCGAATATAAGGAGTTGGAACCAGCACAAAACTCTTCGGTACTACCGACTCAAAAACCTTCGGAACTGAAATCCCGTCGTCGGAAAACTAAGAACTCGGAAAGCTGAAAACTTAAAACTTGCCTATCGGAAAATTCGAAACTCTGAAAGAAGTGAGAACTGACTCGGTGAATTCAATACTCGAAGAACTAGCTATCGGAAAATTCGGAAAACTATCGGAGAACTCGAAGAAAAACTATCGGAAAATTCGAAAAACTGTCGGAGAACTCGAAGAACTGACTGTCCGCCTCAAAACTGCTGAATTTATAAGGTCGGTTGGAGGGGGAATATTTCGAGTCTCGGATATCGTGAAAACAATTGCCGCTCCGCACAAAAAACACATATGGTACAGATAACGTCGCCGACTACGGCGAACGTAAGTTTTTTCTACATAGGCAGGAATCTGAAATTGGCTTCTTAGATTTTCACGATATGAAACTCGAAATAATTTTATGTTTGAATTCAAAATTGTTGAAAATTATACAGGTTGATTACGGTAACGAAGTTCACCTCGTCACAATACGATAAAACGAATACTTTCGTTTTTGAATTTAGAAATGGTTGGAAAATATACAGAATGTTCTTAGTGACGAAGTTCGCTTCGTTACACACTCTCTGTTTTTCATCTCTGGGAAATCTGGAAAAACAATTGAACTTATAAATTGTGAAGAACTGAATAAGAGATAATTCAACGATACAATCATGGTTTTACTTCCGAAATGTCCCTTGAGATGAAATTAATAGCGCTACCAACTATCAATGTCAGTTGGTTCAATGAAATTGATTACCGAACATCACCTACGCCCATGGTTTGTTACGGATAACCTCCGAATTCAGCAAAATTGAAATCCCGTGTTTTTCAGGAAAAAATGAATCATTTCAATACCAATATCACTTACCTGTGAAATGTTACACCAAATTCTTGTTTTTTTGGGGTTTTGAAATTGCCACACTCTGCACAACTAATCATTTTATCGAAAATGTTCTAAACTTGGAAAATGTCTTATAGCACTAAATTACGTGTATAAAATAGTTAGAAATTCACGGACGCACCTTTAAACCTCGCCTAAAACTTAATTCAATACAGTTAAACTGCGAAAATATCACAAGAATCAAATAAAAGTACAATTTGCTGAGAGCACCACTTTCTTATTTCAAATTCAAACCAAACGATGACTCATTCGTGGTGCACTCTTGTCGCACTTTCGCTCTTGCATTAGGTGCGCATAGACTCCTTCCTGGTATTTTATATTCTAAGTTCTAATCCATTACCTTATTTTCGATTGACATTACGAATTTTCGGCGAAAACCATCATCAGATGATGCCTCGCCGGAAAGTTCGAAGTTCTTTCATCATCACTATCATTATCATTACAAGAATGCACAGAATATTTATTTTGTGATGACATCATGAAATGAAATCAATTGAATAAAACTCCAAATAAACTCAAAAAAAAAATTCCCACTACAACTCACAATACAACACACATTACTAAAATCTCAAATCAGATAAATTTCAAATGACAAATAAGTGTAATGCTTTCATCCCTCACCCCCCACTTTCAAAAGTTGTATTTTCAGACACTTCTGCACATCGAGAATTTTACTGTGAAGCGCTTTTCCATAAGAACAAGCGTGCAAAAAATTAGAATTGATATATAAATATATATATATATATATATATATATATATATATATATATCTACGGTACATTTTGGCATCCTCCCATGTTAAAATCGCGGTAAGAGTGGCATCCGCGGTAATGTGGCATCCGATATACGGATGCCACTTTACCATCAGCTGAAAATCACACAGAACGGTTCAGCATGGCATCCTCTATACATTGCGATGATAATTGGCTGGACGCCAAATTTGACCATTTCTGAACGTCCTGTATGTCAGAGGTTCTGCGCGATCGAGTTTGGTGGCGCTGTCGTCACACTCGTGTATATTATATTCACGGATATGTATATTCTCGGTTTTACATTTAGCGGCTGAAGTGGCATCCGGAGCAAGCGGCATCACTGGTCTGTCGTTCACGGGACGAGTTTTATGGCTTTATAGACGTTTTTTGCATCGTGAAGAAATAAACATAACATTGCAGCTGGCGCTAGAAGATATTTCGCCGGGATCTTGTTATGGTGCGCGGAATTTGAGATTGAAATATTTCTGCTTCTGCATTTGTGCAAGAATAATCATGATGATAATTATTAGAAAAATTCATCCTGAAATATATTCATTGAAACGATGAATTATAATATTTGAATCGTCAGATTATATTCTTCACGAATTATTATAGGGAAAATATTGAAAGGCCAGTCGACTTGAATTATGTGAAAATTAGATAAATGGGAACTTAGTTTGGTTAAAGTAGATTCAAAATGAGGGCAAAATTCTAATTTTTTTCTAGTATATATCCGAAACGGTGAAAATTTCCACCTGTGCTTTATTAGATAATGATATTTCAGGCTAATAACGATTATCTCCTGTTCGATGGAACAGGTAGTGAAATAAATATCATTTATGATTTCAAATATGAATTTATACCATCCAGGATGATTTACCGAGATGGTCTATCAGACGTTTGAGGAAACTTTCATTTTATTCTGAGTACTCTCCAACTTCTGGTATAGGTACTCATGGTTCCTGGACATTTTTGCAGAAAAAGTTTATTTCGTAAAAATCTTTTCCATTTTCGATGATGCCGATAGGTTGTATTATAGGACTAGGACTGTTCGCGGATTTTACTAAAAATGTACAGAGTTTTGTTACGAACCTGATTTTCATGAGTGACCGAATCACTCGAAAATGCGTCGCCTCGAATTTTCATACGAAAAACTCGTCTGATATGGGAACGACGTGTACGTGTATGTAAGTCAATCATCAGATTGTTATATTAACTCAGTTTCTTTTTCGTAGTAGAAACTCTTATTTGAAAAATTATCATTTTGAGTTGATATTTTGCCATTGTATTTTGTTACGCAAAGATAACATACCTATTTTGAATCATTTGTTTTTTTCTGAATAAAATATTTCTATATCTGCCTGATCATGAAAATGGGTTTGAAATACATATTTCAATCCATTTTCAGCGCTGAAACTTTTTCATCGCATTGCAACGATAAAAAAATACAAAGTGAGTATCTTTTTCATATTATGCTCAAAATGTATTGATTCGTCTCAAATGTTGTTAAAGTAGGTGGAGAAAACTCTGAATGAAACTCCCAGAAATATTATCATTGCATATATTCAGTATACAGAAATATTTTAAGTTTTAGATCTGTCAACAATCATACTGAAAATTTGGTATTTCGAGATTCGCATCAGAATCAACCTCAATATGACGAAAACATTCATTTGTACCGATATAAATTACAATTTTTTCGACAAAACATAAGAATTTCAAACTAAATATACAGCGTCATTCATTCGGAATGGTGATTGGCTGGATCTCGGAATATTATCTTATATAATCAGGAATGAATCTTATTACGAACTCGAACCTAATAACTCTGTAAAATTCATTCCGATTCATGGGTGAATTTGTAAGGTGGTCACATAGGTGAAGATCAATCCTGCGTTACAGATCTGTACCCTGTACCGCACGATTGGAAGATGAAAAGCAGAATACACCCATTATTTTGTTCTTGAATTGATATATTTTCATTCTGCCTTGAGAACTTCGAAGTCAAACCAAAAAACTATAACAGATATTAAAACCGTAGAATATTATATGCATTATTGAATCTTTGCAGGTGATTTTTTTCATTTGGAATTCACCTAATTCTTATTCCCTTTTTTTAAATTATCAATCTTTTTGTGGGGTGTCCAATACCATTATGCAGAGATTTTGTTCGAAACGTGAGTCTGAGGTCGGCTTTTGACTTCATTGGGGTTTACAAAAGCTCGTTTATCCGCTAACAATTTAATTAACTCTTTCCGGTACGGGAATTCCAGCGCAAAAAAGGCCCTATCGGTACACACTGACAGCTATCGAGCGCGCGCTGTCCCTAACATAATGTTGAAAACACTACATTTCTTGAGTAAACAACCGATACCAGTCGAAACGAATGCTTTCACGTGACTCTATATAACCCAATAAAGGGCCTGCAATAGCGGTGTATAATTTAAACCCGTGTCCCTATTTCTTATTAGGCGTAATATAGGGTGGTTCAAATTTTAAACCGGCGTCCCGCACGATACTAAAAAAGTATGGTTCAAAATTTGAACCGCCGTACTTGATCCAATTCAGAGTGAATGTGAAGGTTTTTTTTTTCTTGTGAGAATAGTAATTTTTGATTATTCGTTTTCGGATTGTTCAATTTTTTTTCCATAAATTTTTTTTTATAATTATAACAATAGGAGCAATCAGCAAAAATCCATTCTATGAGCTTATTTGCTGGCTTCAGATCTGAGTGCATTCAAGTGTCGTTGTGAGGTCCTGCCCAGTTTTTTTTCACATCTATTTCAGATCTGCTGGACATTTTCGTTTGAGTCGCCTATCTCGATCGTTGTGCACTTCAGTCAGTGGGTGAAGTAAAATATTCACGTGGTTCTCCTGCTTCATGTGGTGATTCCCGCTTTTTTTATGACACCTTTCACGTATGGTACTTCAAGTTTTCTTGAAGTGTTTGATTTGAAACGTACCATATTGCATGTGTTATCATAATTCTTCGGATGTTCTGATGATTCTAATAATCAAACTATAACATCTCCGATATTTTCATTTTATTTTATTTATGAAAGATAGGAATACAAACACAGGTTCCAACCCAAAAAAGTATTCACAAATTAAGTGGAAAAAATCATACAACCAAATGAAAAATTTAATTTTACACTATGTAGTTCCAAAATGAAATTGTACAAAATTAAATTTTTTTTCTGATATTTATTCTGATAGCGTTTGTTCTAGCAGTTTTTCAAATTGAGAAATGGACGTATCAAAGGGATTGATATCGCTAAACTCCAAATTAAACGTCGTCGAAAATCTGCAAAATTTTGTTGTTGATATACTGAATATCAGTTAATACTGCTAAAGTTATAGATTTTATGGATTTACATGAATTAGGTATCTTCACAGTTGTCCTGTGAAATTAATGCATGAAAATATAATCCCATTGAGATCTACTCTTCATACGAGAGCTAGAAACCTCGAAAAAACGGGAATTTGGGTGCAGCTGCTTCTTTGATAGAAGTCATCTGGCAGTTGCCAACATGGCAAGACTGACAAGTGCCAGTCGCACCTTTGAAAGTGCAGATTGAAGACAGTATTTGAGTACGTTTCCTTTTCATTGTATTAGATCTTGAAACTGAATAAAACAAGAAAATTTGATTACCAAACCTATCATTAATGCGATCATTCTACCGATTTTGATGAAAAAAAAAACAATTTTGAAACACCCTGACTCCACCTACGCACATAACAGCATTTTTAGTCCTTCTTTCCAGTACTTCAACGCTTATCGCTTCAATAATTTAATCGATGAACAGAGGAGAATTTTTCGAGGTAGAATGTGAAAATATGAAAGTCGATTCGAAAAGGAAATGACTTTTTATATAGGATAAATGGATGTTTTTGATATCTTGGTTGTCAGTTTTCATGCCAGTGGGAATTCTATACGTTTTGATAACTCCAATGGATAAAGCAGGATTGAATAGTTGCACTAAATGTGCACAGGATCATGCCTTTTTGTTGTTCAAAATAACTATGTGTTTTTTTCATTTGCAATAACACATGCATAAATAATTATTATTAATTATTATGTTATTCTAAGGATCATCTTCGATATGCCTCGAAAGGTTTGTGGAATTTTTTTTTGAATACGTGATATGAAAAAACACATCCAGAATAGTTATATCAAAACACGGAAAAATCTCATTTCATATATAGTTTTCAAACCTAGAAGTCTATCAAATTGAATCTTTACTCCTCCATTTCTGAATCAAAAAGTATCCAAAATTGAGGCTTACTGATATAAGGCGTGGAAAATTTTTTGTATATTCTGAATTACTGTGGGCGAAATCCAAATCAGAGCGAATAATTGAACTTTTGAATCTGGAAAACATGATTATCGCATGGATAAACAATTACAAATTACGCAATTGGTAACGAAATAAAAAACTATTCAGTCAAGTGTGACTATTACTTTCAGCCATTCGATAAATCAAATGAATAAACATCTTGAATGACTTCCGATCACGAACATGAGAATTACATCGAATTGGCAACATTGCTGGAAGGCAGATTACCTGGAAATAGAATATATAGAGGCCGAACTGTTTCCTACTTGTATCAAAATAAACGGATGTCAGTCCATCCGCTGGATATAACTGGAAGTCGGAATGTACGGTGCAAACTTTCTTGAATATACACCAATATACACGAGGATGCAGGCCTATACCGTTTCGGAAAAGATGCCAGTTTGTTCGTTGGATATATATATATATATATATTCTCATGAAAAAGAGAGCTAAAATAATACAATAAATGTTGAAACAAAAAGTACCTAAGCTGATTTAAAAAAAGAACGGGGTATCATAACATTCTTCGTATGATACTATAGAATCATACGATACTATCAACACTAGTATCATACGATACTATACAGCCAGGGGAAAAAACCTCAGCCGAAAAAACCTGCCTCCCCGTAAACAAAATAACATAAAATATCAAATATCAGGAAAATCTTGAAAGACATCAGTGTGATCATCTTCATGTTATCCGTCGATGGGCTCGGATACACAGATTCTTCCCAAAACGACTCGTAATTCTCAATCTGAAATGAAAAAAGACAAAAGCAAAAAAGAAACCGATTATTCAGAATAAATCGAAAGCATTTTGGAAATGCATTTGCTACTTTAAAAAATAATCAACATTAAGATTTCTTGGCCAAATAATGTTCGGAGGTTTATGAATATTTATGACAGAAATGTCACAAAATTTGAAAGAAATGACAAAAAACTCCATCAATTTCCCCTTTCCGAATCTGTTGAATGTTACGAAAACTGACAATTTTTCAACATAACAAGCTAAACTTGTAAAAAATCAATTAATACATAACTTTCAAGTGTCCTCTTTCACGAGGATTTTTTTCTGTTGTCGTGTGGGTTTCTTGCAGAAGAATCACTTCGATACCATGTTCATCACTTTCCTTTCGAAATTCCTTCGATATTCAAATTCAAAATCCACAAATTGTTGCTCTCTGGTCGTGAGGGTTTTTTCAAACCAGATACGACCTTCCAGGTGATGATTTTTCGGCACTTCAGATGTTTGAAGACCGCTACGGGACCCCAATGAAAGGCAATCATCTCCCACAGATAAACCAAACATGTTATAACACAAGAAAACAGAATATTTTTCAGGACCGAAAACTAAGACATATTTAGAATTGATACTAAGGTGTAACTCAAACTTGAAGTCATCCTTATGAAACAGTTTTTTGACGAGCTTCAGTTTTCAGCTGGGAAATAATTTCATAGAAGTAAGATTTTCTTCACCTGTGGAGGTCGGTAAAAAATTAGCAACGGAACAAGACAGGTTTTATTCAATACCTCCCCAGTGTCCCCCGAGTGATTACAGAGGAGAATGCCACATCAACCAATTGAGGAAAATGCAAGCCTCTTTCTCGTGGGATTGGGGACCAGCACTGGCTTCCATGGGTATCTGGTGAGTAGGTAATTGATTCGTAGGCTGTGCCTGCATGAAAACTGTATGTACACATTACACATTGAACACTTGTAACAAGCACACATACAGGGTGTACCAAGTTCGACAGCCTATTAGGCGTTTCTGGAGAACTGAACCTATTTGAAATCTGAAAAATTGGAATTATATTATTGTTCGACATTATTTACCGATCAAAAATATTCTTGGAACCTACCACTTTCAGTTATACAGGGAGTGAAAAAAAATTTTACCAAAAAATTTTTTTCGGTTTTTTTTTCGAATTTGATTGAGTATGCAATTCTTAATACATTCGTACTCAAATCATTGCATTCGTAGGAATACTTTCCAAAATATTGAGAAAAAACTGAAGAAAAAAGGGAGATAAGTGTATTCAGTATTATTTTTGTTATTCCTAACCTAGATATCGTGAGCACAAACCGTTTTCACATTTTTGAAAGCGAAGAATGTGGAAATATTGTACATTTTCCGAATTTTGAAAAACCCGTCACAGGGTGTTCCAAATGTTGGTTGAAAAATTGGGATCAGGATTGACCCAATACTTTCGTTTTTCAAATTAGAATTATGATTGTGTTGGATTGTGCGAAGAAAAATGATGATAATGTGCCAACATGTTAATGCTCCTAAAATTAATAATTCTTGAGATATTCAGGATCTCCTGATTTCATGTCGTACGTACCGTCAAATTCATAGAATCTGTTTCATATCAACAAAAACCTTGGTCATAGAAGATGAATTACTCGAATAACTCACTAGTGACTTCCTCTTTTCTGAATTCATTTATCATTGTTGATGTAGAACAGATTTCAAAAATAGAAACAGAAAATCCTAAATAACTCAAGAATTTATAATTTTAGGAGCATCAACATGTTGGAACATTATCATCATTTTCCTCCGTATAATCCAACGCAATCATAAAACATAGGGTTCTAATTCGAAAAACGAAAGTTATGAGCCAATTTAGATCCCAATTTTGGAACCAACATTTGGAACACCCTGTGACGGGTTATTCAAAATTCTGAAAATTTTTTTCACTCCCTGTATAACTGAAAGTGGTCAGGCTCCAAGAATATTTTAGATCGGTAGATAATGTCAAACAATAATATAATCCCAATTTTCAGATTTCAAATAGGTCCTATTACCTTTTTGTAATATAGTCCAGTCAATGAGGCTATTTGCTCCGAATTCTTCCAAGATGCATCAATTTATTTGAAATTTTATAGTAGGTGAAAAATAGCTCAAGGAACAAAGTCTACCCTATGCCAAAGTATGCTATTATCATTTTTTTGTCAAAATAGTCGATGAAAAACTTAATTCGTAGCAAAAAATGTCTCATGAAGTTTTTCCGAAAACTCGATACTTTTTTAGTTATTCGTGATTGAAAACATGACATTTTCGGAAGTGATTGCACAAGTGCATCAAAATTACCGATAATTTTGCATGACATGAGTTCATTTTCATTTTTGGAGAAAGAGATTGTAATGATCTGTATAGGGTGATCAGATTTCGATGATTTAGTAGTTCATCTCCTAAATTAAAGCAGATAAAACAAATACTTCACATGCCATGTTCTCTTTTTTCGAGAATCATAAAGGAGCGATTCCACCGGAGAGCTGCACTGTGCGGCACTGTTGCGCACAGTGTGCCGCACAAATGTTCGATGCGGTGTACTCGTCCAAGAAAACAGCAACAAAAGTGCGCGTGTGCGCGAACTCTATTGAAAAGTTCGCGCGTACAGTTGCATACTTTTGTGCGCGCACAGTTTCTACCGGTGGACTCGGGTCAACGCACACGAACATGTTTCAGCGAACTCATTCTTGCTTCCGCTGCGCTAGGGAAAACATCTATTTGTTCGCGCTAACATGGAGTGAAATAACTGGAAAATAATCGAATTTATCGAAGAAATTGAACTTTATACCGTTCTGTGGGATTATTATCACGGAGATTACAAGAACAGAAATAAAAAACACGACGCAACTGAGGAGTTGGCGAAAAAATACAATTGTGACTCGACTGAGTTTTTGCGGAAGTAGAAGATTATTTTGGCTCAGAATAGGAGAGAAAGTAGTTTGTATCCCGTTAGCAATCAAAGGACTAACAGCATTAATCAGGAACTCAAACTGTTCGCACGATATTCGAGGGAAATTTTAAAATCTACTCAATGGGTCTATTTTCATCATCATTCCACAAATCGATTAATCTCTTCATTACGATGTTGCAAAAATGAAACATCTATGTTTCTTTCTTATTTTTTTTTCAAGCACCCTACACACGCTGCAGCACAAAGCACCACGTTTTCTTGATCCTCCATATTCAACGGTTGAAGGAAAGCGAAACACTGAGAGAGAACAGTGAGATCCTGTTCGTGCACACTGTGTGCTGCACTGTGCGCGTACAAAAGTAACGCACAGCTCTGTCAGTGGAAACGGTCGCTAAATATGTTAACATCTTGTACGCGAACAGCTGAAGTACTGCACAAAATGTTCGTGAACAATTGTGCCGCACACGATTTTGGTGGAATCGTACCTTAAGATGTTGAATACCGCAAGTCGATACAATGTCTTGGCCAATTTTCATAATTCGCTATAACTTCCTGAATATTGTGTCTACTCCCTCGAAACAAAAACATTTTTAGAGCAGTTTTTTCAGTACCGCCTCGAATTTTAGAAGAATATTTTCGAAAGAAAACCATAGTGTTGTGCTATGATATTTTCCAGTAGACTTTTCTCAGACAATTTCAAGAATATATATCATGACATACTTCCGATGTTATTGTATATAGAATATTTGGAAATTTTCCAATAAACTTAATCAAAGAAGGTTTTCATTTTGATTCGAACAGTTCAACTGAGGGGGTCATATTAATTAATATTCCATGCTGCCAAATTGTTTTGAAAAACATAAGTTATATTATTATACTCGAAGAGTGTTTCTCGAAACTTTTTGTATCTACTATGAACAGTATTTGAAAACAGACATTTTTTCTTGAATCACAGTTAATCATGAGTTAATGAGAGCATGCTTGAATTATGAATCCTATGTTGCCAGAAATGTAATTTTTCGTAATTTTAGACATATAATAAAATTGGAAGTATATCATAATATTCTTGAAATTATCAGAGAAAAGTCTATTAAAAATATTATACTTCACTATGGTGTCTGTTCGAAAAAAAATATTTTTTTAATTTTTCCAAAATTTGAAATGACACTGCAATTCCAATAGCACCGGTAAAAAGTAGTGAAAGTCTGGCCTAAAATGTTTTTATTTGGAGAGCGTAGTTGTCATACTGATCAAATTTCAAAATCACCTTGTAACATGGGAACTAGACACCGTAGTAGCTTTCAGTATTCAGAAATTTATGCTGAATTTTCATTTTTTTCCGATAGAAGGGTAGGTGAGTGCCGTTTATAATTTGTTGTAGATGAATAAACGTTGAATCCGTAACAAAATTTTATCAAGTAAAAATTTTAGCCCACTCAGATTGCATCCAGAGTCTACGTTATTCTATACCCCTGGTTAACCTACACAATAGTATACCCAATTTTCCTCATGAAAATTGTCGGAAAATTACGATAGATAAGAAATCTGGCACCAGAAAAAAATCGTTTTCATCATCTAACAGTACCTTTTGGGAGGAATCATAGGTACAAAATTTCTTAAAAAATGTAGAATAATTATTTGACAGCGATTTCGAACTTCTACCAATTAGATTAAAAAAAAGCCATTAAATAAAATGCGAAACAACAAATCGATTAGCTGGTTCGTGCAGATTGCCAACATACAATGATAATTAATCAAGCAATAGGGTCGGTTTCACAAAACTTTGTTTGTACCGTTAAATTAATTGGAGCCACCGCAATTCGTTGAAATTTCGAAACGAGTGATTCGATTGGTTCGAATTTACGTAAGGTTTTTAAATCGCACAATTAAAGTTTTGTGAAACCGACTCCTAGTCCTTTAAATAATCTAGTTCTTCGTCATTTTATCTGAAAGATCAAGAATATTCCCCGCTTCCATTCTAGGAATGGCTCTCTATCCTCGTTTTCCTGTGTTCTCTGCGTAAAAAAGATATCAATTTACCTACTTATGTTTCCTCTTTCAGGAAAGATGTATATCTTGAAGGTTTCAATTTCAATGTTATAAGATATGTGGTGATAGAGTTGGTTGAAAATTCTACAGATGATATGTGGGATGTGAGGACAAAAATATTTCTCTCCAAGGTCATGGGAAAACAGGCAGATGAGGCGAAGATTTCGTATGAAATAGGAACCGACTATCAAACTGATCTCATTTTTGTTGAAAATATAGATACAAGTATTCTGAATTCTGAGGAGCCCGTTATTGAACGAATAATAAAAGTCCCACAGGTGAGTACGAACATTTTTAAAATCTAAGTGATCAGAAAATTGATCAACAACCATTAACTTGGTGTTTTTTATGGCAAACTCTGTAGTCATATAGATTATTTTCAATCCATATATTGATTTGATGAAAAACAAAGAATTAAAAGTGAAAGTATAGGCATTTAAATTATTACAAAATTCATAAATGTTCAGAATGAACGAATAAACTGAGGCACAAACTGTTTAAATATTTATACACTAGAATAATAATAATAATAATAAAATATATAATGAAGACCCGCATGGACAATGATAAATGCAGAATGTGCAAAGCAACATCAGAAACAATTCAACACATTACATCAGGATGCCCAAGCTTAGCACCAACAGAGTATTTAAACAGACACAATCTCTCTGCTAAAATTCTTCATAAATACTTAGTCCAAAAATTTGGAATAAAGACGGTAGAGGAACCATATTACAAATACACACCTGAACCAGTCTCCGAGAATCAGGAATACAAATTATATTGGGACAGAGCAATTATAACAGACAAAACAACCATAAATAATAGACCGGACATAGTATTAATAAATAAGATTGATAAATTATTTGGGCTATTTCCATTATCTATACTGTTGGAATTTACCGACGTTTCGGCAAGCATTCGCCTCCCGTCATCAGGGTGTTGTTGGTCCTGAGAAGGACCGGTCTTTGCCAAACTTGTTCCGTTTGGACATAATGTCCAAGTGTCAGAACAACTCGAGTTAAATGAGAATTTCCTACTTCAGTAGACTGTTAGTCAGAGTGGGTTGAGTTTCGGAGTTTGCACCTCTGACAGCTCGCGTTTGCATTCCCACAACTCAGTTGGATAGTATGGAGCGCAAAAGTCCAAACGGAATAAGTTTGGCAAAGACCGGTCCTTCTCAGGACCAACAACACCCTGATGACGGCAGGCGAATGCTTGCCGAAACGTCGGTAAATTCCAACAGTATAGATAATGGAAATAGCCCAAATAATGTACCAACAAATATTCCATTATCAAGAATATCTCGTTCACAATAAGATTGATAAAACCACAACATTAATTGATATTGCACACCCCCTGGATCATAACTTACAGAAAACAAAATCAGAAATATACAGACCTTGCCGAATAAATAAAGTCAATGTTGAAGATGGAAAAGGTTTATATACTACCCATTGTCATTTCGGTCATAAGACTCATACCATCGGAGCTGCCGAAAGAATTGAAAAAACACGACTTGCCTGCACAAAAATGCAGAAATGCAGAAATCAACTGTAATGGAAACATATAGGATTGTGAGGAAAATAATAAAGGAATAAAAAACGTCAACAAGGAATGAGTTTGCGAAAGACCTCATTACCCTTACTCATGCAAACACCCAAGCATGAGAAATTCGGAAATAATAATAATAAAGATCTTTATTAATTTTTCTTATGGTACTTAACAGAAATAGGTAAACATCTTGATAAATAGGTGAAGGCCTTCATGACCTGATATAATGACATTGGGAGATGGCTTATTGGCCTTGGTTTATTAGGAATTCTTGCCTACTATTGCAATTCGACCACTGGGTGGCTGACCGCTCTGGATTTAATCCTGATCCGATTCATATCCCCGCTAATTAAGGGAGAAATATGTGAGTTTACGTGAACAATTTCGATTGGCCGATCGCGACGTCCTTAGAGGGCAGTAAGATTAAAAATGTCCACACGTGAGGAAACACATCACAACTTATCCACAACGGAAAAGCTATATTTTACCATACATCCCAGATGGAATTGGTAGAACACTGAAGGGACACAACATCGGGACCGTTTATAGGCCAATATAAAACTTGGCCAAAAGATCAGATCCACCAAAGACATAGTCGAAGCCTGTATTGAAACAATACCTTGCGACTGCGGCAATATCTGCATTTATTCCGAAATACCGGTATTGATCATGATCACTTCACAAGAAATAGGTGTTTGTTCAGAAATGACTTTTGCCGACTTGCAATATCACAGTCCAGTTCACAATACCTTGGTAAGAGCTTTCTGAATGTGATACCTAAATATTTATAGGAACTCCCGCTGAATAAGATCAAACAATGTTTTTAGGATGTAATGTGTAAGTATGCCTTCTACACTACAGTGTGGAAGTGTTCTTTGGGTGTGACCCCGATACGTTATGATCCGCTTGTTGACTTTTTTGTTTTATATATTTTGGAATATCACTTTAGCGATTTTACTTTATTTTTTTGACGTGTGTGAACAGTTTGACTTCGTTATTTTTACTTTGGTCATTTCCACTGTGGTAACATGAATGAATAAATATGAATATGAAAATATAAATATTGGTACAACAAAACGAAGTATCAAAACAAGAATTAAATAGTACGTACGATGCTGTCGATTTAATCATACAGACAAATCTGCACATGCTCTATCACATGGACACAACATAGTTTTTCAAAGGCAGATATCATTTCGAACGTAAAAATTTACTATCCTCGACTGGGTATGGAAGCCATTGATATATTTACAAACATAACTTCAACACGAACAAAAAGCTCATACGGACTATTTTACTCTTTCCTCCGCAATAACGACATGCTTACATTTTTCTTCCTTGTAGCGCAGTATAACGTCTGTCTGCGCAGAAAGGAATAAATTAATTTTCTCTTAAAATAAATAATTCGCACAAGCTTTGAAAAGCCTCTGAGGGGATTCGCAAAAACTGAACTTCAATTTTGAAGTTCTTTCAACTATTTATTCAATGGTTCCTATAAATATAAAGTATTGTAGGATACTTCATACAAGTTTAATACAATAGTTGGGCTGTTTCGATTATCTATATTGTTGGTGTTTACCGACGTTTCGGTAAGCATTCGCCTGCCGTCATTAGGGTGTTGTTGGTTCTGAGAAGAACCGGGTCTTTGTCAAACTTGTTCCATCTGGATTTGTGCTCTCCATACTATCCAATTGTGATGTGGATATTCAAACGCGAGCTGTCAGAGGTGTAACCTCAGGAACTCAATCCACTATGACTACCAGTCTACCGAAGTAGAGAATTGTTTTGACACTTGGACATAAATGTCATAAATTAATAATGAACATCAATGTCACAAGAAGGCTGATGACAGAATTGACAAGACTCAGTCTTATTTCAAGAAAAAGAAGAAGTCATAAATCAACTGTACTGCACTGTATCTTGGCAGTTGGTGTGACTTACGAAATTTGGCAGATTTCAATTGATTTGATTTGAAAATTGATAGGATCTGAATTTGAAGTCAGTATTGACAACCACAAAACGAAAAATTTTACGGAAAACTATGCTGTAATGAGTTCATTACAGCAATACTTTAGTACACAATAAATGTTCAAACTGGTGACCTACAACTGTCTTTTAACAATTTCGAAGAACCCGAAAGACATTTGTATAATCTCATAAAGAATGAACTTCTCCTGCGAATCCAAATGATCAATTTGGGTGCATTCTGCTTTTCAAATAGCCCACATGGGTAAGAGTCCAACGGAGTCAAGTCTGAGGGCGGTCCACCTCCTGGTCCATTCAATTCAGATGATACTGATTCCTGAAAACATTCAAGGATCCTTAGAAAAATTAGCCCCTTTAACTGAGTATGGAACTCCTCTATCAAATTCGGATCTTTCCCGATCAGATTCAAACTAATATTTCTTCAGCTGTTTGTTTTGCCTCAAAATGGTAGCAACACTTCAAATGATTGAACTATTGTTTGAAATCAGGATCATTTACAAGCCACAGCCGAAGTGAAAATAGAAGTCACTCTCCTCAGTACCTCGGTCAATCGGATTTTGTTTTGAGATCATAAGGCAGAAATTTATGTCGACGAGTATATTGTGTTCACTGTGTATCCATTCAAACCACAGACCTGTAAGTCTAAGTCCAAACGAATTCATTGACTAAAATAGAAAGGACGTTTCCTTCCCATTCAAAATCCAATCTTCTGATCACTCCTAGTTTCAATGATGTTTCCTGAACATTCATAAATAAAAAAAAATATGACTCATCTTTGAATACAAGGGCCGACCCAAATCTCAACAGACTAAAATAACTTCAATTACAAATTTCAGAATGCTGTCAAGAGATGGTGGCCCAATGGGTACGGGGAACAAATCATGTACAATTTCAACGTATCCATTATTTCCCCAAGAGGCAATGATTCGTTTGCAAAAAGGATTGGATTTAGGACATTTGAGCTTGTTCAGGACGAACTGAAGAATAATGAAGGTATGGAGTTTCAACTACAACTATTTTTCAATCAATACAATGTTTCATAGGTAATTCGATCTTTTGATGTGAAAAACTAAAGAATTTTTTCAATGGAGAATAATTCTGTTAGAATATATAAAACAGAAATTATTTCTTCGAAGGACCTCTGGATCATGTCCCCTACCGACTTCTCTTCGAAACCTTGAGGTAATGTTTCTTTGTTGTATCTGAGAAAGGATCGTCTCCTGATATTCTTAAAAAAGCAATTTCGAAAATTCAGCATCAAAAAGTGAAATTCTGGTTATTATCTAAAAAATTCAGGTGATTTTTCCAAAAAATATGATTACTTTAATACTCCCTATACTGAATCAAAAGTCATTTTAATGGTCCTCACCAGAATGAAGAATTTTCACACATTTTAATTTTGAGATATTCATATGCTCCTTAGAAAATACAAATATCATGTGAAAAAATTACTTGAATACGTCATATACCGCCTAAGGTAACGAGCTACAAACATAAGGCTTAAGCCTTGGTTTCCTCGAAAGCGGTACCGACAAATTACGACCGCAAGAATGCGACAAATGACGTTTGATTTCGCATACCTGTGAACATTCCTCAATATTCATTTGAGAACTTGATACCGCGCAAGTGCACATCACATTTTGTTGAATAAGGTTTTCTTTATTTGCGACTCTTTTATTTTACAGAATCCTGGGGCAACTCCTTTTATTTCAAAGTTAATGGAATTCCCATTTTTGCTAAAGGTTCGAATTATATTCCATCGCACATTCTTCCTGAAAAAGGAAAAAATGAAAAAATTGATCTCATTCTGCAAGCTGCGCGGGATTCTCATATGAACACGCTGAGAGTGTGGGGAGGGGGTGTTTATGAATCAGACTATTTTTATCAGAGGACAGATGAATTGGGAATAATGATATGGCAGGATTTCATGTTTGCTTGTGCACTTTATCCCACAAGAGAAGATTTTCTGGAGTAAGTATGTTCTGTTTTTCAGATGATGTATGAAAGTTTTTCTCCTGATATCTATTGACCGAATCAAAAAGGATCAAGTATTATTTTTCTCACGTCCCATCCTCCCACAACAAACATCATTTTCACGCATTCTATCTATTACCACAAAAAGACCACGAATACCAAAAATAATCGCAACCCAATTCCGAATGGTTTCATGGCGTGAAAATGTGAAAAGTACATATGGAATTATTATTATTTTTATTATTTATTAACTTCCATTAGACTTACGAAACATAAGTATAGGAATATGTCTGCAGAACAAAGCATAAATATAAAAGAATCATTCAAACACAAACCACAAGAAATAAATCGACTCAAAAACTATTCGAAATGGTACAATAAATACTCATCTATGGAATAAAATGAGCCAGCTATGAAAAAAATTTTGATTTCACTGTTAAACTTAGGTAAGCCTGTTATTGACTTCAAACAGTGTGGAAGTTTATTAAACAAATTGACTAGCATTACCATAGGACTCTTCGCAGTTAAAGCGTGTCTGTGCTGTGGAATATTCACGTTCTCCGTACTCCTAACATTGTAAAAGTTATTTACGTCTCGAGTGGTGCCGAGAAGTGTGGGATCACTTTTAACAAAAATCAAGAGTATAAACATAGATCAAAGATGGTAACGGCAGGAAAGTGTCCTAGGTTTCTTCAACATAGTACGAAGTATCTTCTTCTGTTGGATGAAGACCTCACCAGTTCTGGAACAATGTCCCCATGCCAGACACGAGTGAACATATGCATCATAATATGCAGGGGCAAATCAACACGGTCTCTTAACTGCCACAAGATATAGCAATAGGTCGCAAGCTACGAAAGAATGTGATCCATCTGTCCCGACCAATTCAAATTATAATCCAGAATTACGCCGAGGTAACGCACTGCTTCCTTCTGAGGTATCGTTCGATTTCCCATTATCACAAGTAGGCTCTCACAAGTGGAGCTGAATATGTCTACAAAAACATAAAAAAGTTTGGAAATCATGGTCCATAGACATTCCGCCCATCAGAGAAGACCAGTCAAGTGCAGACTCCTCCGATCTGAAGCGACTCACATTTTCCCCCTATATGTTAATAGAAAGGCAAATCAGAAATGTTACTGACTTGAGCAGGAAACGAAACCAACTGCATGAAGTGATCAGACAAATCTGCAGCCACAACACAGGACGATCTTCTTCTTCTTCCTTCCCTCTGTAATAGACACCCCTATATGAGCATTGTCTTTTTTGTATAAAAGTGACTTTGTTCCTGAGGGATTGTCTAGGTGTTAATAGGATTGACAAATGAGAGCGGCTTCACGTCAACCTAACAACAAATTTTGGGCTCTCTCCACTTCGGAGAGAGGGTGGGTACGGCCTTCTGCAGAAATGAGAAGGTCTTGGTGTTATTTTTCTTTTAGAGAGTTCTGAGTTTTTGGGATAATTGAAACCAATGAATTAACTTATCAAAAAAAATCTATAATATTTTCCATAATACCAACAAAAATATAATGAAGTAACAAATTACGTTTGTACCTCAGACTGTATATAAAAATAAATTCATACCAAAAATATAAGTTTCCTTTTTCCCTGGGTTACCTAATCACCCTAAAAAATTCAAAATAATATAATATTAAGAAAATAAGTTGTGAGCTGATAGGAGGTGAGAGAGGGCAAGACTTTCGGACTCAAACTATCCTCATCAATTCACTCCCGTTTCTCGAACCACTATCCTAATTCCCGATCGCGCTTCCCGACTCGAAAATGCTAACTAAACAACACGAAAAAATTCCCCTTTATACAAACACCTACTACTTCGTTTTCTCTTCTTCTCGAAGCTACCTACTATTCCGTCAACTACGAAATAAAACTTTCACCTTATTCCCTTAACGTACTTAAAACGTTCCCGTTTCACCCTTCTAAACGACCTAATATTCCCCAATTACCATAATTTGAACTCTACCGTTCCCCGACGGCTTCCTCCGTCTTCCGAGTAATCTAAGGATGTCCTTTCCGCCTGAAATCCCTAGATGCACTGCCTTCTCCCTAGGAAAACTAATTTGCTTTCCACCTCTGGTGGGTGGCCCCCCCTCGCTTCCCATTTTTGGGTAGTACCAATCAGGTTTGGTGAAACCAGAAAATTTTTCTCTCCTTCTCTAAATTAGGCGTGCCTTGACCCTAACTGAACTCAATATGGCAATTGAGCAAAGATTTTCCACCTCAGAGCCCCTCTCTGCTAATTGGCGTTTTCGTGGCGTGAGAAATATTTATATTAATGGGTTAATGGTTTGAAAAATATTCTTATCTCAAAACGACGGGTACTTAAATCTCCGCTAATTATTTGAGTTTCGGATGTCAATTCTCAGCCAAGTGAATTGGGCAGTTATTGATTCTCAACCTTCTTGCCTTCAGTTTACATAAACTGATAAGCAAGTAACGTATTGCCTTTCATGCTAATCCCGATTGCAACATTGTATTTACGTTCATTTTCGACTATGTGAATTGAAAAATCAATGATTCTCATAGTTTATCACACCTATGTGGGGTCGGGTCTCCTTGTCAATTTGCGCCAGATCTCTAGGTTCTGGGTTGTCTCAGCCGTGGTGGTCAGGGTTCGTAGGTACTTTTGGATTGTAGACCACCATGTGGATTTTGGTCTGCCTCCCCCTCTTGGTGTTTCGGGAAGATTTAGGGCAATGTTGACGACATGGTTCATTCCTCTTATCTGCGTGTGCCCATACCACCTTAATATATTTTCGAGAAGCTTATCTTGCATTGAGGCGACTTTGAAACTTCCACGGATGTATTCATTTCTGATCCAGTCTTGTCTCGTGACACCGCCAGCTAAGCGCAGCATTTTCATTTCGTTGACATGCAGGGTTTGCTCGTGGCATTTTTTTTTTGTGGCCCAGCATTCGGAGCCGTAAAGCATAGCTGGTCTCACTGCTGTTTTATACACTTTGCCTTAATCGGCATGCGGTTGTCACATAGGACTCCAGACAGACTCCGCCATTTAAGCCATGCTGTTCGTGATCTATGGCATACATCCGCTTCTATTTCAGCATCTGATGTTATAACTGAACCTAGATATTTGAATCTTGTAATCTTGGGAAGGGGGGTGCCGTCTATGTAAATTTCTGCGTCTTGGGGTTCAGCTGTAGTTGCAAACTGACAGTACATATATTCAGTTTTACTCCGGCTGACGCGGAGTCCGTTTCGTTCTAAGGCTCTGATCCACGAAGTAAGCTGTGTTTGCATCTCTCCTGCTGACCTAGTGGCAAGTGCATATAGCATGGAAGGGGCATCTGTAGATCTCTAGTAAAGTAGCTCATTACTGGATTGAATTAGAGAGGGCTGAGGGCTGACCCTTGATGTACACCTACCTGTACTTCGAATGGTTCGCTGAACTTTGTCAAACGCCTTCTCCAAATCAACAAAGATCAAATGCAAATCCTTTTTATTGACTCTGTGTTTTTCCATAACTATTCGTAGGACCTGGATAGCATCCGAATTAGATTTTCCAGCAGTAAAACGAAATTGGTTTTCTGACAAAATGGTTTGCTGTGAGAGTCTTGTACCGATGATTCGCTCCCCTATCTTAAGGGTGTGCGACGTTAGCTTGATTTCCCTATAGTTAGCACATTGGCCGATATCTCCCTTATTTTTGTAGAATGGGATTGAGTAACTTTCTCGCCATGAGCGCGATATGGAACCATCTGCGAGAATGAAATTAAAAGGTTTGGTAAGCCAGGAGATAGCAGCACCCCCAAGCATTTTCCAGATTTCAGCTGGTACCTCATCTGGGCCCACAGCCTTCTTGTTTTTCATCTTCCTTACCGCCCATCTCACTTCCACCTCGCTGACGGCTTGAATGGCCCCGATATCGGTTCCAAACCCGTCCTCACTAGGGAATTCCTCATTTGAGAGCTCATCAAAGTACTCCCTCCAACGAGCTCTGATAACGTCGTTAGATGTGAGTAGGTTTCCTGTTTTATCTTTCATGTACTTGCTATTTTTGATGTCTGAGGTAGTTCTAAAACGTTGTTTGGCAAATTTTGAAAATTTCAGTATCATCCTTCGCACCTTCGATCTTGTCATAGAAACAGTTTCGTGATCCAGCTCTTTCTTGAGCGGTTCTGGGTTGTTGTTTTCGCACTCTTATAGCGTTCGTGATCATCATCTGAGCCAGTGCTTTTCCAGATTTTATAGGCTTCCTTCTTGTTTTGAATTGCTGCTTCTACTGGTTCATTCCACCAGTAAATTTGAACAATATTGTTCAAATTTCGACCACATGTCGGTGCAGTTCTGGTATTCGTTTTCCAAATCGTTCTCTAGATAATCGAGTGATGAGTCTAGAAAGGGGGCGACCTTCTCACTCTTCAGGTTGAACCATTTCATTTTCTCTGTAATAATTTGTGTTTGTTTAATAGGTTTAGGAATGTTAAATTTTGGTACCAATATTCTGTGTTGTGTAGTCAAGGATTCTCCAGGTATGACTTTGCAGTCTTTGAAGCAATGACGTAGTTTCTTGACAGCCAAAAAGTAGTCAATCTGTGAGGATTTACCTCCACTTTCGTACGTTATCGAATTTTCGCCTTTTTTTTTTTAATGGGACTTTGAAATTTTTTGATCGTGTCTTATTGCAAAATTTGAAATTTCGGTATTCTGTCGATTTACCTCCCCGTATCCAAAACCTCCATGGACCTCTCCATAATCATCTGAAGCGGTCCTTATATGCCCATTGAGGTCCCCACCGATAATCTTATGTTCCTCTAATTTTATTGACATTGAGAGATCATCAAACTCCTCCCAGAAGGCGGTCTTTTCTCCTGAGGTAAAGCCTGTTTGCGGGGCATAATATGCAAATATTATATTAATCGGTGGTTGGTCATCAAGTGCCATTTTGACGGCAATGAGACGATCCGATTTTCTTTCAACGTTTATGAGTCTGTCTTCAAGGGTGTCGCCCAGTATGATGGCCACATCATTTCGCTGCGCATCTAGACCGTGGTATATAAGTTTGTATCCCAATCCAATATCTCTCGACTTCGAACCCTTCCATTTTGTCTCCTGAACGCAACAAGCGTGAATGTTTCTTCTTTTAAGGATTTCGCTCAGCCCACTTCTTCGTCCGGTTAGGGAGCCTAAGTTCCAAGTGGCGTCAGTGGCGATCCTTATGGTCTCAATAGCACGGGGTTGCGTGTATTTCCTTCGTGCTTTGTCGCTTGCTGGGTACACTCTGGTATAATCCTCTTTTGTCGCATTTGTCGCAAACTTTTCCACTTGTGCGTCGCTACGGGGTACGCCCTAACATGTGATCGGGTTCCTTTATTTGGCTTCTTCATGACAAGGACCATTTATTTTCTAGAACTACTAGTAATACTTTCGAGGAAATATAGTAGAAATTTAATTCTGTGAATCTTTTGAACAGAGTTACAATCAGCCGAAATACAATTCATGGGTAATTTTACAAATGGAAATTCAAGGTAATTTAGTGTCTATACATTAAGTGTTATCCAAATCGAAAGATGGTCATTCACACACCTTGTAAAAACTGTAGGTATCAATTTCCACGAAACAATTTTCGATTCATTGCCACATATCGATGAATTGGTCCCAAAAACTAATAATGATTAGTTAAGAGATTTTCGGAAGTAATTGCATAAGTGCATCAAAATTACTGATAATTTTGCATGACAGAGTGTTGTCTAAAAACTGCATGAGTTCATTTCCATTTATGTAGGGCTCTTTCTCCAGAAATGAAAATGAACTTATTCGCTGGAATGCAGAATTATCAGGTAATTCTGAAGCATGAGTGTAATTCGGGGGAATATTTCCCGAGGGAGGGAAAAATTCGTTGTAAATATCGATAATTGCATTCTATTTACATGAAGTTTTTGACAGGAGAGAAATATTCATAACAATTTTCATCACATTAATTATAATTCCTTCAGTGTGAATGAAATTCTGTTCTCTTCAAGAACTCCTATAGTCTCGATTTTTTATCGCGCCTAGGCATTTTTATCCTGAGTCCATCTAATCCGCGCATCAAAAGAACTATGTGAACGGTCTCCACCATCAACAATGCATCAATTCGCACATTCGACAACGCGGTCCAGCGTATCCGAGAATTATACGTCGATGTAGTCCTAATTTTCAGAATTTTCGACAAATTTTCAGGAATGTGAGGACTGAAGTTGAGCATCAAGTAAAAAGAATTGGCAGCCACCCATCTGTTGTGTTATGGGCAGGAAACAATGAGAACGAAGCTGCACTCACTGGGAATTGGTAAATTTGTGAAGTCTCTTCTTCAAATTACTATATCATGTGCTCGCAGGTATGGCAGTAACGGAAAACAAATATACAGGGATGACTATAAGAAACTTTACCTTAAAACAATCAAAATTGAGTTTGAAAAAATTCTAGAAAGAGGAATATTCTTGTTATCAAGTCCAAGTAATGGTATCAAGACAGAAAAAGACGGAGGCATATCAGACAATCCCTACGATCAGCGATATGGGGATGGTGAGTATTCAAAGATTTTGCAATGGAGACTTCCGACTTCCTTCGACATTTTGCATTTTATGAAGGCCCTATTGTTCAGTAATATCTGTCTAATTTACTATAATTTCTTCAGTTAGTTTCCCCAAATCTCCGGAGACAGATATAACTCATCCAAACAATATAATTGTTTTATAAAAATTGGTGTTCTGTTTGGCCAACATTTCGCATTTATCTTCGCCATTATCTTCCTGTAAGCGAAGAAGAACCCCTGTTACCAAAGAGCTGCATGTAATGTACTATAGACAAGGATTTGTGTTACGTGGAAACCCTAACTTTCATCTTCAGGACAAACAAAATTACCCAATTTGGGACGATACTAATTCACATGAGATCCAAGAGTTTCTGATGCATTTTGATAGTCACTCTTTAGTAGAGTTTGGATTTTTGACTGGCGGCATTACCGTCAATGACGGTCAATTCGATGATTACTAAATTATTCTGGTCTGAATTGACCAGACCTCATGTTGTTTCAAAAAGATGGCACTACGTGCCTCAAAGTTCGAGCAACACTAGATATTCTGCACCAGCGATGTAAGGGATTAGGGATTGGTCATGTCCGGTGGAAGTGTTGCTTAGGTACTAGCCACCGACAGCTTGCGATTGGACTCTCTTTTACTTTTTTTGTTAGTTTTTCATGGTCACAGGTACAGTCATTCGGGGTAACTTTGCTCCACCTGAGAGATATTTTCTAGAGAATTTTCGAGATGACGTCTTATTGCTCAGTTGTTTTAGCTCATAATGATAAATGTTGATATAAGCTACCATTTTTTCATGCGATGATTACTTGATTCGCTTTTCGTGGCATTTATTTAAAAAAAAATAAAGGTGGGCCAAAGTTACCCCCCAGGCTCGGGTATCTTCGACCCAGCTCCTAAAAATCAACTGAAAGACGTCGTTTCTCAGTTTTATGAGGAGCTAGCTAACTTAAACCCACTCTGATCTTCTTACTGAAATGTTCAAAAATTTTATGAAAGGTATAATTTTCATGAGAATATTTTTTTGGTGAAATGCTACTGTTTGCCCTCAAGAACTAATGTAGGTATACATTTCTTTAAACAGTTTTCTGAATTGTGTCTTGAAATTTTAGGTGTTTGAGATATCAAACCAAATTCTATAGTAAATAGACATATTTATTTCAAAAAAAACCTAACTGTTATAATTCTCAGAATATAAAAATAAAAAACGTGTTCTGTTGCGAGTCATATCTGTAGTTAATGTAAAGAGATTATTTATAGATTTAACTAATTGAAGCACAGTTTAACTAACAATTACTTTATTCGGAATCTGATACTAATTTGCTCGGTCACCGTATGAATCTGAGGTTATCTCCCCAGGGCAACTCTGCTCTGTGGTTCTAAATATGATCACAGTCACAATTATTTCGGGGATATGTTCCATTCATATCCTAACATCTCCCCTTTCAATTAATGAACAAACTATAAATAAACAACATACAACCATTAAATAAACAATATACAACCATTAAATAAACAAAATACAACTGATCAATAAACAAACAAACAATTATAGATCTAGCCTATTTGGAGGCTTGATCACTCTGCCTGACAAAGTTTTCTTTTGAGTCATTGCGTCTGAATTACAATTTGTGCTCACACTAACATTGCCTGGATCACCATTGCTCATTTCAGTTCCATTACTTTCTCTTGTATTTTCTAAATCTATATAAAACTTAATATTTTCATTCACATTTTCTTTCTCCATAGGGTCCAACTGAGAATGGTGTTCTTCCTTTTTTGAAATTGCATCACCTTTTATGACTTTTATAAATCTCCTATTCCTGTAAAGTTTCGAACCATTCTCTAGTTCAACTCTATAGACTCTATTTCTCAGTTTTTCTATAACAACCCCCGGTGTCCAATTTGATTGTGGTTTCGTTTGAATATAAACTTTTGTATTTAAAGGAATTTCTGGCAATTGTTTTAACACCTTTATTATAATATTTCGCTTGCTTCAGACGAGTATCTTCTAATTTCCTTCTGACATCATTGCTTAATTTCGGTTGATAATAACTTTTATTGCTAATCATATTTGACCTGATGTTTCTTGACATTAACATTTGTGATGAAGAGTATCCCGATTCGACACACGCATTTTTGAAATTCAATAGTGCTAAATATATATCTTTTTTCTCTTCCATTGTTTTCTTAATAATTTTCTTAACCGTCTGTACATGTCTTTCGGCCATGCCATTACTTTGAGCATATGTTGGAGACGACATAACATGAGTAAATTCCCAAGCATTCGAAAAATTTTTGAATTCATCTGATGTGAACTGTGGACCCCCATCTGATATCAACGTTAACGGTATTCCATGAGTGCAAAATATCGATTTTAAAGAATTTATGACATTTCTACTCGTACTATTATTATTCAGAACTACCACTTCTACAAATTTTGAAAAATAGTCCACAACCAGCAAGAATTTTTGACCCTCAATTTCAAAAATGTCACACCCCACCTTATTCCACCTCAAATCAGGTATACTATGTGGATTCAAAGGCTCTGAGGTTTGAGAATTGGCATACTTCAAACATAAATGACACTGAGATATTTTTTGTTTTAAACTATTAATCATTCCTGGCCAAAATATCGAATCCTTTACCAAACTTATTGTTTTATTAATTCCCAGATGACTATAATGTGCCCTCTCCATCATTTCATTTCTCATAGTTTTTGGAATAACAATTGCTTCCCCTTTGAAAACCATTCCATCAACTACATGAAGTTCACTCCTAAAAGAGAAATATGACTTCAAATTTTCATTTAATTTTTTACTAACATTTGGCCATCCACTATTAATGACTCGTATCACTTCTTGAAGTTCTTGATCTTTTTCTGTTTCTAATCGCAATTTTTCAATTTTCTCAGGAGTGGCATTTACACTATTCTTCAACAAACAAACTTGAGCCTCAATTTCTGAATCTAATATAGTGTATGTGTCTGATACGTATGCTCTCGATAATGCATCTGCAAATATTAAGTCTTTACCTCTTTTGTAGACTACTTGAAAATCAAATTTTTGTAATTGAAGAAGCATTCTTTGCAATCTAGCAGGACAACTATTGATAGGTTTTTTGAAAATTTGCAATAATGGCTGATGATCAGTTTCAACTGTTATTTTCCTACCATATATATATTCGTAAAATTTTGACATTCCAAAACAAATTGCCAATAGTTCCTTCTCAATTTGTGCATAGTGAATCTGTGTTTCTGTTAGAGATTTTGAGGCATATGCACAGGGTAAATTGTCTTGAAAGAGAACAGCACCGAGTCCATTTTTCGAACTATCCACTGATAATACTATTGGTTTATTTCTGTCATAAAATTGCAGAACTGGACTTGACACAAGTATTTTCTTTAAACTATCGAAGGCTTTTTTCTGATCATCTAACCACATAAATTCTATATCTTTTTTCAAAAGTTGACGTAAAGGCCATGTATTGTGAGAAAAATTTTTGATGTATTTACTTATGTAAGTTAACATTCCTAATAAACGTTGTACTCCCTTTTTATCTGTTGGTTCTGGCATTTCTAATATAGCCTGTATTCTTTCATTTGTAAGCTTTATTCCTTCATTACTTATTTCCTGACCCAAAAACTTTATTTGTTTTTTCCCAAAATTACACTTATCCAAATTGAATGTTACATTGTTTCTTCGTGCTATCTCTAAAACTTTTCTTAATCTCTGATCATGTTCTTCCTTTGTTCTACCCCACACAATGATATCATCAATGTATACTTTAACACCTGTTGATTTAAATAAATCTTGGAATTTTTGTTGAAAAACTTCTGGTGCAGGCTTTAGTCCATAAGGTAATCTTAAAAATTTGAACCTCCCAAATGGAGTACCAAACGTGCAAAGATCAGAACTTTCTTTATCTAATTTGATCTGATAAAATCCCTGAGCAGCATCTAATGTACTGAAAAGAGTTGCTCCCGACATATCACATGTAATTTGATCTAGAGTAGGAATCTGGCAATGTTCCCTTTTCAATACTTTATTTAAATCTTTTGGGTCTAAACATATTCTTAATTTACCACTGGACTTTCTAACGATTACCAATGCATTCACCCAATCAGAAGGTCCCTCTACTTTTTCTATTATATTATTGCTTGATAGTTCATCTAGACTATTCTTCAAACTATCCAGTAATGGAATTGGGACTCTTCTTACCGGATGAACCACTGGCACTGCATTTCTTTCAATTTCGATATGATACGGTTTAGAATTCAAACATCCTATACCACTAAATCTATCTTCGTATTCCTTAATTAAAATGTCATAATAATTTGCAAGGTGTATATTATCAATTCTTTTCAACAAATTCATTCTTTCACTATCTTTTAGTCCTAATATAGTTTGAGAATTACTATTTACAATGAAGAACTTCACATCATAAACCGTTTTTTCGTTTTTCACACTTTAATGTACATGTCCCCTTAACATCCAACAGATCCCCAGTATAAGAAGTTAATTTTTCATTTGTTTTCTCAATCAGTTTATCACTTAAGCACAAACTATTGAACACAACATATGGCAAAACATTCACCATCGCTCCTGTATCGATTTTAAACTTGACTAATTTATTGTGAATTTTTATTTCAGTAATCCACTCATTACTGACTGAATTACCCTCAATATTTCCTATGAATAGTGAATCTGACCTGTTAGTAAAATTAACTGTATTTACCCCATTGACTTCTTGATCGATCTGACTCACTGTTCTCGTCTTATCTCGGGTACAGAAACTTGCAAAATGATTCCTCTTCTGGCACTTGAAACATTCTTTTCCATAAGCTGGACATTTGTTTATCTGATGGTTACCACCGCATCTCTTGCAGGATTTAATATACTTCATATTTTCCTTACTAATTGCTTGGATCTCTTGCGACTCAACTCCTTGTATAGCAGCACTTCTTTGTTTGGATGTTTCCAAAATTTTGCAAATTTGTACTGCTTCTTCTAAGGTCAGTTTATCGTCTTGGTCTTCTTGAAGCAATTTTTCCCTAGTTGCATTGTTCGCTATACCGCATATTAAAACTGTTTTGGTTAAACTCTCTTGTAGGCTTCCCAGTTTACATTTCAAAGCAGCTTCCTTTAATTCCGTCACAAATTTTTCTAGTGATTGCCCATTTTGCTGTCGACTAGAGAAAAATTTGTACCTCTCATAGGCTACATTCTCTTTTGGCAGGAAATGTTTCTCAAACTTATTGAGTAATATTGAGAGTTTGTTTTTCTCATCTTCTTCGAACGTAAATGTAGTATAAACCCGAAAACAATCCTCTCCTATATAGTGCAATAATTGTGCACACTGTGTAGACTCACTTTTTAAATTAATTTCAGTAGCTATCAGGTAGTTTTCGAAACGGCTTCTCCATATTCTCCAGTTTTCAGCCACGTTTCCTTCCAGCTTCATTTGCGAGATTCCACGATGATCACCCATGATATTCTTGTGCTTTCACTTTTGCCGCAGCGCTATGTAAAGAGATTATTTATAGATTTAACTAATTGAAGCACAGTTTAACTAACAATTACTTTATTCGGAATCTGATACTAATTTGCTCGGTCACCGTATGAATCTGAGGTTATCTCCCCAGGGCAACTCTGCTCTGTGGTTCTAAATATGATCACAGTCACAATTATTTCGGGGATATGTTCCATTCATATCCTAACAGTTAACAACCCCATTTTTCCTTCAGGAATGAGTCATCAAAAATGAACAAGTTCCTATTGCTGTAGCGAATTATATCAGTATCTCTGATCAATTTCATAACATCTTCTTCCTTATAGAATATTTCGTCCCTTTTTAGTGGCCACTTCCATTTTTTTCCAAATCTCTCCAGTGCATTTACTTTGTACATACATTTTCCACTTTCTTCTTCGATTTGTACTTCCGTTACAATCCCTGGGTAAAATTTGTTTTCATATTGCACGACCACGTGATCTTTTTCGTGATATTTTGTTTGTCTAGGTTTTGAAAGATTTTGATTACCACCCCATTTTTCGAGGATAAACTTATCTTTAACATTGAATAATCCTGTGTTGGTATGAGGTCTGATATCATTGTTATCAATTTTTTTTATAACGTCTTCTTCTTCATACAGTATCTCGTCTTTTCTCTTTGGCCACTGCCATTTCTTTCCAATCCGTTCCATAGCATTCACAAGGTATGTAAAATCATTCTTTTCATTTTGAATGATCTCAGTCACAACGCCTGGGAAATATTTCTTATTGTATTGAACGACAACGTAGTCATTGATCTTATATTGTTCTTCTTTTGGTGCTACAGATTCCGAAACATTTAATGGCTCAGAATCTATTATCATGTATTTTTCTATCGAAGATTGAATAATTATGGGCATTTCTTGAATGTTATTGTTGATGTCCTCTCCTTCAGCTTCTTTATCTGTAGCTATTCCGTTCAATTCGACATCAATATTCTCAAGAATTTCCTCTTCAGTTTCAAGATTCAGTTCTTCAAAAAATGTATCTTCATTATTCTCTGTATTTTCATTGATTTCTGATTCTATATATGCATTTATAGAATCCTCATCAAATAATTCCAATAAAGATTTATTGGAATTGTTTGATGCTATATCTATATCTGATTCCTCAGTGTCAGTTGAAATATCAAATTTTCTTCTTTTCGTAACTTTTCTCTTTTTAGATTGTTCTTTATTTTTATCGGAAGGTGTCTGTTTCTTTCGTGTTCCTTTTCCTGTTTGTTTAGCAGCTTCTCTATTTCGATAAAATACTTCAACCTCCTCGGCAGAGACACTTTTACCTGGGATGACTGGGAGCTGATATTTCCTAATTCTTTGAGGAGCTGAGAGATCGGATATACGGATATTTTCTAAATATTGTTTAAATTCTGATCCAACAGCATTTTCAATATTGTTCGAGCAAGCAGGTTTGGTATAGTCTGGAAGTTTAGAAGTAGCTCGTTCCCGTGACAGTGGGTAGATACCAGTGGCTCTAAAGCCGGCAATAAGATTCTCTGAACATCTGGACTCTATTTGCGTAAGTGTTTCATTGAGTAATTGTGCAAAACGGTTATTCGGAAGGCTTATAGTTTTCTTTCCTTGTAATGTCATTCTCCACTGTAGTAGGACTGATCTCCAAGCAGTTTTCAAAGGCGAAAAAAAGGCAACGTCCAAGGGTTGGAGCAAATGCGTTGAATTGGGTACAAGACATAAAAATTTAATATTATATTGTTCACACAGCTTTAGAGTTTTAATACTTATGTGGGAACTCAAATTGTCCCCTATGACAACCTTTTTTCCCTCCTTCTTTCTCAAAATAGGTAAAAGGTGATTCTCAAACCAGTCATCAAAAATGTCTGAATCTATCCAACCACTTTTTGAGACATTCATTCTAGAGCCTGATGGAGCTTTGTACATCCAGTCTGTCCATTTATGTTTTCCTTTAAAAATCAGATATGGCGGCACAAGCTGCCCGGCTGCACTGCCGCAAAATATTACCGTGAAACAGGATTTCGTCGAGTTTCTTATTATTTCTGGATGTCTGCAAGACCTCCGGAACAAAATTTTATTCTTTTTGGGTACATCGTGGAAACCAGATTCATCAAAATTGAAGATGTTTTCGGGCGATACATCTTTCAATTCTTTTTCAAGGTTGTCGAAAAAATTATTTATTTCCACTTCGCCAACCTGAGCCCTTCTTCTTGAAATATTGGCTGCGAAAGCCTCTTTGATCGTTGGATGTCTATTGAGAAATAATTTTCCCCATTCCCATCCTGGTTTATTTTCTTTAAATATTGGGACTTTTCGGCCCAAACTGTTCAAGTAACTTTTTATAATACAGCGTAGATCATAAAGGGTTATGGGGATACCTTGTTGACTCACTGCAGTGACATGACTAATTATAATGTCTTCCTCCTCTCGAGAAAGTGCTGTTGGTCTACCTACCGCTTTTTTGTGTTTTTCTTTTAGTTTATTTTTCAACGTTGATCTCGGAATATTATACGTTTTTGCTGCTTCTCGTTGACTAAGAGTCCCAGATCTAACTTTTTCAAGCGCCTCTTGGAGAGTCTCAGCTCTATAATTTGACTTAGTCCCATAACGGCGAACTCCAGGGAGCGAGCCAGCTCTGCTTCTTGGCATTTCCGAACTTGTTGACTGAAAAAAATTACAGAATTTATTGTTTGGATATACAAAAAACTAAATTCGGGTAACATTGGCCCGGGTCGTGTAACATTGGCCCGGGTCAATGTTACACGGAAAACATGCCGGAACGAATGCATTCTGAAAATTCACGTTTATCTTCTTAAAATGTACACGCCACGACAAACCAAGACAATAAATCATGAAAAAACATATTCAAACCAATAATTTCATCATTTACCCACCTGATTTTTCCCTGGAAACCACTATAAAATCAAATTGAATTTCTCACTTTGTGATGGCGCGTTCTTATACCCGACTCGTTCGATGTACAAATAACATATGGATGTAGCTATATTCGAACTACTGAAACGAGATGGCGCTCAATGTACCAAAGATCAATTTCAAATATTTAAACGCGTTCATATCAAGATAGTATACCGACGCGATGCGCATAAATAGATTTCGGACGTTTGGGTTAATGTTAAACCGATGAACAATGTTACCCCGAATGACTGTATATGAGGATCAACTACAAAGCATCGCGGGCCACAAAATCAAAATTATTCATGCCATCCATCTACTACTACTGAACCTGATTCAAGCGCCAGAGTCTGAGAGTTGTGAAACATTGAACATTTCCGTTGCGTGCCAATCACTTTGTTTTATTCAAAATTTATTTCTTTTTGTAATAAGAACTGTCCATAAAATGTGCTGACGGCATCTCAGAACAAAATTAATATCATTCGGAATAGACGCTGAAGCCTTTCAATTTTGGAAATCAGTTTTCTGCGTCAAAGTAGCATATATTTTTTTTCATGCTGTTGGATGCAACCCAACCCAACTCTTATTTTCCAAATATGAGCAGATGTCAAGGTTGAGAAAAAAATGTTACCATATCCTCAAATTTTTTCACTTATGCAATCAATGAACACGATCAGAATAGTCATATTTACTATTATACTGGGTCCGTCAATTGAACGTCCGTCTTTGAAAATTGAAAATCTCTGTTATTTTTCAACATTTTTGAATTCTCTTTTCAGCATATGAAAGCAGAAAGCTCAAAGTTTTCTTATGTGCAATTTTGAAAAAATATGACCGCTTTTGTTGGAATGTCCATCGCTTTGAACCAAATTTTTTGAGTGTGTAATAAATGGGGATATTGGTAATTTCCTCATTTAACAATTCAAGACTGAAACCTATGAATACGATACTGTACCCGAGAAATGCATATCGGGTTCACAGCTAGGTTGTCGTATTTCGGAGATATCCTTCAATCATCAAGGATAAAATAAATCCCGCCACAGCACAGTTGTTTATTTAACTACGAGACGCATAGAAATCCAAACTGTGATCCAAATAAAATTTTGATGTCGATGGCCAATTGGCCTTTTGGTCAATAAATTGCGTTTGTTGTTGTTGTTGTTAAAATTTTGACCCCCCCGTCGGCATAAATATTCGAATGCAATATTGATAAGGCACTTGCAGTAAAAAAACTGTCGTTTCCGAATGGTTTATTATAAATAAAAATGGGGGATTTATTAGAGTTCATGATCTTCAAGCTCATGAAAACTAACACTTTCACACTTAAAAAAAACATACGACTGTATTATTTATTATTATAGGTCAAAGAGGTTATTTAGAACCCTGGGACTTGAAAAGGCCAACTGGTATCTTTTTCGGATACTCCTACAAAGAAGAGGAACCTTTGAAAAAGGAATCTTATTGATAATGCCAACTTTTGAAGGGGGACAAAAACACCCACAAGTAGGTGACGGGTTAATTTTCATCGTCAACGAGTAGTCAGGACATTTTCAGGACGCGACAGAGATAAACCCTAAAGATTGCTCAGAAAAGTAGTGAGTAGATCTAGGGAAGGCAAATCGGGAATACCTTCCCAGGCTCGGGTATTCGCGAAAGTAAAGAAAGATAAAAAGGTCGTGAAACAGGCGACGGTTTAAGTCAGTCGGGAAGATAGAATTTTTTTAGTCAGTTTGAGACGTATACGCGGTTTTTTCGAAGTAGTAGTTTGTTATTGAAGGGAAGTGTCATTATTATTTAGTCGGGAAGCGCGATCGGAAGTCACGGTATTTCGTCGCGATAGTTAAGTGAAAGGAAGTGTTATTTTCAGAATAGGTAGATCATCTCTTCGAGGGTAAGCCAAGGTCAGACTTTTTAAATTTTAAAGGTCTAACGCACACTTATGGAAACTATCGTTTCCATAAGAAAAAACACAACTTTATCTCTTGGGAAAAAACAAAATACGCTACTGGATTGCTATGAAAAAAGTGTTTTCATTTTAACAACCTAGCACAGACAGAAACGGAGAAAATTTCCAAAGTTGAAATCACCCAAATTTCAATTTTCGCATATAACTCGAAAACAAAAGAAGATGACTTTTCAATACCTATACGCTGAGAAATTACTGGATGCACCCAAAATATCCTATTTCTCTTTTTCTTTCTTCAGTATCTCAAATAAACCGCACCACATCTCAACGTATTCCTATCAATCTCGCGCTGCAATCACCGACAGAAAATCATTCGTGTGCGTTGACCTCCTACAAAATAGTCGTTCACCGACAATAGTTCGTGTGCGTTAGACCTAAATGTATCAGAGCTAGATTTCAACAGTCTTGAAATCTCCCATCTCATCACCTCTTAATTTCAATTGTCATTCATTTCGGTTTGTGATTAATTCGTTAATCAAGTTTGTTAATTAACCTGTATCTATATATGTAATTGCGTAAGTCAGTCTGAGATACAGACGGCTGAATATTTAGTATATAGTCAATTTCTGTTTTTTTTGTAATATTTTTTTCTAAATTGATTTTTTAGTAAGATATTCCTATGGTTTGAACTTTCCCCAAAAAACTAAACTCTCGAAAGAAAAATACACTTAGACTTGTTCTTCATACAACAAGCCGTACCCCTATTCTCTCCGAGTTGGGAAGAGTTGATTAAATTTTGTTAGGTTGATGGAAAGCCATGGTATTGATTCAGGTATCAGTCTTGTCGCTATAGAGTTGGTCATTTATCTTGACATCGTTGCGGCCGATTGTCAGGAAAACAGCCTTTGTCGGAGATCGCTGTCCAAACCTTGATTTGGTCGGCTTTCTGTCGTAGAGTGACCTGCAAACGTTCCAAATGATCGCTGGTACGTCTCTTTAGCAAACCCGATTGTTTTATTTGTTCAAATACTGCTCAATGCAGAAAGTATCCCTGTCAGAGAAGACAAGGTTCAGAAGCATCTCACCATCGAGTAAGCAAATTAGCTCCTTCGATCGACCCAACCGCTTATGAAGTTGCAATTTTTTTTAATGGCTGGACCTTAAACTTTTTCTGCAATATTTTACGAATGCTGCAGTTGCTCACGTTGAGATCCTAAGCGAACTGTTGTGCTGAGCGCGCCAAATGTTTTTCCAATCGATGACGCATCCTTTCGACGACTGCTGGCGCCGTTGCAGTACAGCGTTTTCTACCACCATAGCGATTAGCAATGCTACCAGTCTCAATATAACCTTGAATAGCGCAATGAACAAATTTCTCATCCCATTGTAGTTATGGCAGAGGTCGACGAATTTCGATATTAGGTTTTCCTTCCAAATCACCGCATTACATTTCAAATAGGTCGTCCGAACTTTAGAATGTCTTCATTTAGTATAAGAGTCACTTCAGGTGTTGGGACATAACATGTTGAAGAACGTTCGACTGCGTTCGGTTGGATGGTTCGTATTTTATAGCAGTTGGATGAAGACTGACAGTTCAATTGCCGGACCCGGTATAAACTGAAAAACTGTTCAAGGTATCTACTTGAATAAAAAACAGCCAAAAATCTCAATTATTTTGATTCATTCGGAAACAAATTGTTTTATTCTTAATGAAAAGGAATTTTTTTTTCAGATCACACTTATATATATGAATTAGATGGCTTCAATCCGAACATTTATCCGATTCCCAGATTTTCGTCTGAGTATGGGTTTCAGTCTTACCCCGCATTTTCTTCCCTTAAAAAATCTACCAGTAATGAATCTTCTCTGGTGATAGGGAGCGAATTCTTGAGAGGCAGGCAGCACCACCCATTAGGCGATTTGCAAATGAAACTTCTTATCTTTTATCAGTTGGACTTACCTGATAAAAACAGCGTCAATTACACAAGAGCCTTCATTTACTACAGTCAAATTGTCCAAGCTGTAGCTGTCAAGACGGAGACAGAACATTACAGAAAATATAGGTGAGCATTACGATATATTGCGGATTCACGCTAAATCTAATCGACATGAGGGGTCTCAATATCATTTCGAATTTTCTCTTGAAGTTGAAGCAGATTTTCGAAAGAATGTTGAAGATTGTGAAGAACATAATATAAGTCGAAGGAAAGATCTTGGTTCTTGGCAATAATTTCTACTGAAAATAATACAAATTAATATGAATGAATTATCATACTCAGGAATATATACTGATCATATAAGAATGATATAGGATTATGTGAATCTGTGTGTCTGTTTTGAATAACTCAATCAGGCAAGAACCAAGAGTGTTAGTCCAGTGGTTTCCCTTCAATACCATAATCAAATTCAACATCATTAAAAAAATTTTAGAAATTGTATCGCATCCTTTCTCAATCTTCTTTTTCTTGGAAGAGGGTTATCCGCGTGCGAAAATGACATTTATGCCTCTTGCTAGCTATAAGATGACCAGCTTTAACACCATCTTTTTGGCGGCTTGCTGAATGATCTGGAAATGTTGGGTTTTAACATAGGCAAGACCTCTTTTGTTTATGGATTCGTGTTTTCGTGTCCTCTTCCCAATGTCGCTTTCTTGCACTCACAACGTCTTATGTCTTCAGTTGATCTAATAACTGTCGCTACTTCTCATTCTGTCTTTCAGTGTTACTCTGTTTAATATTCTCAATATTTCCATTTCTGTTGTTCTTAATATTGCCTTTGTTTTGGGTGTTTCTACTAATGTTTCTCTTGCATAGGTGAGAATGGGTCTGACGCAGGTTTTATAAATGCAAACTTGGCTGTCATTTGACATGAATTTTTCCTCCATAGGATGTCTCTGAGGTATTCAGATATTCATGCAGCTTGTTTGCTTGTAGTCTTAATTCTTCCAAGAGATGCTCACACCGTAGTAGTTCTTCATTACTTCATTACTTGGTCATTTGTTTGGTCATTCACTGCGAGTTATCGCCATGAAGTTAATTCAGGTGAATGCAATGGTCATTAAAATATGACTTGTCCATTTTTTTCACTACCCTAGATATTCAAGTATATTCTGGGTACAAAATTAAACAGTAGTGCCGACTTTTTATCGGCCGATAGTTTAGTCAGCCAAGTAAACAGATTGGTTGAAGAACAGGGCGCAGTCTACCCAAGTATTCAACAACGAACAGCGCCGTAGTTTGTGACTAGTGTGTTACATAGTTAGTGGAATATTTTACAACACAATGCATTCCAAATAACTTGATTTCCTGAAAAAATGTTTCGCTTTTTTATAGAATGATAAATTTTTTGGCCGAGAAATCTTAATGTTGATGTTTTTTCAAGTAGCAAATGCATTTCCAAAATGCATTTGATTTATTCTGAATAATCGGTTTCTTTTCTGCTTTTGTCTTTTTTCATTTCAGATTAAGAATTGCGAGTCGTTTTGGGAAGAATCTGTTTATCCGAGCCCATCGACGGATAACACTGATGATCACACTGATGTCTTTCAAGATTTTCCTGATATTTGATATTTTATGTTATTTTGTTTACGGGGAGTCAGGTTTTTTTCGGCTGAGGTTTTTTCCCCTGGCTGTATAGTATCGTATGATACTAGTGATGATAGTATCGTATGATTCTATAGTATCATACGAAGAATGTTATGATACCCCGTTCTTTTTTACCTCAGCTTAGGTACTTTTTGTTTCAACATTTATTGTATTATTTTAGCTCTCTTTTTCATAAGAATATATATATATATATATATCGAATGAGCACCCCAATCTCTCCTGAATTTCTATTTGTTCGAAAGAAAATAGTCAATAATATTATCCGAATATTTTTCCAGGAGTATAATTACTTCGGATGGTAAAGGTTACACAATGGGGGCACTCTACTGGCAGCACAATGATGTATGGTTAGCTCCCACGTGGTCTGGAATCGATGTAACAGGAAAATGGAAAATTTTACAGTATTCAATCCGAGATGCTTTTTCCGATTTGATAACTGTGGGACATTTGAATCCTGATCGCAATTTAGATATAACAATAGTATCTGACAAAACATCCTTGATTGATGCTACTTTATCTGTTAGTGTTTTCAACTGGACATCTTTCACACCTCTTGAAACAATAAAGAAAAACTTCACCATGGTAAGATATTTTATTTTACTCATATACAGGATTATAATATCGAGTTCGTTATTCTTCGTTTATTTCAGGAACCCCTGTCTTCAAAAAACATCATGACTATAGAAACAGACGAATACTTGCACCATTTAGGTTGTGGAAGCTTAGCAGATTGTGCTAATAATTGTTTCTTCACTTTGAACCTCTTCAATGGAAATACGAAGTTATCTCCGGATAATTTAGTGCTTCCAAGAGCTTTGAAAAAGTTAAATTTGCAGAATCCCAGCATAATGGTGAGTTTTGTCGTAGGTATTGGGGGAAATTGGAAAATACAAAATGAGGATCGCAGTTGTAGGTGAAGAAAAAAAGTTCAGAGACAACGAGATATAAGAAGAAGATATAGTTCGGTAAAATATTGATGATTCTCTATCGGAAAGGGCCATTTGATGAGAAGATTGATAAACTGCAAGGTATCATTAACGAGTAAACATAAAAAACTGTGTTCATATGAACAATCCCGAATATCTAAGAAAACAATTATTGTAGACGATATTTCAGAGTTTGTCAAAATGGACACGTTTCATAAAAACTTATTTCCAATATTTCCATCTCGATGAGCTTTAATTTTCGCAGTGTAAACTCTATGTTTCAGGGTTCTATAAGTGCATTCGAATTTTTTTGAGGAATTTAATATAATAAAAACAATATTCGGTTCTGGATTTGGAACTTATGACTTCGTCTACATAATAATGTTCGAGGATAATTTTACATACATACAATAACAACAAACAACATTCATTTGTCTTTCTTCCTTGGCAAAAAGTATGATTTTTGTTTTCAGATTATATCTGTATCAGCTGTAGCTTCAAATGAGCAAAGGAGTTTCGAAATTGAACTGAGGACTTCCGAAATATCGCTTTTTGTTTGGTTGGAATCCGGAGAAATATCTGGAAAGTTTTCTGAAAACGGATTTCATCAAATCACTCCTGTAAAAACTATTTATTTCGAAGCAGATGAGGATATCAGCCCTGAAATCTTGAAGAAAATGATAACTATTTCTAATATTCTCTCTGTTAGTGAAACTCATTAATTTTTATTAATGGTTATTGTGAATGAATCTGAAAAATACAAACTTTTTTTTTCTAACTTTCCTCCTGTTAGTTTCTCAGACTTGCTTGCAATTATAATCCTGTCCGAAGATTATGGAGTACACAATAACTCTATAATCTTTGAGATAAGTATTATGAAACGAAGTCAAGAAGTGTCTCTTGGGCAGTTTTTTATATACTTCATCTATAGTGATAGTAGTTTGTTGAGATTTACGACCGATGATAAACATAATAAAGAATGAAACTCTGCGTTTTGAGTCTCACACTTAGTTTTTGTGTTCGCTCCTCTACCTTATCGAGCTAATAATTCTACCACTTATGAAAAATATTAGGTTTGAAGTGATTGACTCGAAAAATTCCTTCCTGACTAAGAGATTTCTTCAATATATTGAATTATGTTGAAGAACTTTTTCTACTCTTCGAATAATAGAAAGTGACAAAATTCGTACATATTACGAACTTTGTAACTGCCTCCTTTAACCATTGTGCAACGTAAAACTCTGCGATTTACTAACCCGTAAATAGAAAGCACGCTCAACAAAAAATACGGTGAAATCTGTAGAGTGAATCGCACGTGTAATAACCAATAAGATAGAGCCTTCAGTAGTTACCATTGAAACGAATAGCAACCAAAACTTTTCGTAATTGTATCGCGAATTGTTACCCATAACAAAACCAATAAAATAACTGTGATAACTATCTTACAGATGGACATAACATAGTTTTCTCAAAGGCCGATGTTATTACAAATATAAAAAGTTATTATCCTAGGATGAACATGGAAGCCATTGAGATTTATGAAGATAACATTAACAGAAGGGAAGAAACTCCCTTGGTGCATAGCGCATGGTTGCCGTTATTAGAAAAAGCCTAGATCGATCCAATACGGAGTGGGCGCGATGGGCCAATCAATATCGCGCGCGTAAACCAACAACCTAATCCCGCCGTTAACCGCGTTATAAGAACCCCCGACTCGAACCCAACATCACTCTCGGAAATTCAGCGGTCGGGTTACAACCTCAGACCAAGAATCCTTTGAAGATGCCTACAGCAGTTGTGGGCGAAACGTTAGGTGAAATAATTCCTAATAGACTACGGCCAATAAGCCTGAAAGACTCTCTCAATGGTCGTGAAAGCCTTAAAACTATTTATTACACGCCTCTACGGGGAGATAACACAAGTCCATGCGACGATTGGACTTGTTGAGGAAGAGGAAGGCAGACCAACTCTGCACCCTCACATTTCTGAAACGTTGGGATTCAATATGCTCAGGCATATCGGATATATAGGGCGCGGTCCACTTGGCGATCACAACGCTCAAAATGCTCCAATTTAAGGACTTGACGAACATTTTGAGCGTTGTAATCGCCAAGTGGATGGAACGGGTCCATAATCGAGCCGAATGTGCTCTACTAAGGGTGAGGATCCGTTATTCTCGTCAGAAACTTGTCGGTATCGACAAGGAAATCAGCCAATTAGAGAATGTTCTAGAAGGGACCTTGACATCGACAGACTGGGCTTCTGTCAATAACATAACACAGAAATACATAAAGGGGTGAATGCAGGAATCATCTAGAACAGGAAAGAAACTGTTGTTAACTTGTCGACTTGTCCAAAAGGACATGAACACAAGAGGAGAAATCTATCCTTGAAAAATTAAACAATTTCTCCATTCGAACTAAACACATTCCTGTAGAGAATATAATAGTAATTCAAATATTGGTTTTGAAACTCCAAAGTGTTGCTCTGTGAAAATAGATTTTACATTAAGAAAGTCTTCCGGGCTTATTGGCCATGGTCTATTAGTAATTATTTCACCTAAGGTTTCGCCCACAACTGCGGTAGGCATCTTCAGAGAATTCTTGGTCTGAGGTTGTAACTCGACCGCTGAATTTCCGAAAGTGATGCTGTATTCGATCCGTTAGCCCAACTTATACCCTGATCATTGGCGGGAGAAGGTAGTGGGTTTACTCGCGCGATGTTGATTGGTCCATCGCTCCCACTTCGTATTGGCTTGATTTTGGTCTTTTCCAACACCGGCAACCATGCGCTATGTACCAAAGGAGTTTCTTCCCTTCTGTTCATGTTGTTTAACATGGAAGCCATTGAGATATGTAAACATAAGAATGTTGCAATGAACTGAAACCACCTAATGTGATTCTAACAGTGTTAAATTTTCTCATAGACTGTAAAATATATCTACACAATTTCAAAATATAGCTTTACCACTTCCACAGGACCTTAAGTTCTCATTGAAAATTATGAAATTTTTTAATTCTTAAAAATTTTCTGAAATACATTAATTTACTTAAAGAGATATGAAATCGTATAATATTCCAATCATTTTCTCTTATTCTGTAAACCTATAATTATTTAGATAATGTATCCCTGAAAAACGCACGACTCTGCCGTTTGTTCACATCATGTTTACATCGACCTGTCAAAATTCAAAACAAAAACTCCGGTTTGTAAATGTGATCTTCAATTTCATTCCATTGACAGGGGCAGCCTTACTCATTGCGAGGCCCTGGGTGGGAGGTTTTCGCGAGGCCCCTCTTCCTTCGTGAATCTAGTTTCACAAAGCGGTGTTAGTGATAACGCTTTTACATGATCTTTTAAAATCCCACCGCTGAGTTGAGCCGGAAAACAGATATATAACCTTTGTAGCAAACCAAAAAACGATTCTGCTGCATCTCCTAAAATGAGATTCCAGCTATGACACCCACAAGGTAAAAAGTGAGCAAGTAGATTCATTAAAAGAATAACGGTTTTGGACACCACTTTTTTCACCACGCATGTTGGCTCCGTTATCATATCCTTAACCTCTTCATTTTTGCAATTATACAACCAACCGCTCTAATTCTTTTATTATGTAATAATCAGTCAAACTCTCAGCTGTGGTTTTTTTCGACGGCTAAAAAATCAATGAAATTTTCTTCAATCTCAGCTGTATTAGTATTAAATTTTCGGTTTCGAAGAGAAGATCATAAAAATTAAACTATTTATTTTCACGATCCAGATGAACAGAATAGAAAGTTCCATGGGGAATGTCTTGTATGCATATTTCTATTTAAAATATTGGTTTCTTATAACATTTGTATCAAAAATTTCTCTGCAAAATCCACCGTATATGACTTTTTCTGGAATTGACCGAGCGATAGAGGAGCCAGTAATGGTCAGTTTGATTGAGGCCTTCAAGTCCCGGTTGCTCCAGAAGCTCGTAACAGTTCGGGGTAGTGTTGTGCAACTTGGATACTTTTGAGTATCCGATACTGAAGTATTATCTATTTCTATTGGATGAATTCATTGGATTGTTGGTATCCAAATTTAAACTAACAAAAGCCTCACCGAAAAGATAGGTTTCAGAAACCAATGAATTGAATTAATTTCTTGATTCAATAACGGGAAAAAATTTGAATTTACACGAAAAATGTGAATATGACCTTTAAATGTGAATGAAGAACCAAAAACAATGGAAGTTTTTCATCAGAAAAAATAGAATATGACAGTATTCTCATCTCTAATCACTAGATTCGAAAAAAAAAACACATTTTGCGCTCCTCCTTCCGTAATTCTCAACAATGAAATGAATTCGTGCATAAGACGACAATTGAACGAATATTTCAAAGGGACCGCCAAAGAACGGTCAACAGGGCAATAAATATTTCATGAGGTTTCAACATCTAGGATAAGTAAACATTGTACCTAAATACTTAGATAGTTTTTACCCTGATTGTGTTGTGTGATTCTACATTCTATTCTCCCTACTGATATGGTGGGTCAAACATCTGGTGCCTCAATGACATATTTGGACGTTCCGACAAGGCGCAATATTAAAAAACTACATGATGTTTCTTTCAATTTTGTTGTTTGAATAAATGTATTGGTTAACGAACTTTTTTCGAACTTTCCCTAATGTTTAAATATCAAAGAGCGAGGCCCCGGGCGATATCCTCGTTCGCCACCCCCTAAGGCCGCCACTGTCCATTGATATCGCGTTTAGGGCCTATCTATGTATCTATATCTATGATCTGGATTTAGTTAGAGCCATTCTAGATCCGAGCGATCCGATGCGTTTGCTGAACCCGCTTGAAGATACAAGAATCTGTTATCTATGGTTGAGATATGTATGGTGCGATCATAGAATTTATAACTTACAATGGAAGCGGCGATAGAAAGAGAAGTGTTATGCCAAGTAAGAGATGGAGCTAGAGGAGGCAAAAAGTGCGACAAAAGCTTTGATAACGAGTACTACAACTTGTGATTACGAGTTTCGAGCATTTGGGATCTGATTTTTAAAGAGTTTTCTGCCTATTTCAATATTTTGAGTGTTTTTTTCAGTTATAATTGATCCGAATCATCATGGTGAAGGCTTGTGCAGCAATTAACTGTACCAATAGATTCAAGAAAGGCCAAAACATAAAATTATGATTTGCTATGTATCTTATCTGATTTTAATTTGTTCTAATAATGCTAATATTCTATTGAAATGTTGTCTGTATGATGACGCCTACTATACTTAATAGGTTTCCAAAGGACAAAGTCTTGAGAAAAAAGTGGTTGCTGGCTGTTCAAAGAAAAAATTAGGAACGATACAGAGTTTCTCCATGAATTATTGTAATCATAGTGATCTTTGATGGTTTTTTGTTCGGCCTTTTCATATGCAAGCTTTTCATATTTTCAATTATATACACGTAGGAATATTTCATCAAAACAACCCGAATAATTTTTTTTAAACATAGATTAATTCAAAATAGTTATCATCGAAATGAATACCCTTTTCAATTCCAAGGCCCACAGATCTTTTTATCAGGAGGTTGGAGAAATGATATTAGATTTTGTTACTGAGATGAGAGCTATACCGGTTTCAGCCCTATTTGGCATCATGAGTATCCCATACCGCTCAGGGACAAAAACTTCGATATTTGTAGCAATTAGTGCAGAGTATGAAATACAAAAAAGTGACACCTAATAGCGTCAGAAAGAAGTTCCAGAAAGAAATGTATACATCCTCTTTCACTCCATGAGATTTTAGCAGTGAAGGCAAACAATTTCTTTGTTTTTCGATTTATTCTTTTTCTTAAAAACCTGAATAAATGTAATCCACTCAATATTGAACAAGTCACAGCCAAAAGGTTGATACAAGATACAATCATGAAGAACTTATACTATGATTAGAGATTTAACAATATACAGCCAATTTCAAACGCATATCAGGTCCGCAAATACCTATATAAATATGAGGGTTTCATATTATTGCGTCTCAATAGAAAGATGTTTCAGTTATGTTTTATTATAATTATAATTCTCTTTTTAAATTTTATAATTATATAATGATTTATATATTTGTGAAGTAAATAATATGTCCTAATAAATAAATTGTATTTTTGTATAATATCCCGTGTTTTTCTTGTCAATGTTTATAGTGAAAGATATATTCATTTTGATTAAATTCATTCAAAATTAGCAGACAAACCATAATGGAATGACCTCGAAAGACATTACCATTTTTCTTCAGGTGAGCATTCCTTTTTATATATCAATTTTTGTAGCAATAAAAATAAATAACCCTCTAGGCAATGTGATCACTCATTATTTTCATGTTAATTTCGGAAAATCGCAGGCGCTAAGTATAAATGAAAGGATTTTCATTCTCAATCTATGCCTCTCAAATGAGTTTATCGTTGGGTTCTGTGCTTTTTGACTCCACTAGCTCTATCTCTCTCTTGGCATCACAATATTCAATTTCGCGGAATGACATGCCTTATCCATGGTTAGTATATCTATGGGTGCGATTTAACTTAAAAAAAAAGTTAGGTTAATTTGTATTCTGGATACGTCTGTTAATTTTAAATTTTAAAATATTCAGAAGTTAAACTCAAACATAAACAATTTGATAATGGAACGTTAGTTCGACAAAGAATGGAATGTTTTCTTTGGTTTTTTCTTGTCTATGGGCATCCATCATTATAAAATGAATTAAAAATTAGTGAAATTTAGAGCTTACAATCAACAATGGAAATTTTCTCGCCTAGTGACTTTGCTATAATTTGTAGAACTTGCTTGTCGAAAAACAGGTCCTTATCTGTTTTAAAAGATCAAACAATCGTAGAAATATTCACACAGGTCACGAAACTGGAGGTGAGGATACAAACATTGTTTAAGATTTTCTAAGATAGAGATAAACCTATTTCTTCGAAACTCAGTTGGAGTACCTACAAAAATTTTTGTTCTGCTGAGCACTTTATTTATTTTTTCAGATTCAAGAGGATAGATTGCCTCAAGGAATATGCAATTTTTGTATAAATATATTTGAAAATCTCAAAAATTTCATTGAGAAATGTAGAGAGGCAGATAAAATTTTGAGGTTATCATTGGAGAAAAATAATCTTATTGGTATAACAAATCAGAGTTTTCCAAGAGAATCTGATACGAATGTTTCACCTATTAGCTATTTTAATGATGATGAGAACTGTGAAGGCACCTCTGAACTAATATATGAGGAAGAAGGCATTAATGAGGAAATGGAGGTGAACAGAAATGATTCTCAAAAGATGGAACTTTCTGGAGCATTCCTAGAATGTGAAAGTTGTAGTGAAAAATTTGATCAAAGAAAAAAATTGAGGGAACATTATATACAAAATAAGACTTGTTGGGAAAATAGATTCAAGTGCAATATTTGTTCCAAAATATTTTCTAAGAGATTCAAGTTACAAGCTCATGTAAGGTGTCACACCAAAGAAACTCCCTTTCAGTGTAAGATATGCTTCAAAGCATTCAGATTCTCACAAAACCTTAGGAGACATCGAAAAGCTCATGAAGGAGTGAAACCATTTGTTTGTCATATATGTCATAAAGGTGATATTTTTTATGTATTAAGTAATATTAACACTCTGATCTTGCTAACAAGGAGATCCTAAAGCTGATATTTCCCTGTCGAAAATGAAATTCCTTGGTTTCATGAGTGGAAGATGAAAATAGTACTGTAGTTGCTGTTATTGATTAATCATGTTTCACTTCAAAGGGTTGATTAAAGAAATAATGATAATCTTCATTACTCTCTACAATTTAGTTTCTAAAATTTAAGGGATTCTGCCTGAACAAAGTTAATGCTACCTATTTTATTATGTTATTGAGGAGAATGATTCTCCATCTGGTTAGGCAGGATCAAAAGAAACATTTTCATAGTATTATTCCGTTCTTACAAGATTATTTTTTTTTTCAGGTTTCTCCCGAGCATTTGTGAAAGAAGAACATTTACGGACACATACAGGTGAAACTCCGTTTGTTTGTAAGTATTGTGGAAAGAGCTTCAAAAGATATAATAGTCATCGAACTCATGTCATCAGACACCAAATGGAGAGTGGGGAATTGCCTGATCATCAGAAATCAAAGTATGAAGAAATGAAGTGCGATACATGTGATAAAAGATTTTCCTCTAAATCAGCTCTTAGGACCCATGAAGTGCTACATACAGGTGAGAGGATGTTTCTCTGCAATGACTGTGGAAAAAAATTTTATACAAAAGGAGCTCTTCAGAGTCATTTCAAAGTTCACACTGGCGTCAAACCATTCAAATGTTCAAATTGTGATAAAAGTTTTTCACAAAAGGGTGGTTTGAAAAATCATGTTCTTATACACATGGGTGTCAAACCTTACACTTGCAATTTGTGTAACAAAGCGTTTGTTCAAAGCACTCATTTGAAGAATCATATGAGAACACATAGTGGGGAGAAACCTTTCGTTTGTTCATATTGTAATAAAGGTTTTGCTCTAAATTGCAATCTCAAAGTACATGTGAGAACCCACACAGGTGAAACTCCATATTGTTGTTCCATCTGTGATATAGGTTTCTATGATTCAAGCACATTGAAAAAACATAAAAGAACACACGATCAAGTCCTTGGAGAAAAGCAAGTCTGAAGGAGAGAAAACCTTTCTATAAAAGTTATTGTAATAAAAGAGCAAAATGTTAATAAATCTGAAATTAGAGAGGCAAGGGTAAAAAAGTGTGAACCAAAAACTCCAAAATTTAGACAGATCGAACATGATGAAACTTCCACCAAATGAAGATTGATTGGTGTAAAAAATACTATTTGTTCCCTCCTATGCAGCAGGCCGAAAGTTTTCTATTAACAAAGAAGCCGGCTTGATACTGCCTGTCAGATTTAACCATGTTTGGAGAACATAGCTATTTCATATGGTTCTCAGGATATTCCACAAAATTTTATGAATCTTCCAGAAATTGATCGTGTTATATAATATCAATATTGTGAGCATACTGGAAACCCCTGCAGCATGGCCACACATTTGAAGTATCAGAAAAAAGGTGCAAAAAACAAGTAAATAGAAAAAGCTGGTATTCCAACACATTCATGTTATAAACTGATATTCTCGACTGTACATACAGGTGTAAATAAACATAAGTAAAAAATGAGATTTTTTGTTACCTCAAAGAGTGGTTCTTCCAACAAACCCATAATCACGAAAACATTCATAGTCCCATAGATTAACAGTAAAAGTTAGTGGTTCACACACCAACAAGTATACATCTTAATTCTAGTAAAGCTCATCACATATCAAACTCATGAGTGTAGTGTTGAGTTCGAGTTTTCAAGCATCACAATCCAGAAACACAGAAAGTTGAAAAATTGGCCCTGACAACCCATCCAGCCATAAGTACCCGAAATTGAATAAAGTGCGATCCTGAAACCACATTCATTTTAGGTCAATTCCTCTTTTCAATTAATATTTTGTGCATTTTTCGATTGATCTCAAGGAAGCAAGAAATTAAGGAACTAAAACAAACTCGCGGCAGATTCAAAGGCCAATTTTTTCCAAAAATTTTTAAATTCCACTGTAGACATGATACATGATCGAATTTAAGCTCAGGTTAAAAACTATCAACACGAAAACGAATGATACAAAGCGCTCGCTGTAAACACTCGCTTTGAGAACGTATGCGACCTTATACTCACGAGTCAAGAATACCAAAGCGTATACGCATAGAAAGTTCACTTGTCGAGAATACGGGCCCAGGGCTTTTTCAGCTTCATTGCTCAGAACAGGCATCCCAAGTAATTGTGCCCAAAATTCTGACAAATTCCTCTTTTAAAACTGCATCATCACCTTGCATTTGTAGCAATTCGTCTTGAAGTCCAGCTGAATCGTTTTCAACGCCCATTACATTTACTTAAAATGGATTTCTTACCCAACTGTATTTCACGATATTTGGACATCTTGTGGTATATTTCATTTTCAAGTTTTTTCAAATATTCTAAAAAAATAGGCATGGTCTCCACGAAAATACGGTTCCATTAAGATGAAAATGGTTCAAAAACAAGGTTAATGTTGGAAACGCTGATAATTCACATCGAGTAATTTAATTTTTTCCAAAGTTTTGTTCTTCCGGGGATTTCCGCGACCCAACTCAATGGGCGCATTCAGCTGAGACGCGGCCTACGATATTTAACAGGCCAGAATGTTGCCCTAAAATGCGAAGTTGCCGAAATGCCCACATTGGGCTCGAGGTGTATAACGAAGCGAACTTCGTCACTTAAAACAGTCTGTATATTTTCCAACCATTTCTTAATTCAAAAACGAAAGTATTCGTAATTTCGTATTGTGACGAGGCAAACTTCGTTACTGTAACCATCCTGTATATTTTCCAACAATGTTGAATTCAAACATAAAATTATTTCGAGTTTCATATCGTGAAAATCTAAGAAGTCAATTTCAGATTCCTACCTATGTAGAAAAACTTACGTTCGCCGTAGTCGGCGACGTTATCTGTACCATATGTGTTTTTTTGTGCAGAGCGGCAACTGTTTTCACGATATCCGGGGCTCGAAATATTCCCCCTTCAACCGAACCTATAAATTCGGCGGACAGTCAGTTTTTGAATTTTCCGATAGTCGAGTTTCGAAAGTTTCCCCGAGTTGTTAGTTCCGAAGAGTTTTGTGCTATTTTAATTCCTCATATTCTGGGCGTGAAATTCTAATCTCCGGTGCGCGCTAGAATTCATATTCGTCCTCATTCAGACTGCGATTTCGGTGTTTCCGACGGGCGAAATAAAACTCAAGTGTTGTGTCGAGACGAGAAATCCACAGGATTGGTAAGACCCATTTTATTCACCTGTCTACGTGGCCGGCAAGTTTTCCTGTGCTGTTCGACAGGGGGGGCGATATCCGGAATTTATACTTCCTCATTATTTTTTTTAACATTTCATCGCGTAGCCTACGTTTGTGCTCCGGTGGTAGAGGTATCATTGAGTTGATACTCTTTCACCCCTCAGTTAGAGTCGGTCTGGGGGTCTTCGCTTGGTTGTTTCTCCCTTTCGGAAGATCACCAAACAGACTCTTCAATCCTGAGGACAGGAGTGAATTGTCCTATCTTTCCCCACTGTAGCTGTCATCTGGCCAGCGAATTTCGCAACGTTCGTTCAAACTCCATTTTGGCAGGCGCGCCGACGTGCGCAGTCCTGGTTTTTCTTTGCTCCTGTCTGGGGGATATTGGACAGGACTCTTCGAGTCAAGGGGGAGGGAACAGTAGATCGCGTGCGCGCGCAGGGCAGGACAACTTGTTGACAGGTAGACAGTGGGTACCGCCTTTCACCCGCTACATTGTATGCTTTTCACTGGTAATCAAGATAATTAAGTTACTGGCTGTCGCTCTCTCACTAAACTGCTTTCAAACCTCGCATTTTAACCGCTTTACATACGCGGCCCGCTCACCTCGCTTCATTTTCTTCCATCCGTCATTTCTTTTGAATTTTCTTTGTAGCTATTTTGTGTATATTGTTAACTTTGCTGCTTTTTACCTCATTCGTTTGCTTGTAGCACCGTCAATTAATTGCAGCATTGCGTGTGCCATTAAAGTATTTGTATTTAACATTATATTGTGTCTCGTCGAAGTGCGTTTTATTTATTTAGTTCAAAGTCGCTCCTCTTCAGTGGAAGAAATAGTATCATATCAATCGCTACCATCCCAGATTGAATCGAACCTTGTCTCCAACTGTAGAAAAGCTACCCAGGTGGACAACTGTGAGCGACTTAAGACGTAAGGAATTGCGACCTTATAAAACCCATCGTAATTGGCGCCCGAGTAAGCTTGGAAACCCGGAGGAAAACGCCGTCACAGGTGTTACACGCCAGTTGCAGGTTTCAGTTCTACTACTAAATCTAACAGGCCGGAAGGTTAGACGTTGCCGTAGTTACGAGCAGCGTGTCTAGTGGTACGCGTAGATATAGACAGTATACGTTTTCCTTGTGCAATTCGCACTGTTTTCGATATAATTTTGGATTTATTTCAATTCACCATTGTGAGTGTCTTTATGACATTTCATAAAGAACTGTAGGGAGGAAAACAAAACAGCATTTCGTTCATTTGCGAATAATTTCTTAATATTTTATCGCAAATAATCCTGAACACGAGGAGGTAGATGTGTAGTTCCACAAGATTACAGTCAGAATGAAAATTATTTTACTTTCTGAAGCGAATAAAATAGGTGGATGAATATCAGAAGAGGAAAAAAAGTATTATTTCGCTATCGAAAATGATTGAATTTTGACTGCTGATCTTTGAACATAAAATAAATTCTATAATAAAGTCTGAATAAATAAAAACAATTCTGATAACTAACGACTAAAAGTTAGTAATTTCCTGTCGGAAGGAGCAGTTCTTGGGATTCTATCACTAACCATTATAGAATAATTATTAAGGAAGATATTACTCAAAATTTGGGGAAATTTGCTCAAGATAATTTCAGAAGCCTGCTGTCATAGTGAACATTGAATTTGTCGTGATAAATATCTCAAGTAAATAAACATTTCAAAACATCTCTCTGAAATTCATATTGTAGAATTGACCAGTGTCCTTTTCTTCAACGTTGGAAAAGAAGTGGGGAATTGCCTTGTCTTTGAAATGACAACCAAATTCTGAAAATGAATCGATCTGATCTTGTTTGTCGTAATCGATGTAATCATAATCATAATGGACAACTAATTTTTGTCTCCATACCTCAGGATCAGTTCTTTTTGGAGTAATTGAAGACGTCATGTTACTCAGTTGATTTGGAAAAATTGAAGGAAATGCATCATCAGTAGTTAATTTTGGAATTTTTCGCGTTATATTTATAACTTAACGACTGAACCTTAGGCGGTTAGATAAGAGACTAAATTGTCCTCGTTGATTTTAAAACTACTTTCTCTATGAATTGCGTTAAGCTTTTTTCTTCTCCTCGCGGGATCTTTCGGAAATCTAAATACCGACACCTTCTTTTCTCATTAGTGGATTTATAGTTGCTTTTGCATCAATCAGGGCAGAGTACACAAATCTGAGATATCCAAATGAAATTTTAATAAATATTAAAATGAAAAACCTCCCTGTTGATAATCCTTCCAGATATGAACACTCAAAGTCGAAAAATTCAATGAAAAAACCGATACACACTGATCTTGCAACTGCAACACTCATCTTCACTTTCTTTGTTGATTAAAAAACCAATCACACGCACACAGCGAAAAAACACAAACCTCTTTACACGTTCCCCTGTCGAATTTTTGATACGCTTTCACGCTTACACCTTCCGCACAGAACTGAAACCAACACCTCGAGCCCAATGTGGGCATTTCGGCAACGTCGCATTTTAAGGCAACATTCTGGCCTGTTAAATATCGTAGGCCGCGCGGTAACGTGTTGTGTGGCTGGCTGACAGACTGACAGTTGTGACAGTTTATTATCGCTCTTTCTGCTGGAACCTCCCTATGTCAACCGATTTCTGCTACCAGTACCTATCAGCTGCTCTAAACCTTCATTCCATTCAAGGAATTTTTGTTTGCAGTGTACCGCTCAGTGCTCACTTGCACACTTTTGTTAGGCTAGTGTTTATGCTGGTGGTTATTCAAGGTCATTGTAAATGGACCCCTAAAAATACGTATACATAAGCTTTCGCTTCTGGGTAAGGATATATTTATTTTGATGTTCTGTGGGATAGATATTCTGTATCCTGTAAGGATAGATATTCTGTGTCCTGTAAGGATAGATGTGCCTACTATATTTTGATGTTCTGTGGTGCCTACGCATAATATATTTTGATGTTCTGTGCGCATAATTTATGGTCTTACGAATGAACTTGATGAAGTGTAGGAATCGAATTGATTCAACAATGGAAAATTTGTTACCCAGTGAATTTACCACCATTTGTAGAGCATGTTTATCAAAAAATAGGTCATTGTCCATTTTGAAAGAACATCCAATCGCAAAAATATTTACTCAAATCACGAAATTAGAGGTTAGGATTTTAGATGTATATGCAAAGTAATAGTTTTTCTTATTTTGAAACCTTTTTATAAAATTTTGAGCCCTCTTCCGATATTTTTACATACATTATGGATGTTTACTTATCCTGCTTACTATTTTTGTTTCAGATTCAAGAGGATGCATTACCTCAGGGAATTTGCCCGTTTTGTTTATGTTTATTGAAAAATGTTAATAATTTCATTGAGAAATGTAAAGAAGCTGATAAAATTTTACGATTAGCATTGGAAAAAAACGATATTATTGAAAAGATTGACCTTGATGATTCAACAGAAGAAGAAATAATTTTTGTGTATGATGACTCAAATGATGATGATATCTATGCAGGCACAACAGAATTGTTATATGAGAAAGAAATCAAAAAAGAAGAAATTGAAATCAACAACAAATCTGATGAAATTCCGAAATGTGGTAATTGTGGTGAAACTTTTGATCATCAAAAGAAATTAATGGTCCATTACATACAAAATGGAATTTGTAGAAAAAGTCGATTCAAGTGTGACATGTGTCCGAAAACATTTCCAAAGAGATACAAGTTGCAACAGCATATGAGGAGTCATACTAAAGAAACTCCCTATCAATGCAAGTTATGTTTCAAAACATACAGATGTTCTCAAAATCTCAGAAGACACCAAAAATTTAGTCATGAAGGAGTAAAGCGATTTTACTGCCGTACATGTCATAAAGGTGATATTTTTTTATTATCATATAATAGTACTGGTAAAAAGTTTGGTTTCTGTTCATCTTTTTAACTTTTTGATTGGAATTAAACCAATTAGAAACACCAAGCACAGAAATAGGTAGTATGTTCATCAACTCTCATTGCTCGAGACCTGAACGGTGTCTAGTATTTCAATTGCTTTCATGAGTTGATAATTTTTGGTGGCACCTAAAAGGTTCAAATAATTATGCAGAACATGCCATAATTTTTTAACCCAATAGCTGATCCTAAACTCTCTGAAGAAACAAAAAGAAACTGGTGCAATTAGCTATATTTGTTTATCAAGTAAAGCATCCCTCAACTTTCTGGCTACAAATCTCCGCACTTGGGAACCATTTTAAGATGGGTCTGAAAGCGTTGTCATATGGCAACTGTGGACGCTAATGAGCTCATTTGAATAAAAAATCGTCGGTCACTAATTTTGAGAAATAGATAACGAATCTGAATTCGAATTCTCATGCAAGTGCCTAGTTTTTGAGGAAACAATTTCAAAAAGGTCAATTCATTCACGTCACCTAATTTCATTGTTTCATCATTGAAAATCCAGTTAATCTTGATTTGAGCCATTTAATCCGAACAAAAACTCATTTTTCATCATAGTTAAGGCAATTCTACCTTAATTCTACGAATTATTTGGTGAAAACTGTGAATATCTATTTATTATCGATAAACATTAGACGTATATCATAATAATAAAAGGAGGGTTGATCAATTAATTAATGAATGTATTATGTATAATGATCTATGTATAATTTTATACACAAATGTTAATATCTGGTTTGTACCATTGTAAAATGAAGAAATATGACAAATAACATTTTTTTTTTACTTAAGTCACTTGGCTCAATGAAGAGTATAGATTTTCAATGCTATAATTTCTTGAGTTAAGTGAATAAAGTGGATTCTCCCCAAAAACTAAGCATTTACAAGATTTCGGCTTCAGATTCTTGAGGTGAGATTGATTGCCCATTCAAAAACTGTTGAGTTGATAAGAGCCACTAAAAGTGTAAATCAAGTTATTCAATTGGATTGAATAAACATAAGTTTTCTTATTGGATAATCGATGTTTTCAAATTCAGTTTTAATCAATGCCTTGAAGTGTAAATGTAAGCATGTTCCGTATAAAATCATTATAAATATCATGCAATCTATTGGTGATAAAGTAAATCCAGAAATTTTTTTTTTTCACAAACTGCTTCGTGGTATTTTTTGCGACCTCAACCTGATGATGTTCCTGCTTCGTAGAGCTACATAACCTCATGTAGGTCACACTTATATTATATTGGTGCAAATTGTGGAAATCAATCAATCATATAAGCAAAGATGCTCCACTACACTGTTTTTAACAGGGTTCGAAAATATCATGGTATTTATATAAATATCAAAATATCGGATATATATCCGATATATATCAACTTTCTGATATTTATTTTTACGAACAATTTTTCAAATTTTTTCTTTGAAGATGTCAATAAATCAAACGTATTTAGAAGTTCATTTACCAAATTTATTAGAAAAATATAATCAAGATTCTAAAAAACATAAAACAACAAAAAAAAGTTAGTTGATAAATTTATAAAAAGTTCGTTATCCGGATTATTAAAAATTTCCTGTGCAGATGCAGTGGCCTCATCCCATATCAATCTCAAATTGCTATTACATACTGCAAACTTCAGCTGTGTACGTGAACGTGCTTTCTGTTCAAAAATTGAAAAAAAACAAGAGCACAATGAATAATGCAATGACGATTTTACGGCGACGTTATAACATCACTATCTATTCCCCGAAAATACGTTGCTTCTTCGATCGTTCAAACGGTCGGTATGTCGGTATACATTGGTGATATTGGTGTGCTCTTAAATTGCGATTAATTATGAAATTTTTACGCACAGTCGCAAATTATGGTAAATTTATAAATATCCTTGATATATATCAATCCTTATAAATATCGATATATATCAGGATAAATATCGGCGATATATATCGGTCGAACCCTGGTTTTTAATATGTTAACCATTTTCTAAGGAAGAATTGGAAAGATTTTTCCGATTCAGCCTAGAGAAAAAGGTATAGCCATTTTAAACTTTCACAGTGAGGTATCCGGCCACTGGAAACATGCCACTAAAATTTTTCCGAACATTAGATTTACCGCTTTTTCAGAATGTTTTTTTCATTCCTCCTTTTATAATCCATGAATGGAAAATTGCGCAATCTCGTCTCGAATATGTTGTTGCATAGCTGTAATTGTTCTGGGCGGATCATTTGCAAACACATTCTTCAATAGGTATCCCCAAAGAAAGAAGTCGCGTTCGGTTATGTCAGGAGACCAGGGGGGACAACTGATACTGGCAATTCGAGAAACGATAGTTCCTGGAAACAGCATTTATTAAAATTTCTGCAGTAATGCAGTAAAATGTTCATTGACTGGAAAGCCTTTAGGAAGTTTCGTGAGAAAATTTTTAATCATTGCAACGTATCGTACAGAATCAATGGTAACGGTATTTTCAGTTTCATTCTGAAAAAATATAGACCAATATTTCTGTAAGCCGGAATCGCACACCATGCTGTCACTTTCTGATCATAAAGAGGAATTTCATAAAGCAAACAAGGTTTTTCCTCCAATTAGTATCTAAAGTGTTGATCATTAAGAGGTGAAGGTGTGCCTCATCAATCATGAACAAATTGTTAATTTGATTGCCATTTTCTCCTAGTCTGGAAAACACAATCTGACAAAAACAGATACGCCCTGGCTAGTCACCCGGTTGAAGTGATTGTACAACCTAGATTTTGTAAAGGTAATATCCAAGATCCTTATGGTGAATCTTTCTTATCGATACTTCTTATCATGTTAGTTGTCATGCTTCTTATCGATCTTTCACTTATTAATTCCCACATGTGTTGTGGGCCGAATCGGCATTGTTTGTCGAACACGTTGGTGACGTCACAGCCTTTTAAAGAACAAGCCCGGAACAACGAAATTCGGCAACGTCGCGCGTAGGGATACCAAACACCCACGAGACTCGTGATGCGTGGTGGAGAATAGATATTCAGTAGTGCGAGTTTTGTTTATAGTATAGGCAGAAATCTCTGGTCGCGGCCTACGATATTTAAAAGGCCAGAAGGTTCCTTTAAAATGCGACGTTGCCGGAGTGTCCACAGGATGTTGGGGTCCTGACTCAGGGTGTTACGACCTTGCAGTTGTAGGTTGCAGTCCTGTGTGGAAGGTGGAAGCGTAAATGTGTTCGCATTTCGCATCAGAAATTCGACCGGGAAGCATGTAAAAAGGTTTGAGTTTTTTCGCTGTGTGTGTGATTGGTTTTTTAATCAATAAAAAAAGTGAAAATAAGTGTTGCAGTTGCAAGATCAGTGTGTATCGGATTTTTTATTGAATTTTTCGACTTTGAGTGTTCATATCTGGAAGAATGATCAACAGGAAGGTTTTTCATTTTGATATTTATTAAAATTTAATTTGAAAATCTTCGATCAGAGAATTATGCCTCGTAATTGTGCAGCGTCCGGTTGCAAAAACAACTGTAAATCTGCTAATGAGAAAAAGTGTCGGTATTTAGATTTCCGAAAGACTCTGCGAGAAGAAAATGACTTAACGCAATTCATAGAGAAAGTAGTTTTAAATTCAACGAAGACAGTGTAGTTTGCATAAAACATTTTGTAGATTCACATATTTTGAAAAATAGCTCTCATCCAACCGCCTAAGGTTTCAGTTATGAAAATACTGCGAAAAATTCCTAAATTAACTGATGATGCATTTCCTTCAATTTTTCCAAATCATCCGAGTTACATGACGTCTTCAATTACTCCAAAAAGAGCTGATACTGAGGAACGTAGACAAAAATTAGTTTTCCATTATGACAATTTTTACACCGATTGGGGCAATCAAGATCAGCTCGATTCATTTTCAGACTTTTGTTGTCATTTCAAAGACAAGGCAATCTCCCACTTCTTTTCCAACGTTAAAGAAAACGGCTCTTAAATTTTACAATATATCGTTTTTGAAATGTTTATTTATGACATATTTCCAGCGTACTTGACATGTTTATCAGGACAAATTCTCACTATGTCAGTAGCCTTCTGAAATTATCTTGAGCAAATTTTGAGTAATATCTTCCTTAATAATGATTCTATAATGGTTAGTGAATCCCTAGAACTGCTATTTCCGACAGGAAATAACTAACTTTTAGTCGTTAGTTATCAGAATTGTTTTTATTTATTCAGAGTTTATTTTCTGTTTTATATAACCTTTTTTAGGATTGAATTAATAGTTTTTATTCATTCAGAGCTTATTCTTTTTTAATTTAAAGATATAAAGAGTTTAAAGATCAGCAGTCAGAATGTAATCGTTTTCGATAGCGAAATAATACATTTTTTCATCTTTTGATGTTCATTCTTCTATTTTATTCGCTTCGGAAAGTAGAATAATTTCCATTCTGATTGTAATCTTGTAGAACTCAATACAACAGCTACCTCCTCGTGGTGAGTTCTGGATTATTTGCGATGAAAATATTAAGAAATTATTCGCAGATAAACGAAATGCTGTTTTGTTTTCCTCCCTACAGTTTTTTATTTAATTGTGAATTGAAATAAATTCGAAATTACTTCGAAAACAGTGCTAATTGCAGGAGAAATCCGTATACTGTCTATTATCTACGCGTGCTACTTGTCGCCCCAATCGTAACAACGGCAACGTCTAACCTTCCGGCTTGTTAGATTTAGTAGGCCGTGCTCTGGTGTAGGTACGTGTGTTTGGTTTGTGTACTTATTATACATAAACCATATTAATATCAACCGAATAGTTATCGAAAATATTCATTTTGTTTGAAGTATCATTGTATTCATGGATAAATATGGTAACGTAACTTATACAGGGATTGTACAAATTGGCAGTTCCTTATTACTTTATTTTGAGCTTATGGGGTTCTTTGTGATTCAAAGAAGATTTCTGAGATTGGAAACGGTAGTTCAAATTCAATGAAGGGCTCCCAGTAGTTTCAGATAATCGACCACGATGAACATCATTATTGTCGATTCATACTCAAATAAGTTAATTTTCGCCTAAAGGCGAGTTGCAAACTATTGCATCGATGGATAATTTTTTATTCGGGATATATGTGAGTGTATCGAATGTGAAGTTGAAAAAGTAATAAAATCCATTAAACCAAAGAAAGCTTCTGATATTTATAATTTATCTGTTAATATCTTAAAGGATGTAAGGGACGTAGTAGCCAAACCGATATCTTCGATTATAAATAAATGTTTTCAGCAAGGTTATTTCCCGAATGAACTGAAAATTGCTAAAATCGTTCCCATTTATAAAGGAAAAGGAGACAAAAATAACTGCGACGATTATAGACCTATATCTATTCTACCGTGTTCAACTAAAATTTTTGAAACGATAGTCATGTTCGGTCGCATTAAGATGATAAGGATTAGGTGAAGTTCATTCTGAGCAAAAGCGTAGAAACTGCATAAAACGGCGTACCCCGCGCACATAAGAAGAAGACAGAAAAGGACGCTCTTCAAGGGCCTTAGCGTGCCCAAGCGCGGGTGAAAAAGTGTGAGAATAGAATAAGTAGTCTGTAAGTTAAGGTTAAGACGAATGTAATTTGAGTCGATGTAGAGAAATATTGGTTTTTCTCAATTGGTTTTTATATTGACTTTGGTTGAAAATAAACAACTCACAATTGGTAAATGGTTTTATAGGTGTATGAAGTACAAAAATTCGTGGGTAACTGGTTAAATACCCAACAAATCAATAACAGGATGTCAAATTGGATGGAGAAGAAAAAGTATTTAAGCGAGAATCAACATGGTTTCACAAAAGGAGTACCACTTCTGCACTCCTGGATGCGTTAATTGAGATCATAGAAGCAATGGACAGTGGCGAATTTGTTGAGTAAAGCTTTTGATACTGTTCCTCATGAACATCTATTGAAAAAATTGCACGCTTATGGTTTCAGGGGAAATGTGCTCACGTTGATGGAGTCGTATTTGGGCAGGAGGAAACAGATAGTCGAGTGGAATGGTATTTTTTCAACCGAGCAGGGAGTTGAATATTTATATCAATGACCTGATCATCTGGGCCAGCGACGTCTTGTGTTTGTTCTTTGATGATACGTCTATCGTTATGCGTTCAAAGTGCAAAGTGGAATTTGTTGGGAAAATCAAATTGGCTGCGAGAGAAGTTGAGAGATGGTTATTTGTCGAATTCACTCAAACGAATTCAGATAAAACAGTCAGGTTGAGGCAGGGAAAATCGTGCTTGCGTGAAGTTCTTGGGAATTATATAAGTTGAATTGGGCTGCGCATGTCGATTATGTTTGTGGAAATTTATCTAAAAGTCTGTATCTTTTGAGGAGATTGAAGAAATGTGGTACAGAAGATACGATAACAGCTTATTTTGCGAATTTACACAGCATTTATATGGTATACTTCTGTGGGGAAATGCTTCAGAGGCATGGAGAATTTTTATCCTGCAGAAAAAGGCGATACGCATTATGTATGGAGTGGCAAGTAGAGTTTCGTCTGAAACATATTTCGTGAACAATAAAATATTTACTTTTCCATGCCTATTCATAAGAGAATACTTGAAATATGTATACAACAAAGGAAATAGTATGCCAAGAAATGAAACTTACCATACGTTCAACACTCGATATAGGGACGATCTTCGAACAGAAAAAAGAACATACAGACTATTTCGAGATATTGGGGCTTAAAGGTTTTCAACAAACTTTCTGTTAAGGAATTTACTGGAAAAGAGTTTCAGGAGAAAAATTGATGGGTTATTGGCGAAAATGCATTTTATTAAAGAATGTTAATTATGACTTTGACGAACCATGTGAAATTTGATGGTATATAAATATTACTATTGCTCTTAGTATAACTTGTCGTTTCGGAGCATTCAAAAGTGTTATATGTTAACAAAGCATCATTTTTTTTAAACATCTACTGTGAAGAATATTGAGGCTGCTCATGAAAACTAAGCTGCATTGCTTGGTACTGTATTTGAATGAATTATCGATGTTAACTTCGCTTTTTGGGATCGAAGTCGCCAACGGATGCGTTAGTATCGCAGGCAGTCATTTCGAAATGTCAGTCGCCCATGCTTGCTTGCATGCAAACCGTCGTCAATCTACGCTGATCGAATAAATCCAAACTCTTTAATTCAATCCCTATTTCAAGGTTTGGTTCACATTTCACAAACTTCAACCTTTCGATAAAAAAAACAAGATAAATCAGATATAGCAAAATTCAATGAAATAATTACAAAAATGATTATTTTTTCCAACATATTCTTGAACCATCGATTATTAATATAATTATATTTATACTCAATGCTTGAACTCGAAACAATTTGAGAGAAGTCCAGGTAATAAATTTCTCATCCACGGTTGTATTGAAGAGCATTGTTATTTGCGTTTATAAACATGAACGAAATAAAATGGGAATGGTAAAACCATCACGTAATGAAGTAAACTACTAAGAATGCCACCAAAGAAATGCATCTCTAATTCGTCAATACGAACACAACGAGAATGCGAAAAGCCATCATGTGTACTAGAATATTCCGCTCTACAACTTTTGTTTGAAACTTTTTTCGATAAACCTTCCAGTTTTTGAGAAATCTTGTTTTTCGACATTTTCACGAATTTTCCACGGTTCCTGAAAATTCAGGAAACTGCATTTTTGACCATGAGTGCCTACTCTAGTGACAATTATTGAAGTTGGAGATATTTTTCCAAAGCATTAATTTATTTTGGTTCTATATCATGATTAAAAATGATCAATATACAATTTGGAATTTATGAATATAAATGTTAAAGTCTTTTTCTGTTTATTCTGAATAGAATCAACTTCAACATGGTAGCAGAACGCGGTTGAAAAAACAGACTCGAAGTAAAGATATTCATAAATTGCGAGAGAGTCGAACTAAGAAGATGGATGCCAGTAAAGTACAAATTGGTTTGCTTGAGGGAAAGTCAAACTGGTCAACCTGGAAATATAAATTGTGCATTTTGTTGTCTAGAAGTTATTGAAGGAAAACTGAAAGCTCCTAAACCCTTAACAGAAGATGCTACAAGTGTTGAGAAATGCAAATATGAGAAAGATTTCATCAAGCCGACAGTAATGCTTTACTAGTTTTGACACTAAATATGATACAAGAAACTTTAGAAAAAGTAATGCGTTTCACATCCGCTACAGAAGTTCGGCTTGAGGTGAACAGATTTACCTAATGACAAGTACGAGGCGAGACATAGCATATGCAGTCAGTGTCGTCTCCAGAAAGTTAGAAAATCCAACGAACGCAGATTGTGTTAAGGTTAAAAGGATATTTCGTTATCTGAAGGGCACAGTGGATCTTGGTCTTAGCTACAGGTCAAAAGAGAGAGATGAGTTAATGGCCTTCAGTGATGCAGACCACGGAGGTGATAGTGAAACAGGACGCTCCACTTCTGGTATTTTATGTATGTATGCTGGTGGAGCTCTATCTTGGCTGAGTCAACGTCAAACATCTGTTGCAATTTCCACAACAGAGGCAGAAATAGTTGCTGCCAGTGAAGCTGCACGAGAAATGTAATGACTAAAACGATTATTCCAAGAAATTCTCGGTTTTAAATTTGTTCCAACATTAATTATAGATATGAAGCTGCTATTAAGTTGAGTCAAAATCCAGAATTCCACAGACGTACTAAACATTTTCATATAAGACATTTCTTCGTGAGAGAACTCGTTTTAGATGGTGAGATATTCTCTTGATCTTCATGGATTAATTGGAAGGAGAAAATTATATATTCCATGAAATACCTTCCGTGGCTCTACGACGAGCTCAGGAAAGTGAATGATTGAAGATGATAATTTTCGCCAACAACACAGTTTTTATCAAACTCGAAAATTAGAGGTAGGTAATTTTTCATTCTACCTACATATTTCATTTAAGAGACGTGAATATAATATAACTTACAATGTTCAATCCTTGAAGGCAGTACCTGGTTATAGGGAAGCTTGCCAAGAATCTGTCGACGGAATCATATAAAGGGTTCTAATTAGTGTTGGGTAACTCTTGTAAGAGTTACCTCAATTCGAATGTCCCACTAAGCGTCTACGCATCGGTGAGCCGAAAGACGCGAGACGCGAGAGACACCCAGGACCCAGGTAAACTCAGCAAACACATCGGATCGATAGGCCAAAGATAGTCGCCATTCCCATTCTCCAGTCTCAACTCTCGACCACAACAACAACAACAACAACAACAACAACTTTATTCCAGATAATGTTGATCGCTACATAATTCAATGCATATACACACCAACAATAAATGAAATGACGTCACAGCACAGTAACAAATATGTACATCAGACCAACTGTGCACCAAAATATTCTGCCAAGTTATATGGCTCCAAGTTTGTCAGCAAAGAATACACTTCTTTTCTGAATTTTTTGAGATCACTTATACATTTTATTCTATTAGGCAGTTTATTGAATATTCTTATACACATATATGATGGGTTGTTCTCTGTCAATGTTAGTCTATGTATAGGATAATTTATATCCAATGATCTAGACGAGTATTTTTGAGTTATATTGAAATTATTTTTATTTTTAAATAAGAATATTAAACAATCATTTAAATATAGGCCACTTACAGTTAAAAGACCTTTTTGTTTGAATACTCCCCTACAACTTTCTCTGTATTTCATTTTATACATAATCCTTATTATTCTCTTTTGAATTATGAACATTGTTTCTAAGTTTTCTCTACGTCCCCAAAAAATTATGCCGTATCTTAATTTAGACTCAAAATTAGCATGATACAGTATTTTAAGTGATTCTACTCCAACATACCTAGAGGTTATTCGCATAGCATAACAAATTCCACTGAGTTTTTTTGACACAATGTTTGTATGGTAGTCAAATTTCAAAAACCTATCGATGTATACACCTAAGAATTTTGTGTATTCCGAGAGAGAAAATTCATTATCATTTATGGTTATTTGTTCTGGTTTTTCTAATCTACATCGGTTAGTACTAAAAATTACAACGTTCGTTTTTTTCTCATTTAACATCAATTTATTTTGTTTAAACCATGATTGTGCTCTGTTAAAGAAAATTTCACTTTTATAAATCAATTCTGCCATTGTTTTTGCTCCTACTAACAAATTCGTGTCATCAGCAAAACTTGAAATAGTTGAATCTGAGTTAAGTGCGATTTTACACAAATCGTTTATAAAGATTATAAATAATATTGGACCCAGAATACTGCCTTGTGGTACACCCACAGTGTTTTCTATCTTCTCTGATCTCGCTCTAACACCGTCCTTTCTTATTTCAACTCTTTGGCATCTAGCTGAAAGATAGGATTTGAACCATGCCATAGCATTTCCTCTAATACCGTACATGTAAAGTTTTTCTAACAATTTATTTCGATCTAATGTATCATAGGCTTTGGATAAATCTAAAAATAGTCCCAAAGCAATGTTATTATCTTCAATTAAGTTGACTATATTCTTTGTGAACTGAAAAATAGCAGTTTGAGTTGATCTTCCAGCCAGATAGCCATGCTGTGTTTCAGTAAAAATACCACTATCATTAAAGAAAGCAAGTACCCTGACTACAATCACACGTTCAAAAATCTTTGAAAAACTCGGTAATAAACTAATTGGACGATAATTATTTATATCTGTTGGATCACCTGTTTTTAGTAAAGGTTTGATTAATGCAGTCTTTAAACCTTCTGGATATATCCCATATTTGAGTGACTTATTAATTATATAGGATAAAGCATATTTGACTTCCTCTATGCAGAATTTTGCAATAAATATAGGAATTTCATCTTCCCCACTACTATTTTTGTTTTTCAAAGATCTCGACAGCTCGACAATTTCATCCGGAGTAGTAGGCTTCAAAAAAATTGACCTACCACTCCCAGTCACATTACTGCAATGATCTACTGAAGAACAATCAAAGCTATGCAGTATCTTAGACACACTGTCTTCAAAATGCCAATTAAATTTCTCAGCAACATCAAGTGCATTGCCTTCAATTTCACAATTTGTTTTTATTTTATGTTTACCATTGATTTGGTTACATATTTTCCACATAGTTTTGTTTTTGTTGTCAGATTTTTTAATTTCCTCCTGAAAATGTTTTGCTTTCAACCTGCATAATAGCTCATCATATTCTTTTTTTGTTTCTTTATATAATTGTTTGTATCTACTATCCTGATTGCTTAAAACCAACAAAATATCTAGCCTATTCTTACATTCTACCACCTGAGGGTCTTGCTTTAGTTTTGTTGCAGTCTGTTTTTTTCTAATTTTCAATTTTAACGGAAAACATTCATCAAACAGTCTGAAAAATTCAGAGCTGAAATTATTCCATTGTTCATTCACTTCACCTTCATCTACACCATACACTGTCTTCCAATCTTGTTCTCTTAGTCTTGATATGAAAGTCTGCTTCGCCTCTTCGTTAAAAAATCTGGTATACTCTCTTACGTTTTCTTTTGTTGTTTGCACTGCAAAAGTTAACTTTTGCGCTGTGTGATCTGAAAGATGCATTCTCACAACACTACTTTTAAATTTCATTATGTTCGTACAAATGTTATCCAAACAACTTTCTGACTCTGGTGTTATTCTGGTCATTTCATTCACAGTATGATGTAATCCAAACGATGCTAACTGGTTGATGAAGTCGGTTCTGTCCTTATTTGTATATTCGATATGTATATTGAAGTCTCCTGCTAACAGAATGCAATCGAATTTATATTCTCTTGTGGCTGTTAAGAACAATTCCAGCCTATCAAAAAACATATTGACATCTGAGCCACTTGGACGATATACTGAAGCCACTATGCAGACAGTACCATCAATATTACACTCGACAGCAGCACACTCAAAGATACCACTGATACTCAAGTTTGTTAGTTTTTTTAATGGTTTACATTTTATGTCTTCTTTTATGTAGACTGCTGATCCTCCATGTTTACCTTTGTCCCTACAAAAACTAGAAATTAGTTTGAAATTTTCGATTGCCATGACTTTTAACTCTTCTTCAGTCTTCCAGTGTTCAGTTATGCATACCATAGTACACTCTGGATGATTTTTCAGTTCACATTCCAGTTCGTTAGATGCAGTACCCAACCCCTGGACATTCCAGTGAAATAGTCCAAGACTTGAACTGCACCCGCCTTTTGATAATGAACCTGCATTTTCTAGGTATTTTGGGTATGCATAAGGTGCTACTTTACTTTTAATTGTTTCTATTGGCTCGGGTATAGTGTTTGTGATTGTTGTATTCACTACTGGGTGAGAGGTTCCTTTTCCCCTGCATTTTGTTCTAAAAAATGTTTGCCACGGTAAAAACTGAACCTCTCAAATCTGATCCCTACTGGCCAAAACTCATTACTGTATACAGTCTCTTTCATATCCAGTGGAACACCCACCATGAAACACTTCGAGTTATCTTCCATTGGTTTTGTGTTTAGAGCTGACACTGATATATCTTCTTTTTTGTATTTACTTTTATTTGCAATATATTCTTGAATATGTTTCTCTTCAACACTTTCTTGTGCCTTTGAGATGAAAAGCCAAAGTCTTTTATCCTTCTTGATTGGTTTGGTTGATTTGAATGAATTTTCATCTTCGGCTGTGTGTGTACCAACGTTTCTTACTTTTTTGCGTCTGTTTCTATATCTAACTGTCTTAAATTCGTTCAGATTTTCTGATTCGGGTTTGTTATTTGTTTCTCCTCCTAAATTAGTCATAGCAGGAAAACTTTTATTTTGTTCATGTTTATGTTTCATGTTTAGGTTAATTACATCGGCGGTAATTTGATTATCTTCTATGTTTTGTAGTTTGTTTGCACTCGGTGTTTCCACTTGATTGCTGTCACCTGCGATGTTTACATTTTTTCCTGTTATCGCCTGCGTATGGTTTTTTGCTTCAGAGCACTTATCTTGCATGGATTCAATTTTAATACGTAATAGACTGTTACATTCAGTTAATACACTATTTTTCTCCCGTGTTTCTTTCAAAAGTTGCTTTAAATAAGCAATTTCAATGTTTAGTATTTTATTTTGTGTCACCAAATCGTCACTCGGTTTCACAGACTCAGTTGTGTACTGTTCTAGTCTTTCATGCTTGCATTTTGCATTTTTCGCGTTTGCTGACTGTCGCATGCAGGATGGATGAAAGTTATCCAGACACTTGGCACACTTTACATCACCTGTCACACTTTTACCGCAATGGGCACATTTAAACTCGCTATTTTCAAAATTTTTATGGGAACTCTGTTCCGTGTTATTATCTCCCGACGCCATCTCACTCGACCCACCATCATGTCACTCAATTCAGATTTAGGGACTAAAGTATATCCAGCCAGAACTGATAGTGCCATTAAACTAAATGTACGCCTGCAAGGTTATGAATATTAGGCTCCCGTTTAGTGCTTTCTACGCCTTCTCCAGATCTGTATTAGGTACGACAATTAAGTGATTTATTTATGAATATATTTTTTAAAATTATTGGTCGTTTTTGATTCAATGTATGTACTTACAAAGTCGGCTATAATCTGGGGGCACGGTAGTGCCCCCGCCAACACGAGCCAAGCGAAGCGCGGCGCCGGGGCACTACCTATCTTTTATCGAAGTGTTTCATCGTATTTTTGAACACTCATAACTTGAGTTTGGGATATAGTAGATGAACAAAATTCGCTGGATACAATGCAAGTAGTGAACTCATCAATAGTGCGAAGATTTAAGTGCATAGCTCCTACAATTGAGATTTTATAGACATCTAAAAAACCCCGATTTCGTCAGTCACTCACTGATGATCATACAAACCTTAAGGCTACTTCCCGATGTCCTATCAAGTTGAAATTTGGTATATAAGCTAGCTTCAATACACAAACAACGGAAAAATTCACAAATTTGAAACTTTCACCCCAACTCTTAGGACCAGGGGATGTATAAGTTTGTATGATTCCATTGTCGATGTATAAATATTATTTATAATGCTTTTTCCCGCACTACTAAATGTACGTGATTTTGACCGCTTTTTTGTAGTGAATTCCTGGGTAGAATCTGTAGAACTCGACATTGTTTGTAAAACTATAACACCCAATATTATCGATCGAACGCGCCGATATGGCAATCACCACGAAAGATATTTATCGACTGAACTGAAATCTGATTTATCTATCTAGCGTATGGTTAACATGGAAACAATTCTTCGGAAAATCTGAAATCTGAAACATTAAACCCGGTTCTGATGAATTTGGCACCGCCTTGTTGTTTTGAAGCGCTATTGCCTCTTGATGGATGAAGTGTACAACGGAACTGCGGCACTTGTGGGCCGGAGCGAGAGCGCAATCCGAGCGATCTGATAATCAGATATGTTTTGCCAAAGGCCCCAACTGAAGTAATAAAAATGCAGTGACCCTATAGTTAATTGCTTTCATTTTGATAGAAGGTACTTCCATCTTCCCTTTTCACTAGTGTGTCTTGTCATAAATCACCGGATTTGTGGTTATTCCTCATAACAAAATTAGGGTTGTTTTTTAGAGGTTGCTTCTTTGACCGTTTTTACCGACCGAATACACAGGAAGTTTGTTCTACAATGAGCGTTTCAACTCTAACGTCTAACGTAACGACATTATCCCCCTTTTTAACGGTCCAGCTGCGCGCGACACAGTATGTAGTGGAGCAAATTTTGTTTCGACTGCCTATCGCTTCATGAACGCCCGGAATGCCTCGCCTCATTGCAAGTGGTACACTGTACCGCTTAAATACAAAAGTAAGGCTCCTCTTACAAACTCAATTTTAAAACGTGTACTACCCAACACTAGTTCTAATAGACCTTGCTGTCTTTCGGAATTGAGTCACTACCTAAGGACCGATATTGAACTTGGGAACTGTACTTTATGTTTTTCAAAGAACTGGTTTTTCTGTTATCGCTGCTTGCGTGGAAAGCACTCACTATTAATGCATTATCCTTATTGTCAAACCTGAAGGTGATAGTGGAGTAGTTCTTGTAAACCAAATGGGAAATTTCTCTCTCAATATACATGAAGCAGCAATTCTATAACTAACATCCCGGATCTGTTCACAACAGATAAATACCCGATAGCAAATTGCACTCAGTATTAATGAAAAGTGGCGAGAAGAAGAAATATTAACCGTGAATCGCTCAATCAGAACACAGAACAGTGATTTCCTTGATGATCTTAGTCATACATAGTGGTTATACCTCCCATTGTTATGACCTATGCTTCGAAGGGGCCATCCCACACAGCCAGTAGAAGAAATTGCTTGCTTGTATTGGGGTTACTAAATTTGCATCACTTACATGTGAAGTTTTAAGGAAGCAGAAAGGATATCTCCCAGCATTAAACTCTTAGAAAATGGGTTGGCATATGAAGATATTGGATCAAATTTATTCAAAATTCTCGACAAAACCTTCAGATGTAACAGATATTCAGAAAGACCATCTGAAAGTGAACTACGTGAATCAATTGGACAAAATTGATCCAATTAAGAGTTCTTAAAATAATTTGAAAACATAAAACCTAAGTGAGTCAACTTCTGCTACGGATATGGGCAAACCAATGGGAAGAGAAACAGGAAAAGATATCTGCGACATAAAAAATTAAAACAAACGATTTCAGTTGAAAGTGGTGTTTGTGTGTGTAAAGTTTGTTTTTTGAGGGTTGTGTTGAATTATGTGAAATTCGGCTTCCGAGTTATTTGCGCGGGTATTTTCACGGTTCCAAAGTTGTAGAAATCTAACGAAGAAACTGTCACTTACATAATTGGTTGAATGAGCGGGTATTCTTAACCCGGCAGTGGTACTGTGGTATTTAGTAACGTCATTGGTATGAGCAATAAAATTATCTTTGTGGAAAAAAATTTTTGTACAAGATTAGGGAATGACTTAAACTGATATGAGAAAAAAAAGTAACAAAGAAATGTTAAATATGAATCCAGAGAAAGTATGACCAAAATCACCAAAACTTGAAGTATACTCTTGTCATTCCTTGAGAACAGGTGTGACAAGTATAAAAAGATTTTCTGTCTTTACTCCGTCCACAAATTCTGCATCTTCCAGATTTCTTTTGGTTTTCACCCGCTGTTTCAGCTGATCCTTTATGAGGTATAACTGGATATCCTGTGATTTCAGACAATTTCCGTTTCGATAAATTGGCAATTCTGGGATTACTCTGTCATGAATGACAGATAATTGCTTGATGAAACTACGCCGAACCATGGGCGTCCGCAGAGGGGGCCAGGGGGGCCGTGACCCCCCAGAGATTTTGATCCCCCTATCGTTCTTCAACAATACTGTGCCTCATCGTTTTACGAATATTTTTATTTTGCTCCACAATCTGCGAAAACAATCTGTGGGCACCCATGCGCCGAATTCCGAAACCATTTTCAGTATTTGAACTAAATATGACGAAAGAGTTTTTTGAAGCAGTATTCAGTACGGTGGGGTATGCACACAACTTCACGTTCTACTGTATGTAGTAGGGCGAATATCTGAACTGCAGCGACCTAATTCGACATACACTCAGGTAACATATGGTCTGGAGGGTACTCGAAGTCTGCCGACATAATTATCGATGCTGACAAAGATACCTAAGAGAAAAGTCACTTGGAGTATGAGATACCCCACCGTACCACTGCCGGGTTGAGATTAGATTTTGGAGCTCTCTAGTCAGATGATTCACACCTCCCAGCGTTTGAATACTGCAGTTGAATACTGATTTGCGATATTTTAAGACTTTATGGCCCAGAAGTAACAAATGCCCTATATGACATTGCCCGATGGGTAGTAGGTTAAGAGCATCTCAAACTATAAATGAACCTGATACCAGCATTCTGCAAGCGGTCAAATCTACTTAACTGGCTTAAGACTGATAAAGACAACATCAACATTGTCCAAAATAGGAATGGCAGAAAATTCTTCAGGAGTCGAAACTGTTGAAGGCACTGGTGAGAAAACCGAATGATGATATCTATTTAACATGTTCAAATATTTTCTGGCACCAATGATAAAAGCTTGCATTTTGATAGTATTTATAACGAGACCTTTATGTGAAGCCGAAGTGGAAATAGCTGAGAGATCTCTGTTGAAAAGTCGGACCCACTGTAACTAAATCATCCGCGTAAAGGAGAAAAGTACAATGGGCTAAATCGGCCAACGAATTGATGAAAAGAGGTGGAACAAAAACGCCGCTCCCTGCGGCATGCCCTCCACCGTCTCCACCAATTCAGAGCAGCCCTAATACACACTCGCCGAGATTATACGTCTTCTGATGAACTAGACAATCAAAGTCAATTGAATTGAAAGCCTTGCTAATGTTCAGAAGTACTAATACTGTAAGTTTTTTTCTATCCATTGCTTCGTTCATGGCATCCTTAATTTTAGCTTATTTTGGTGTTCAATCAATAGTGTCTCAGAAGTAACATACTGTGATCCCGCAACTCGGAGAGCCGTTTTACCATAAATCAACTGGCCAGAAAAAATAAGTCGAGTCATTTCTTATCTTTTGATACATGGAATATCTTGAGAATGAAAGGATTCAGCTGCATTCTACCTTCCTTCCTCTGATATGTAGTTCTTTCCTTATATAACCTTTACACCTCTGATATCAATATTGTGAACAAAAAATACTATAATGTTTTAGACAAAACTATATTTGGAACAAACTTGATGATTAACGGAAAGCCATGAATAACAAATTTGAGTATTTAAAATGAATTTTATATGTCAAATATATTGAAAATTATTTCTCTTGGTTATAACTTCTCCAGTTTCAAAAACCTCATGTTTTTTCACAGATTTATACAGTCAAATCGATCTTTCGATGAGGTTAAGAATATTCAAAACAAAAAAGATATCACCAAATAATTCCCCCAAAGATCCCTAGATAAATTGTCCAACTGCTCTGGAAATCGAAACAATAAAAGAACGATAAGTTTATTTCAAAATAAGAGAAAAATTCACAATTTTCCGAACGAGAGTTCAATGTTTTGAACACATGATTTTGACGTTGACTCAACTAGCTCCATCTCTCTTTTTTATATGCGGCATGCCAGCATTTCGCTCAGAGAACTGGTCCATATATATGAGAGGTCTATGGGTATTCATGAGAACAAGTGATTTGTATTTCACTTTTTATTAAAAATCAAGACAAAGTGAAGCAACTCATGGTATGTGTGTAGCTTCAAGAAACTTATACAGAAATGTTAGCTAAAAAATCTCAATCACACTCATTCCGATTATAGAATTCATAAACTCACAAAAAAATACTGTTGATCTACTCATCATTTTTACAAATACTAAAGGGATTTTTCCTCGAGCTAACTACAACAGTGTAGTTAGTCAACTTCATGACGTCATGGTTATCTTCGTGCCCTGTGTGGTAAGTTATGGCGGATGAGTGCAAAGGAAAGTGTCAGTCCCTCTCTCTCCGTTTTCAAGTAACTACACAACAAACCAGATTGATGTATTGGTTTACTGGCGTAGTTAACTGTGACGTCATGGTTCTAACTACGCCGCGAAGAAATTCGTGTAGTTAACTATGGTATGCTTTGGTTTGGTGTGGTAAGCTCGAGGAAAAATCCCTTAAGTGATGTTGAAATTTTCTTCCAAATATCAATCTTAGTTTGATTCAGTTACAAATCTAATTGATCAAGCTCTCTGAACATATTAAATTTCAGTATACTCCATCAAAATCTGATATCTGCTTATAGAAATTATGAAAAAATATTGAGTCCAACTTTGATATTGATATTCATAATTCATAATATTCCTTATTCAAAATTATCATTATTATAATGATTTCTCAATTTTGTTCAGAGTCATCAAATTTGTTCAATTTTTACCATCATTTGAGGATGTGGTGTGCCTAAGGTTCTGACAGTCCAATACAAATAAATTATACAATCTCACATTTGAATGTATATCGCCCTCAAAAATATAATGTTTACTTTCAGTTTTTTCCAGTGCATCACTAAGGGAACAACATGAAAGAACTCATACAGGAGAAACTGCATTTATTTGCCAATATTGTGGGAAAAGCTTCAAATCATATCGTACTCATCATGCTCATGTCACCAGACACAAAATAGAAAGAGGGGAACTGCCTGATGATCAAAAAACGAAGAATAAAGAAGTGAAGTGTGAAGAATGTAAAAAAACATTTTCTACAAAAGGAGCACTTCGGACCCATGAAGTAGTACATACTGGTGAAAAAAAGTTTCTTTGCAATGATTGTGGCAAAACATTTTCAACCGGAGGGGCTCTTCAATCTCATCTATATGTACACATGGGCATCAAACCATTCACTTGCGAAGTATGCAATAGATCATTTGTTCAAAGAACTCATTTGAACACTCACATGAGAACACATACTGGAGAGAAACCTTATGTTTGTTCATATTGTAATAGGGGATTCGCTGTAAATTGCAATCTAAGAGCACATATGAAAACTCATACCAAAAACTCATTCCATGAAATCCTTGAAATGAATTAAGGTCAACAGGGGTGTAGTGGAGCGGGAACGCGTGGGAACGGCGTTCCCACTCTGGTTTCTCTAAGTAAAAAATGATAATAATAACAAATAAAATTAAAATAATTTATGCAAGTAAATAAATTGATATCTTAAAAAATGTGTGAGTGCCTGATATATTTATTTGATGCATCAGCCAGCACCCATACACCTTTCTCCCATTCGTAAGTCACTATTTAGCGTTCCCACACTGAAAATTTTGCCACTACACCACTGAAGGTCAAGGCTAAAAATTGTTTCATACATGAATCATTTCAATAAAATTTTTTTATTAAAACTATCTTTTCTTTAATAGGAGCAAGTTGATTTTACAAACGAAATACAGTAGAATCCGTTCATTATGACGCCGGCTATACTGACCAATCGCTTATAATGACGCAAATGCAGTGTTAAGTTTGGTTTCATTCAAAACTCCTTACAATAGGGTCCGGATTTAATGACTTCGCTTATAATGACATGTCGTTTACAATGACATGATTTCAGATACAACAACATGATTTTTAGAAAATTTTTCCGGTTATAGTGACCGCTCGTTTTCTCAAGTCACCCTACCCTGTTTAATGCGATGAGGTTTGATACGATACGAGACATACGCGTGCCGACATGCTTTTTAGTATAATCCAGATCCTTGAAGAGATTATTGGTGTTTTGTGGACAAAATGATATCCATTGAAGTCATTTCTAAGTTGTACAATGGTGTAAGAAGCTATTATTTCAAGTCGAAAAAAAACAAACACAAACTAAAATTTCAGATTATTTTTATAAAAAATGAAAAAGTTCTTTATATTCAGTTTTTTTTTTGTAAGAGAAGCTATTTTTTATTTTTTCAATAAAGCAAAATCTAAATTTGTCGTTCTTTTCTTAAACTGAATTAAAAAAAAATTTCATCAATTTTGCTGAAATTCTGCTTTATGTGACTTCCGGTTATTATGACGTATTTTTCATTTCCCCTCGATGTCATTATGAGTGGATTCTACTGTAGATTCAATTTGATCAACAATAATGTAGAATGTAAGATAATACCAAATTATAATGTCCTTTGAAGAGTTTTCCTTATTTGAAAATATGAGTATGAAAATTTTCTGAATGCAGAGCGCTCAACTTTAATCAGATCATCATCTGTTTATTTGACCCAACTGGAATCAACTCTTCTAGCAAAGGAAGCTAGATTTGTATAATTTTTTTTTTGTGGAAATAACAGGCTGGATACAAACTAGTAATATACCTAATATGAAAAAAGAATTCTTGTAATATTCCTGGACGTGACTTTTCAGAAGATCGAAAAGTATGATGCATCAATGAAAGAAGAAGTATTCGGTTTTTTAATACGGTAAAGGATTTCAGACCGGATATGTTGACATTGAGAGAGTCTTCCAGGCGAGCTCCCAAGCTCTTCAGAGGATTCTTGGTCTTATATTGTAATTCGACTATATACTGAGTTACCGACCGCTCTGTTGCTCGGTTCAATCCGGAGCCGTTATTTATAGCTTATGTTTATAAATCCCAATGGTTTTCGGAAGACTGTTTTAATGTCGTTACTGTCCCCACTGATAATTTTTCTATGTTACGATGATTAATTTGAAATTCCAGTTTCGTATAATAACCGTTCATTTAATCTGATGCAACATGAAATTACATATCGAATGAGCAGTGGGTGTGATTTTGTTGAACTTTCTTGCAGTCTTGGCCTGTCACAACACTCTTTAATATTAAAATTTCAACGTACAAGAGAATAAGACAAAATTTAAAGCAGTATTCCAAATTATTGTAATGAAAAAAAATGGTATCACTAATATTATTTTATAATATCAAAGATGAAACGTGAATTTTCCATTTACACTGCAAATCAGTATTTAATTCTGCAGTTGATGTCGGCCTTTTTTACTGCATCTTCTAATTATTGTGAGATTAAATACATAAGAACTGCACACTGCACCATCTTGAGTATGAACTCGGGTTGAGTGTCCTCGTGGTTCTTTTTAATGAAATCTGAGAGAATAAATTTCCCTACAAGCTCCTTTTCGGCGCGACAATTCTCTATGAAGCATGTCTAGTACAGGGAATATGTTTCGGTTTTCATCTTTTTCTCTGGTCCCAACTACTTCTGCAAATATTTCACATATAGTGATGCCTTTTTATTTTTTTTTTCGTGAACGCAGACTTTTAACACTGTATTCAACCCTAAGCTCCTTCCGTGATTTTGAAACACAGGATTAATGGAAAATAGTTATACAGGGTGAGTCGGGAGGAACGGACCAAACTTCAGGTGTGTATTCTGCAGGTCGAAATAATTCCAAAAAACTCATATGTTGTTATCCGATTCTCATTTTTTTTCAAACTATAGGGTAATTAGAATATTTAAATAAGGTCAACCAATATTCAGATCAAGAGTTTCTCGGACTATGGATTGGTCGCTGTGGTCGTATTAGTTGGCCTAAAAGATCTCCAAACCTCACACCATTGAACTATTGTTTGTGGGGCTGCTTCAAGAACGAGGTATACAAAGTTAAAGTTGACACTCGGAATGCTCTAATTCGACGCATAAGAAATACGGCATTTCTTTTTAAAGAAAATCACGAATCAATGAGAAAAGCATCGAGAGCCCTTCGCAGACGAATGTGTTTCGAGGTTAATGGCGGGATTTTCGTGCATTTATTAAAATAATGCTATAAATGAAACTATTTTAATATAGAAAATGTTGTTTTTTATAATGACGCTGTAGTTTGAGAACAAATGAAAATCGGATAACAACATATGAGTTTTTTTATATAATTTCGAGCTATAGAATACACACCTGAAGTTTGGTCCGTTCCTCCCGACTCACCCTGTAGTACATTTTTTGTTGCTTTCTGGTAGATATTCAAATATTAATAATAATAATAATAATAGTTTATTTTACCCAACAGGAGAATTCCCATTAACAGGGTAACATATTGCCAATGAATAATATGAACAATTATTCCAACAAAATTACACATTCAATGATATAACAATAAATAATAACCGCCCCGAACTAAAAAAACAAATTAAATTTAAGTTCATCAGCAGCTCTGCAAAATCGATAAACCGGAGCTTGCTCAAGTACGTTAGTCCGAGGTTTAGGGAGTCGAAAGTTTGATGTGGTCCTCGTTTCAATTCTTGGCAGACGAAAGTCAACCCTGGACAGCATATGAGGTGAATCAATTCTTCCAGTGACAAGCTTTTGCGCAAATTTAGCGCACTGTCGCTTCTGTCTCTCCTGCAACGTTGAAATTCGCATTTCCCGCATGATCTCCGACAAATCCGCACCACGTTCAGGATACCTGCCGGTCTTTCTATATTCAGCACACTTCAAGAATTTTCTATGAATGCGTTCAAGTGATGTTAGGTGGGAACTGTATATCGGAAACCAAACCAAGTTGGCGTACTCTAATTTGCTGACGACAAGAGAAAAATAGAGAATTCTGAGGACTGAAACATCAGGGAACTCCCTGGAACACCGGAACACAAAGCCTAAAGATCGACTGGCCGAAGAACAAAGCTCCTCGATGTGAGGAACAAAGCTGAACGTCGAATCAAATAACACCCCCAGATCGCGAAACCGATCTCCACTCGCGATAAGACAATTACCAATAGAATAATTGAAGGTGAGAGGACGTAAGCTTCTCGTGAAAGTCACCTTAAAACACTTTTGTATATTTAAAATGAGTCCATTGCGCGAGCACCAAACATTAACCAACTCCAAGCTGGACTGGAGCAGCTCTAAATCAGCAATCCCGCGTATCCTCAGGTAAAGTTTGAAGTCATCTGCATAGGCCAAGGCTAAGCAACTGAGAAGAGCCAAAAGATCGTTGATAAAAATTATGAATAACAATGGTCCAAGATTAGATCCTTGTGGCACACCTGATGACAGACAAAATTCGAAAGACTTGAAACCATTATAAAACACATGACTCATTCTTCCATCCAAATAAGATCTCATCAGGTCGACATATGCTGGACTGAGGCCAAAAAAAGAAAGTTTATTCAGCAACAGACGGTGATCAACCGAGTCGAAGGCTCGTGAAAAGTCTGTATAAATAACGTCGACCTGACCTCCATCATCCAGAGTCTCCGCGATAAACTGCGACAATGTTGCCAAATTCGTGACCGTAGACCTACCCCGCATGAAACCGTGTTGCATTGCTGATATATGTGGTCTAACATTATGACTGATATTAGCGTATAAAGCTTCTTCATATACTTTTGCAAAGTTACACGGTACAGAAATTGGTCTATAGTTCCCTACTTGTGATTTATCGCCTTTTTTGAATATCGGAACTACTCGAGCTCTCTTCCAAATGGTGGGAAAAATGGAAGTACGCAAGCTGAGAGAGATGATGCGATGAAGAGGCCCAGCAAGCACAGAACTGCAGTTTCTGATGAAAAATGAGGGTAGCTGATCGTCACCAGCAGTTGTTTTATCAGGAAATTTATCCATGATAGATCTTATTTCATCTTCAGTTATAGAAGGCAAGACAACTGGAGGGAAATGGGAAGAATGAGTCTCGCTATAATCCCTAACTGCGTCTGGCATACGAACATTTGAAAAATGCTTTGCGAACAAATCGACTATATCTCTTGGATCGTCATGTGATCTTCCGTCGCTATGAAATACACCAGGAATTCTTGTGCCACTCTTCCTATGGTTGATGTATCCCCAGAAAGAGGAAGGATTCGACTCCAAATCGCCTTGCACCTCAGCCAAGTAATCGTCGTACGCCGAAGAAATTCCAGACTTGACCAACGACCGCAAACGCCTGAAATCTCGGAGATACCTAGTTCCCCCTGTGGACCGCCACTTTGAACGATAATAATTCTTTAATCGGATGTTACGCTTCAAGTCAGGAGTAAACCACACTGGAAAGCAGCGTTTCCCAGAGGTATAAGTTCTAGTAGGTACATGATCTTTTATGATCTCGAACAATTTATCATAAAAATAGCGCAGAGCGTCATCAACATTATTGAATGTTTGGAGAATATTCCAATCAACGGAACCGAGAGACGAACGCAAGGCAGGAAAATCAGCTTTCCTGAAGTTATAAAACGTATTGTTGCGTATTGGAAAATTTATTTGGCGTTCAAAGGAGCTTCGGCTCACAATCATGCTCAGCGCGGGATGATACAGATCCTCCGGGACAAAGGGCGACTCAGAATGAGCCACAGACACCTCGACAGTATCTCCTGCAAGGACCAAGTCAAGCAATTTTTGGTCTCTGTTGTAGATGAAGTTGAATTGCTGCAACTTGAGGAGCTCACAAAAATTTTTGAACAGCACCGACTTAGGACAAGAAGGTCCAACACTAAAATTGGGAATATTAAGATCGCCGATTAATACGACCGTCTTTCCAAGAAAGCTCATCTCAAGGGCAGATGTGAAGGTCTCGAGCTGAAAGACAGCAATATCAGGAGGAACATAAACCACACATATGATGAAATCGTAAGGACAAGTACACTGACACAAAACCACGTCAATCAGCGGAACACGATCAGTCAAGAATTCAGTATTCAACGTTTGGTAAGAAATATTATCTGAAAGTGCAACCAGCACTCCCCCTCCACGAGATCTGTTGACCCTGAGAAACTGTCTGTCACAACGCACCACACTATATCTCGCAATCAGTCACCGAGTCACTAAGCCACGTCTCGCTGATACAAATAATGTCATATGTATATTCACAGGCTGATTTGAAAAATTGAGGTAACTTAGAATTGAGCCCCCTGGAATTCTGGTAATAAATAGAAACACCAGGACGCTCACCGGCCGAAACAGAAGAATCAATCCTGTTGGAAGACACTAGTTTTCCGAGCCAGAGCTCAGTATCGTAGGAACACCCCCTACATGTTTTATTTTGAGACCAGTCTCACCCTCGGCCACGCGCAGCTCCATCTTAGCCTTAACGGCCTTAAACATCTCCATTTGCTGTGGCGTTCTGTCCGGAGTTATGAATACTCCCGCACATTTATCCTTGATTTTCTGAAACCTGCGCAACACCAAAGGAACCAACTCCGGGGAAGACAAACGCACCTTCATGGGACGAGATCGTACCTGTCTGGTGGGATCGAATTTTTAAAGAAAAAAGTAGTAATAATACATTTATTGTTGCTTTCTGGTATATAAAATCTTATTGTGAACGAGATATTCTTGATAATGGAATATTTGTTGGTACATTATTTGGGCTATTTCCATTATCTATACTGTTGGAATTTACCGACGTTTCGGCAAGCATTTCTCTGCCGTCATCAGGGTGTTGTTGGTCCTGAGAAGGACCGGTCTCTGCCAAACTTGTTCCGTTTGGACTTTTGCGCTCCATACTATCCAACTGAGTTGTGGGAATGCAAACGCGAGTTGTCAGAAGTGCAAACTCCGCAACTCAACCCACTCTGACTAACAGTCTACTGAAGTAGGAAATTCTCATTTAACTCGAGTTGTTCTGACACTTGAACATAAATGTCACGAATAAATAATAATAATAATTATTTATTCATGACATTTATGTCCATAATAATTATTTATTCATGACATTTATGTCCAAGTGTCAGAACAACTCGAGTTAAATGAGAATTTCCTACTTCAGTAGACTGTTAGTCAGAGTGGGTTGAGTTGCGGAGTTTGCACCTCTGACAACTCGCGTTTGCATTCCCACAACTCAGTTGGATAGTATGGAGCGCAAAAGTCCAAACGGAACAAGTTTGGCAGAGACCGGTCCTTCTCAGGACCAACAACACCCTGATGACGGCAGGCGAATGCTTGCCGAAACGTCGGTAAATTCCAACAGTAGAGATAATGGAAATAGCCCAAATAATGTACCAACAAATATAAAATCTTCATAAGAAACTTCTACATGTAAACCTACCAGTGAAGGCTGCCGAAATTAATCTCAATAAAGTATAGATATTTGAAATCAGAAGAAAGAGCTCTACCGATTAGAAAAATAAAATACAGGGTGTACCATTTAAAGAACAATAGTTCACAACAAATTTTCAGGTTTTCGATGCCTTTATGAATTTCTCAGTAGTGAATTCTGAATGCCCGTGAAATTACTTCAAATTTGTACATTCAAACGTTTTTGTACGAACAATATTAACTGAGATAGCTATTGAGTAAAATATAAACAATCTCCTACATTATTATTCATCCATCGCAAGAATTCTCTTCATTTAAGAGGTAAAGAGGTAACATTTTTTTCGTATTTTACAATTCCTTTATTGTAGTACCTTGTGATGAACAACATTTTATTTTTTTTTTCGAGAATGCGAGAATAAATAGGGCAGATTGCTGATTGTCCATTGTGAATCGGCATGTATAGGCAACTCAAAATACACAGTAATTGTTTAAATTGCCGATAATAGTAGAATTGAGATTTGTTCAACACATTTCATCATAAAATTTTTCGCAGTGTTCGGATGAAAGATAGAGATGCGTTAATATTATTAGAAAATGTAGTTCACCGAATTAATATCAAATATAAAAAGAAAATTATTTCCTATTTTTTTTTCCATTTCATCGAATTTTTCATGGTTTTATAGTATTTTATGTTAATCCCGCCGTAGAAGAAGATAATAGAAGAATCTATCATAACAAACAGTTCATCTGAACTTGAGTTATAAATGGTGTTACGCCGACTTAGTTTTATATATTGAGATTTCGAATATTTTGATGTGAACAACCAAATAACAACATAACCAAAAAAATCCGGAACGACAATGAAGTTCTCATATCAGAGAAGAGAGTGAGAGGATACCGCGCATAGCTGAAACCACAGACTACTCATACTAATTAATATTATTATTAATAGTCTATGGTCTAGTTATAAGCACGGAATTTCTATCCTAAGGATAGATGATACATATTCTGTGTTATTAGTCTATGGCTTAAACGCATACAGGACGAAAGTGAAGCTCACTTTAAGACTGGCCGCCATTATTTATGTGGCAAACAAACAGAGTGGGTGCGAGAAGAATGAATGAATGTATGTGATTTTAGAATCTTTATTCAAGTTAATTTTTATCTGAATACAATGGTTAATTGTTGTACTTATAAGTGTCAGAACAGGAGCGAGAAAAAAAAAACCAGAAATATCGTTCCATAGGTATTAAAAAATATGGTTATTTTTATGAACAAAAATTTTCATTTATTTCTATATTTTAAATGAACTAGAGTTGAAATCCTTTCAATATCCGAATATAGATTAATTAAAATGTTCAATAATGAGTTTTTGAGTTTTCAAATTGCCATTGACCTAGGCCAATGTTCAAATTAATAAATATCAATAGAGGATTCCTCTTATGGAACCATTTTAGCAGTGGCGTAGTTAAAATTTATTGGAATGTGAAATGCATTGTAATATTTTCGTATTGTTTTCGTATTCGTTATTGGTAGGAACTATCAAATTTTGTATTTAAGGTGATTTCAGTTTGTCAAATTCAGAAGAAATTTCTCAGATTGAAATATAATATAAAGCATCTCTCAATGACTAAAATTTTTCATTTTATACAGTGTTACCTATATACTTGATTTTTGAAACATAGATGAATTCAAAATAGTAATCATCGAAATGAATACCATTTTCAACTCCCAGGCTCAGAGATCCTTTATTATGAGGTTGGAGAAATGATATTTGACCTTGTCATCGAGATATACCGGTTTCGGCCTTGTTTGGCCTCATTTAGAGAGAGAGAGAGAAATTTATTATACATTAGAATATATATATATATATATATATATATATATATATTTTAATAAGAGGGCTAAAATAATACAATAAATGTTGAAACAGAAAGAACCTAAGCTGAGGTAAAAAAAGGAACGGGGTACCATGACATTCTTCGTATGATACTATAGTATCATACGATACTATCATCACTAGTATCATACGATACTATAGAGCCAGGGGAAAAAACCTCAGCCGAAAAAACCTGTCTCTCCGTTAAAAAAATAAAATAAAATTGTTGTATCTGAATATTCTATATAGAAGGACATCACGATTAGCGGAACGGCTCTACGGAGGAAGGATTTCCAAACACAAACTCCAACCTGAAAATAAAAAAAGACAGAACAGCAAGAGAATTCAATTTATACTTCATCAAATTGATCTGAAATTTTCAACCCATTGCAAAAATGAGTTTGATATATTGTGTATGGCTCTAATGCCATCTTGGAATTTATAAATCGAACAATTATTAATTAGGTGTTCAACTATTTCCATGACCTGTTCTTATTCGATTAAGAAGGGACCATATTCTCCTGGGAAGGTTAAAACCAGGAACTTTATTCGATGGATCAGATATAAGATCTTTATTAGATAAAGATAGAATTTATACAATATACACAATTTACAAAATTGGTTTGATATTTTCATATTACAATAATAGTTCCTACATACAAATGTTCACCTTATTTTTATGTTAATATGGTGCTTTACACCTTACAAAAATTGACATATGATTTTCGAATATTTAGTTCGGTATGTTTGCTCAAATTTACTTTGCATTGTTTTTTACAGGGAAATAATAGAAAAACCTGCTTTTATTTATTCAATATTAGTTATTGAGTTCTGGTTCTTATGTTACAGGGATTTAGGGTGAGGAATTTGACTACTCTTTGTATTCTTTATAAAAAATAGGTAGATGTTCTTAGGGTAGAACATGACCTTTATTACGATTCTTATCGCTGAATCGAAGTTTTTAACAAGAGTTGTCGTAGAATTTGGAGGCTATGCTATCTATGTAATCCCTCAAAGTTTCAATACCTGAGGTTTCGTGAAGTTATGAAACCCTTGTGTATATGTTTTTGTTCAGAACCATTCTCAGGATTTGATTTTGAAATTTTTGAAGCGGACTCAGTGGTGTTGGTTTCAAACGGCACCAATAAATGGGTGCTGCGTAGCTAATAATTGGCCGAATCAGAGTGGTATAAATAAGTTTTTTGTTTTGTACATTTAATTTACTGTTTTTGTACAATAGAGAATGTAGGGTCCTTTTGGCGCCGTATGCTTTTCCCAGTCTAATTTCGATTTGTTTATGGAAATTTAATCTTGAATCTAGAGTTACTCCTACATATTTCACAGTGTCCTTCTGTTTGATTATATGGTTGTTTATTGTGAGGGGTGAAACCAGTTTCTTATCGTTAATTCTCCTGCTGAAAACAATCATTTCTGTTTTATTTGAGTAGTTTTGTAGCCACTATAGCGCTGAACGAGTGAGCGTAAGCTTTATGATGAACATTGGTAGTTTTAACACAATCATTTTGTATAGCAGTCCTTGGACCCAAACTCGATCAAAAGCTTTTTCAATGTCTAATAGCACCATAGCCGTATTTTGTTGAAGGCATTGATGGTATCGTTTATGATTCTTGCTAATTGATGAGTTGAACTATGTTTTTTTTTAAATCCGAACTAGAAGGGATCTTCCATATTAGTTTTTTGAGCGTTTTTTCAAGAATATTTAAAATTACTTTTCCTGTTAGTTTGCTCAACATAGGCAACAAACTGATTGGTCTGTAGCTCAGGGGGGACTGTCTGTCTTTTCCTGGTTTGTGAATAGGTATGACAAATGCGGTTTTCCACATGTTGGGCCAATAGCCTAATTTAATTATAGCATTAACTATGTAGGTCAGTTGTACTATAGATCCTGGGAATTTATTGGGTGGTAGGGTTTTGATTAGTTTTTTTAGGTCAGTGGGGTTTGTTAGGTATTTATTGGATTCTGTATTGGTGAGGTTGGGATTAGCAAGAAAATCAGACACAAATTTTTCGAAGAGGCGATCTGTATCGTTATCAGCACGGTCTATGTTGTGGGTTGTTTCGAAGGTTTTAACCAGCAGTTCAACTTTCTGTTCGTCGGTGCTAAATTCATTTGAGTTATGTTTTAATTGCGGAATACTATGTGGTTTTTTCTTCAGGCTTTTTGTCACCTTCCACAGGGAACCGTCCGACGGATTTAGTTTGTTATTCCATTCTTGATTTTTGTGAATTTGAATTTCTCGCTTTATCATTGCAGAAAGTGATTCGGAATTTCTATTTTCTAAGGGATCGCGGGAGCGTTGCCAACGTTTGCGACTCTTATTTCTGAGTTTGATCAATTCAACAATGTTTGAGGGAATTGATTCGGAGTATGGATGAATTCTTTTAATTTTTGTCGTGCGTAAATGAGACACTGAAAATTTCAATATTTCCTGTTCCAAACATTCGGTAGAATTCATGTTATTGTTTATGACTACTTTATTATTAATGATTTCTCGAAATTTCTTCCAGTTCGTAGTTGAATAGTCGAGGATATTTTAGGAGGTATTGTCACGGAAGTTACCGAGTATTTCGAATTTAAGGGGGTTGTGATCTGAAGATAATTCAGGTAAGGATTCGGGTTCACTAACACTGGTGAAGGATCTTGCTAATAACATATTTACTGTTGAGGGGGTGGTGTTATCAAATGAGTATAGGCACAGTATAGAAACTGGTTTCTATACTGTGGAATAGGGTAGGAGTGGGTGAGTGATGTACATTACAGTCTTCGTTTTTTTCAAGAATTTCAAGAGGGTTCTTCCGTTTGTGTTGTTGGATGGATTTCCTCAGACAACATGTTTGGCATTCAGGTCACCAATCACCAACGTTTCTCTGCAACTTAGAAGGTTTTCTAGGCAGGTTTCTCTGAAGTTATTAGAAGGGCTGTTGTAAACGCATATTATTTTGGGACCATTTAAAATTTGAATACCTACATTCTCTATTGTACAATTTGTACTGGGTAAGATTTCAAAAGGAACGGATGTATGTACAAGTATAGCAACACCTCCGTAGTGAGTGTTATTTGAGCAATCAATTCGAGCCTCGTGGAAGCCTTTGACCTTGAAAATATCCAATGGTGTTAACCTAGTTTCGTTAATTATGAAAATTTTGATGGAATGCTGTTTCAAAAAGTATAAGATTTCGAATTCTTTGTTGCGAACGCTGTTACGTTCCAGGTGGCTAATTTTTAATTAAGTATTTAAGATTTTGCAAAAATTCAGAGATGTTAATGAAATTGTTTAGTTTGATAAGCTCATTGTTGAGTTCTGAAAAGCTACTAAAGTCACCTGGAAATTGTGGGGTATTGCGCTCTTTGTCGCTTGAACTTTCTGGTTGGACGTTCTGCTTCTCCTCCTGTTTCTTCAGCCGTTGTTCCCACGGGTTCTCTTTCGGCAGGGGCGCTGGTATGTATTTTCTTTTTTCTTCCTGTGCGTTCTTGTTTGTGTTTCTGTTTAATTTTTCCACTATGTTTAAATAAACTTCACATTTTGCGTAATTTGCGTGGTGGTCCCCACCACAGTTTGCTGGTGTGTCTCTTGTTTTGGTGCAATCCATGGTCGGGTGTCTCTCCGCACATTTCAGGCATTTGTAGGGGCTGTAGCAGTTTGACGTGGCATGGCCCCAAGTTTGATATCTTCTGCACTGCGTTATTTTTTTGTTGGAATAATGTCGCTCCCATGTTACGACAGTATAGTTCAGGACTCTGACATGTTGGTTTAAATGTCGTTGTTTTGTGGTCAGTGATGACCAGGTAGGCTGGGTTTCTGGTCCCTTTTTAAAAATATTTTTAATGTTTATATTATTTTCTGATATTTCTGATTTTAGGTCTTCTAGATTGTGTTCTGTATTTAGACCCCGTAGAACGAATGCGTGGGTACTTTCATTCTTTTTGCTGAATGTGTGAAATACTAGGTTATCGGATTGGAAGTATTTCTTCAGGTTATTGATGAAGGCTTCTTCTGTTTCAACGAATACGTTCCAGGTGTTTCTTCCATACCTGAAGTGGAATTTTGATTCTTCCCCGATAACTGTCTTTATTATATCAACAGTCGCTGAGTGTTTTTCGAAGACACCGTGTATGACGATAGGGGACAGTTTTATTTTGGGTTTCGCAACGGGGGCTGGTGTTTCCGGGCTGTCATCTGTTTGTTCTTCCAAGACATCGAACCTATTCTTAATTGTGATATGTGGATGTGGGGCTGCGGTGTCCATAGGCGCTGGCGCAGGATTGCCTCCTGGATGGGTTTGAGAGGGGTTTGCCTCGTCCTGGATCTTCTTCCGTTTGGCGGTGATAGTTGAATTTATCGGAAAGTTTTCGAATCTTTTCTCCTTCGTACCCGATTTGTTCATGATTTTAGTCATTGTATTATAAATGTGTCTCTATCACTTGTAACAGTTTAATATTTAGTCTAGCTATACGCGAATCACTATATCACTTAACACAACACAATGCACTACTAATAAACATTTTAAACACATGGGATAACTTACCAATGATATACTACAGAAATGATCCTGTGAAGTTTGGCCTCATTAGTATCCCATACATCTCAGAGAGAAAATATTCATAAAAAAACTTCGATATTTGAAGCAATTGGTTGTGAAGTACAGAGTAAAATATTACAAAAAACTAGAGCAGTGACATCCAATTGCGTTAAAATGAAGTTTCACGTCTCCAATCAAATGCTGAAAAAGAAATCTGTACTTCCTTTTTCACTGTATTCATTCCGATGATTACTGTTTTGAATTCATTTATGTTTCAAAAATGTTCTCGGTGTGGCCTCCGTAAAGGCAAAGAATTTTTCTTTTTCTTATATACCTGATATTAAAGTATTGTTTTCTTTTTCAGCTTCTGTAATTCTTGAAATATTTAAGTACATTGCTTCGTAAAATATTAGTGATGTCGATATTTCCATGAATATGAGGAATCTTAGCTGGCATAGAAACTTGAGGGATTTTTTTCTCGAGCTTACCACACTAAACCGAAGCAAATATAGTTAACTACACGAATTTCTTCGCGACGTAGTTGGAACCACGACGTCACAGTTAACTACTCCAGTAAACCAATACGTAAATCTGGTTTGTAGTGTGGTTACTTGAAAAGGGAGAGAGGGGGACGGACACTTTCCTTTGCACTCATCCGCCATAACTTACCACACAGGGCACAAAGATAACCATGACGTCATTAAGTTGACTAACTACACTGTTGTAGTTAGCTCGAGGAAAAATCCCTTTGAACTCTCCTAGGCACCCCGTAGCCGTAGGGTCTGGGAGCCCAGGTGTTGAATCTTTCATTTAATCAGGGCCGGACTGGTATGGTTGGGGCCTACCAGGAAAAATATTGTAGGGGGCCCCAGAGCGCTTGTCGCGGGCACCTCCGGAAGCGAGTTCGAACATTTGAGACTAGGAAAAAGTAACAAAAGTACAAGAATACAATACATTTGATTTAATTATTAAAAAATAATATATAATTATATAATCAATAGTTTGAGACTCCCAACTAACAATTTATGTTTTATAAATGGCCCGAAAACGTTTACAGAACTTTTTTTATAAAATAGGAATATCGATATAAACGTTCTTACAACGTTTATACAACGCCTTTAAACCCAAAAAGGGCGCACTCTTGTGCAGCAATTTTGTCCTTTAATTTGTTTTGTTATGGCTTCCAGAGCTATTACCGGATAATTATCTAAACATTTACAAAATAGGTATAAAACATAGTTTGCAACAATTATAAAACAGCTTTATTGAAAACAGTTATAAGACGAAACATTTTTTAATTATCATGACAATTATATAACATTTATCGAGCTAGAATAAAACAGTTTTAAAAAGTTGTTTTATCATCTCAGTACGAGCATTTTGTTGTTAAAGTATACCCGCTGAGAATAATTCATTTTTTAATGGTCCTCAAGGAAGCAAGCATTGCAAATATTCTAATAAATGAAATATTTGTTCCAGTCAGTACGTCAGCCATATTACATTTAGTTCTGAATTGTACATATACAATACCGGACAGACAGAAAGTCGATTTGCCATCTGATGGTTGATTTTACTGCGAAAGAAAATTTTCTGCATAATATATGAGACATATATAACAAAATTTTCAAGCGCCTCAAATATACTAGTTATTTTTGGTTTTTAGGAGGAATGATAAAAAATTTAATTGTGTATTTTTCCCTCATTTTGACTTACATTGTGAAAAAACATTTCAAAGAGTGCATATTTTACCACAATATAAATACTAAAGTAGTTAGTTAAGACATTTTATCATTAAAAAAATTATTTTACGTAATACACTCAAAAATGGCCGCCGTAAAGTGAAGTTAGAGCAACACAAAATATGGCTTATTCCATGGTATAAAATACTTTAATCACTTTGAAAGTTCTTATAAAATATTTTTGATTCAAGAGAACTCCTTATAAAATGTATACTTTCGTTATACAGAGATGTACTGCAGGAAAAAAGGGTTGGTATAAAAAAACATATTCATACTTGCATATAGGATTATCAATATTGATATTCTTGTGCATTATGTTCATGTAATGAAGATTTATCCCTAATAGTACATTTATCGAACATTAACAAAACGGGTAGTATCAGCGTTGTTTAAATGCTTCGGGTGGATCAGTTATAAAACAATTTGCTCTCAAATATGTCACACATGCAGCAACAGCAGAATTGATTTGTGTCTGGCGCAACATCTCCGCTTATGTTTTAAGAGCAAAAAGGTTTCATTGTTAATGTTGTTCTTCTGTTTGAAAAGTAAAATTTTATTGGTAGCTGTCTTGCCTTTTTGTTTTGGACTAAGTTAAGTTAAACATTCGTTTTTCAATATGAATAAAAATAAGACAGTATTTAATATAGTATGGTAGGAGGATTTTCAATATAGTTGAGGAAGGGGGATTTTATGGGCGTCTCAAAAACATTATTAAAATTTATTATTTCACTGCTAAACATATAAGGCGTTGTTCCGTTTTGTAATTCTACATATTTCATAGCAATAACCTGATTCTCTCTGGTATGAAATCATTTATTACAGTTATCATGGGCCGGAGCAAAAGTCTCAAATTCAATTCTATAGAAAAAACGTCAAACTTTTAGTTTTCACAATAGGAAATAAGTAAGAACGGAAACAAATAGAATTTTTGTTCAATAAACTTATTTCATTTTGTATTATTTCGCTCTTTTTTTTCGCAATTTGGCGTAATGGCAGATTGCCGTTTCTTAGCAAGATGTTTTGGTAGCACTTCTTAACTTTTCCGTGAAATGCTCCACTTTTTTTTACTCTCTTCCATCTACCTTGCGAATTGATATTAATATGGTCACGCGACACTGATAAGATTAAAAAATGGTTGTAAAATGACCATCTGTTTTATAATTGTATCTATAAATGCTTTTTTGTCCTTATGAACATTTTTTCGTTTATAATTATTATTTTTAGTTTTTATTATGACCGTGTTCATGATAATTATATAATTTATATATTATTAATATAATAGTGTTTTAAGGTATCGTCTGGGTGCAATATGCTCTGGACAGCAATAATATCAGAAAGAAAACATTAATAAATTGATTTTGTAAATGTTTCGCATAGCGCTATTAAAACAGTTTTATAGATGTTCGCAAAGGAACTGACTACACTTCATCCATCGAGAGACGATACCGCTTCAAAACAACAAGGCGGAGCCAAATTCATCAGAACGGGTTTAATCTTCAATGTTTCAGATTTCAGATTTTCCGTTTGTTTCCATGTTAACCATACGCTACATAGATAGATCAGATTTCAGTTCAGTCGATAAATATCTTTCGTGGTGATTGCCCATATCGGCGCGTTCAATCGAACATATTGCGTGTTATAATTTTAAGAACAATGACGAGTTCTACAGAATCTGCCCAGGAATTCACTACAAAAAAGCGATCGAATAAACGTGCATGTAGTAGTACGGAAAAAAGCATTATAAATTATATTTATACTTCGACAATGGAATCGCGTCCTGAATCTTTAATATCGGAAACAGTTAAACAGACTGCTTCTACCAGCAGAGTAGGTGAAGCTTCTGTGTACAGAATTATTAGGGAAAAGAAAAATAGTACAGCAGGATTTTCTTCACCGAAAAAAAAGCCCAGAAAAACCATACAGGACAAAGTAGATGATTGCGATAAAACTGTTATACGACGAATTGTACATCAATTTTTTTTCGGAACGAGATACCAACTATAGACAACGTTCTTGGAGCTGTTAACGACGACGAAAGCCAAATTTTAAACGAAGTACTTTCCATAAACTTCAAAAATCATAAGATTTCAAATATGTACGTAGGGGTAGAAATAGTGCTTCATTAGAACGAGAAGAGATTATTTTATGGAGACGAAATTTTTTGAAATCTATTAAAAAATTTCGGGAAGAAAATAGGAAAATTTATTATTTAGATCAGACTTGGGAAAATGCAGGACATACAAAATCTCATGTGTGAGTCGACGAAACGGTGAAATCTTTCAGGCAGGCGTTTTTGTCAGGTCTCTCACCAGGTCTAAAAAATCCATCCGGCAAGGGAGAAAGGCTGATTATTACACATATTGGGAGTGAAACATGTTTTGTAGAAGGTGGCCTGTGGGTTTTCGAATCAAAAAAGGGTGGCGACTATCACGAGGAAATGAACTCCGACGGCTTTGAAAAGTGGTTTGCGAATATTCTGCCTCTTTTAGAAGACAACTGTGTAATAGTTCTCGATAATGCTCCTTACCATTCGCGAAAAAGTGAAAAAGTAAAAGATTGGTTAGGATCAAGAAATATCCACTTCGATGACGAAATGCTCAAAGTAAAACTTTTACAATTAGTGGCACCGTAAAAGACTGAATATGATAAATATGTTGTTGATCAATTGGCAAAAGTCCACAATAAAACAGTTTTGCGGTTGCCACCTTATCACTGTGAGCTCAATCCAATTGAGCTGATTTGGGCTGATGCTAAAAATTTTGTCGCGGCCAACAACAAGACTTTTAAATTTGCGGATGTCAAAATTCTTTTAACTAATGCCCTTAACAACATTACTCCTGAAAAATGGAAAAAATGTGTGAAGCATGTGCAGAATACAGTCGAAAACAAGTCCTAAGGGTTGGGGGTGAAAGTTTCAAATTTAAGAATTTTTTCGTTGTTTGTGTATTGAAGCTGAAGTGTAGGAGCTATGCACTTTAATCTTTGCACTTTTGATGAGTTCACTACTTGCATTGTATCCTGAGAATTTTGTTCATCTACTATATCCCAAACTCAAGCTAATGAGTGATCAAAAATACGACGAAACACTTCGATAAAAGATAGGTAGTGCCCCGGTGTCGCGCTTCGTTTGGCTCGTGTTGGCGGGGGCACTACCGTGCCCCCAGATTATAGCCGACTTTGTAAGTACATACATTGAACCCAAAACGACCAATAATTTTAAAATATATATTCATAAATAAATCACTCAATTGTCGTACCTAATACAGATCTGGAGAAGGCGGAGAAAGCACTAAACGGGAGCCAATGAAAATATTCATAACCTTGTAAGCGTACATTTAGTTGTTGACTTCCACTATCAGATCTCGCTGGATATGGTATAGTATCGGATAACACCAGTATAAGTCTATTATGAAACAAATTTGTTCGGTAAGCTGAGATGTTGTATAAAATTGTTGTGTAAACGTTTATGAAACAATATTATAATTTGTCGTGAAACTGTTTTGTATTTTTGCACTAAGAACGTTTTTACAACTCCTTTATAAAGCAAAATACTTCTTGAAAGCTTAATTGTGTCATTGGCAATTTGAATAAAACAAAATTGTGTTCAACGAGCAGTGACAAAGCAATTATAAAATAGCACCAACAGTAGGGAATTATAAAATATCTTTGCTAGTTGGGCTTTCACGACCGGATTTACTGATATTGAAAGTTCTCTGGGCTTATTGGCAGTGGTTCATTAGGAATAATTTCACATAACGATGCGATAGGCAGTGTCAGAAATTCAGCGTTCGAGGTACAATCTTAGACTAAGAATCCTCTGAAGATACTTACCGCAGTTGTAGGCGAAACGTTAGGTGAAATCATTCCTAATAGACCACGGCCAATGAGCCTAAAAGACTCTTTCAATATAAAAAAAATAATCACTCTGAACAAATCAAAACACTAACATAGTCTCTTAGGGCTTTCAATAAAAAAACAAAAATTAAACAATAATATAATCCCAATTTTCAGATTTCAAATAGGTCCAGTTCTCCAGAAACGCCTAATAATAGGCCGTCGAACTTGGTACACCCTGTATATATATAAAATATCGGTATAGTTCAATATGAAGAGATAGTTATTCTAATGAACATACAAAATGAACCAAAAAAAAACCTAATCCGTTGATCTGGTCAGTGCTCTTATAGTTCAATAAACAAGTCAAAAGAACTATTGAACTTTCTTTGGCTAGAGCATGTTTTTCAAAACAAAACATGTTTCATAATCAAAATATTCATAATGTCGTTGTCGATATTAATAGTTATAACACTTTCCACATCATGAACATCAGTACCAACTCCAATGATTTCGTGACTGATGGTGGAACGTATTCTGAATTTTATCAATATTAATTTGGAAAAAACCGTTTCAGAATTTACCTTCAGAAAATTATTTATTATAAATTGCATCCATCATATTCGTTACCAAAAAAAAAACATTTAAATTGTATGAATTCTGGTTATGAGTTGTGACTAGGGCTGCCAACAGTCTTTTATTTCAAAGGACAGTCCTTTATTCCAAAGGACAGTCTTTTATTTCAACACCATGTTCTTTGATCTTTTGAAAGGTGTCAAAGGACTGCAAATGTCATTTGAAATCCAAAACTCTGAATGAAAACCTTTAAATAACCAAAAATAAATTGTCCAAAATTTCCATACGCCATCAATTTATACTAGGTAGCGGTAGCGAAATCTTCATCCGGTGAATGCGCACATGTCATTTTGTCAATATTCCGCGTCTGAACCTAGTTCAGAAAATTAATCCTTCAAAATTGCATAGTCTACTTTACAACGAATTTTCTTGAACGCTCGTTTTATAACCAATGTTACCAATGAATGTCCAGGTTATTCGCTCGAATTGAAACAGCTGCATAGTTCACTTCAATTCACTTGATATAACCTATGCTTCAGAATATTTCCCGAAAAAATATGAAATTTTTCATAAATATACGTGATGTAGATATTTTTCCATTTTACACGTCATAATCTGGAATGAATACCTATTCGAACTACTTATTGATTCTTTCCCACTGAAAACGATTCAAACTCAGCTTATAACAAGGGCGCACCCAGGATTACATTCGGAACAAACTTCTTTGACGTATGGTAGAAAGTCTCAATTTTTCTATAACAAAAATGAATCTCGGTGGGGGGCTGCAGCCCATGGCTCCCCCCTTGGTGCGCCACTGGCTCTTAACAAATATTACAAAAAGTTCAAAATAATGTTATGAACTAGGTATTTTTGACTAACTGAAACCGTCTCTGTGATATTCATTTCCGTTATGTTGTCCCATGTTTCTGTCCTGTATTGTCATTTCAATGTTCAGAGTTTTCTCAAATTGAATGAGTTTTTGTTTGAAGCACTTTCGTTTTATTTTTATTTTTTGATAAACATATTATGTATTTTGTTATTTTTTTTAGATATTTCTAAATTTTTTCATATATATGTATTTTAGATATTTTGCGTATATTTTTCGTTTTCGTTTTTCAACCTAGTTGATATTTGTTAATGTTAAAACAGTGTCTTATTCTCATCGTTATTTATATATTTATATCTCGATGGTTATACTTGATGGTGTATAAACACCATCAAGTTATATTGTAATACGGAGCTATCGTATCTGCTATCATGAGTCATCATCCTATACCCCAAATTTCCATTTTTTGTTTTGTTTATTGTTTTAATTTAATTATTAGTAAGAATGGGTTTGGCCTGAAACCAACTGAACTAAAATAAAAGGAAGATGTTCAAATTTAAAGAAATGAGGAATTCTTTTGAGGGTACATTTGTTTCGACACAAAAATACAGGTTATTCCATGTAACTGTAATTTCGTATAAATAACTTTTTGCTGAAAAAAATATTATGTTTTTTTACGACTCCAATTCGTTATAAAGAAGACTGATCAAAATAAACGTAGAAAAGCAAATTTTCTTTGTTTTGAAAAAATATTTTTCATTATTTATCTAAGATTTTTAACTTTTTCGAGATTTTTGCATATTAATAAATTGTTTATCGTTATTTATATGCTTATCCCTTATCAAATTATAATACGTAGCTATATATCTACTATCATTTGTAATCATCTGAATATTTCACCTAAATTCTTTGTGGTCATTTCAAAAAATGTGTGAAAATGTTTGGAAATGCTTGGGAATGTGTGGAAATATTTAGAAATTCTTTGAACATTTTCAAAGGTTGGAAATGTACACAATTTTTGATCGTAATCACCCCCTAGTACGACCGTCTTATCGCGTCAAGCAGTGGAAAATGGATGGACTCCGAACTTCGGATTTTCATCAGTGTGCAGGAACATTGGTACATCGGGACATTTTTTGGGTGTGAAAACACCTCTGTGTATTCCAAAGTTGATAAATATGCGAGAAATCCAACAAATCGTCTCTTGTCTGACGATGACGTGATAACGTTACTCGTCCAATCATTTTTGTCCGCCATTGTCATGTACAATTGGATTTGGTGTGAGCGAGCCGTTTGCTAGGTCAGTTGGGGTTAGTATAATTTCTTCCTGATGTTCAATATGTTCGATCCAACATATTGGATGAATGAACGAACGCGTTGCGTGTGCAGCTGTTTTGCTGTTATGTTGCATTTGTTTATGAAGTTTGTGTTCATGATGGCTACCATCTACCAATCGTAGTGAGTGAATTGAAAAATGCTGCGAGATTTAAAAATCCAGGTGGTAAATTTAAAACAAAACTTTATTGTGAAAATGTGACTTATTCTCGTGCTTGAAAGGCAAAAATAATTGCTTCAGAACTTTTCATCTACGATTTACTAATAATGAGATCATCTGATATCCATCTCATCGGACATATTTTTTTCATACTTTTCTTAGAATTAAATTTTTCAAAAAAATTGTATAACGTTTCAAGTGTTTGGTGAGCCCAATTCCCAAATATAAACTTGATATCACCTTTTATATGATGTCGGGACTCGGGAGGATATTAGAATAGGAATAGAGGATGCAAGGCTAGTCAAAATATAAATTTCAACAAGTATATTTCCAGAAAGCTATACATTAAATACATTATTAATAATTTTTCGGCACATACTACTTATTTATTAACAAATTTTTTATTTCGCTACATTTTGAATTCATCATTTTTTTCTATCAGATGGCTTTGAATAAGGTTTACCGCCATTTTTTTGCCATTCTTTTTCAAATTCACTTTCCAAAATTTCTGCACCTCTCTTTCTTGTTAATCCAGTTTCCTCCAAAGAAAGTTCGCACATTTGCATGTCATCTTTACCTATGGAATAAAAACTTTGTTCACTTTATATTATCCATATCAATCTCAATATTATTGTGAAATTCATGCCTAGACCTAAGGTTGGTTTCACAAAACTTTGTTTGTACCGTTAAATTAATTGGAACCACCACGATTCGTTGAAATTTCAAAACGAGTGATTCGATTGGTTCAAATTTACGTAAGTTTTTTTAATCGCACAATTAAAGTTTTGTGAAACCGACCCCTAGACTTTGTTCAATTAATTGTTCGAAAATTAAAAGGAGAAAACTTCTGCTCCAACATTTTCTGAAGAAAACAGTTACTATGCCAATTTGTTGTACATTTTTGTGACGAATGATTGCATGGGTCATTCCCTTATTTCTCCTCCTAGTTCATTTTTTGCATAATTAACGATTTTGAATTCACCGACATTTCAGTAATCAACAGAAACCGGAAAATTTTAGTGCAGTTTTGAAATCTGGAATTTATTTTCTTCAAAGATTCCTGCAGAGATTTAGTCAAATTCTTCTTTTTCTTTCTTTGCAAAAACTGATTTTTCCTTGTAACAAAAACAATCTCCATGCAATGGAGACGGTGACACTGACGTTACAGAGTAGGCGTAAGCTGAAATCCACCCAACGCGCAATGGAGAGTGCCATGCTGGGGGTCAGCTTACGAGATCGCATCCGCAACTCTACCGTCAGAACCAGAACAAAAGTCTGCTGTGTTACCGAAAAGATAGCAAGACTGAAATGGAGGTGGGTAGGTCACATGGCAAGGAGTGAAGACTATAGGTGGATGAAAAGAACTCAACAGTGGAGACCTTGGTCGTGTAATAGAGAAAGAGGCCGTCTCCCTCTACGATGGAAAGATGACATCGTAAAGACAGTGGAAACGGGTTGGATGACAGTTGCCCAAGACAGACACGAGTGGAAACTTATGGAAAAGACCTACGTTCAGCAGTGTACGTGCGAGTGCTGAAGAAGAAGAAGAACAAAAACAAGGGTTAATAAAAAATCGAAAATCTTGGAAATCATCACTTGGAGCCGTTGAGTGGATATTCTGGAACCTTCTATCCGATTTCCAGAAATTATTAAAATACACATTGTGTAATTTCACAAACACGAAAAATAAAGCCAGACACTTCCTCAACAAAACTGCATCTGTTACTGGTTAATTTTCACTTTTTCAAATTCCTTAAACAGAAATTTATAATCGTAACCAATCAGCCGATGGCAAATTATCATTGAATTTCACGATTGTAGAAATCCAGCTTCTAAAAGAAGATCATCAACTTTTTATATGGAATTTTTTTTTACAATATTTTCACCAAAATTGTGAAGAAGTTTCATTTGATTTCAGATTTCAAAACTGTCCTTGTCTACTGGTAACTGAGATATCATAAGATGAAGACGAACGAATGATTCTCCATTCAAAATCGGATATCTCCGCGAGATGATGGAGCATATACAGGGTGCGGCACGGAGGATGGATGGTTTTAAAAAAATAATAAAAGCGTTAATTTTTACTCAAAAACACATTTATTGACGGAATCAGATTCTCAAGGAAATAGCATTTGAGACAGTCAAGTGTGGAAAATCACATCAGGCATGTGGTGGCCGAAATCGGTGATGCAGTGCTGGAGGCGCTCTTGGAAGTTCGCGTAGACACTCTCCAACATCGCTCTCTCAACTTGGGCAACTTCCACGCGAATAGCCCTTTTCAATTCGTCCAGAGTTCGGGGCTTGGTCTCGTATACTCTAGCCTTGAGGTGTCCCCATAACGAATTGAAAAGGGCTATTCGCGTGGAAGTTGCCCAAGTTGAGAGAGCGATGTTGGAGAGTGTCTACGCGAACTTCCAAGAGCGCCTCCAGCACTGCATCACCGATTTCGGCCACCACATACCTGATGTGATTTTCCACACTTGACTGTCTCAAATGCTATTTCCTTGAGAATATGATTCCGTCAATAAATGTGTTTTTGAGTAAAAATTAACGCTTTTATTATTTTTTTAAAACCATCCATCCTCCGTGCCGCACCCTGTATATTTAAACTGCATGAATTTTCCTTTGGTAGGGGAATCTGATCTTTCCCCTATGAAAAAAAATTAACTTTGAATTTTAATTGTGAAAAATGTATTTGAGAAGATTATACATATCAGTATTTCACTCAGTGGCAGATACATATGGGGGGCGTAGAGCTTCCCTCTTACAGAGCCCACATGAAGAAAATAAGTTTTTTCTGATTTCATTCAAACTTGAAAAATTAACCTGTTACTGAAAGGTATAGATTACCGATATCAAACTGACGAGAAAAAAATCCAAATTTTTCATCTTTCGGTTTTACATTCGACTAAGTAGTATAAACGTATAAACGAAAGTACGGAATTCCTCTTTGCTCCTTTAATGTTTGCAATAAGATAAGTTTCGCATCACTATAAATCTTCGACAATAATTTTGTTTCAGAATAATTGAATTATGTACTTAATAATGAATTAGTTCAAGTCGTGAAATTTAACTGGTTTTTCAAACGAAATAACATTAATAAATGAACAAACTGATGATATTTTCCTTCATACGAAAATTAAACTCCTTGTAATTTAAGTTGGATACAAAAATATTTTTTCACATGCGAAGAATATGTCCACACTTACCCGCTACCAGTAGTACCGCAGCTTTTTCTGGGTGCAGTTCCATTTGTCTTGCCACATACTGGCCATCAAAATGGGCAAACCAGAAGCCTTTTTTATTGGGATCTCCACGAGTGAATGGTATCCGGAAGAATCTTTGTTTATAATTATCATCCTTATTCACTTTTGGTTGTAGTCTTGGGGTTTTATTAGCAGATTCCATCACTGGAAAAGGCATTGACTTCTGAATGATAAATTATTTCAAGACTGAATTCAAGACTATGCACATTCAACCTTGGATGGACACTTTACTGCGTAACAAAGCTTCAGAAATCTTCGACATAAATCAGAGATTCAATGGTGTATCATTATTATGGATATTTTGAGTAATTTATGAGCTTTCATAATAAATAAAAAGGTTATTCGGCACTATCTATGTATATCTATATAATAGTATAAATGTGAAAGTCTGTGTGTTTATTTGTCTTCTATGGTCTCAGGAACCAGATGATCGATTTTGATGAAACTTTTTTTACAATGTAGAGAACTTATTTTTGGGAGGTTTTCATGTAGAGTTCATTCATGTATCACGAAGAAATGAGAAAAAATATTGATTTTTCATGAAAATGTTGGTAATAAACCCGGTTTTTTCAGGCTTTTACGGCCGACTCTGGGTAAACTATGAGAGATAGACAGGCTTAGTCACAGGCAATTTCGTAGTGCTCAAAAAGTTCTACAGAAAAGTCTGCGACGGCATATGTCTAAGTGCTGAGGACAACCCACGATAACCATTTTTAACATTTTCAGTTCAATTCAAAATAATGTTCAATTTGAAGAGGGCTCCTGAAATGAATTCATATAAAAATGAACATGACTGTAATCTGCGGCATTTATTCCTGATGAAAAATGCGTTTTCAAGTATAGTTTTCTAATGAATACTTTCCAAGTAATTTGAGCAAGAAATTATTAAATCTATGCGAGATCGGTTTGTCAGGTAGTCACGAGCCTATCTCTCCTTAGATACAAGGTAATAAAAGAGGGGTCTCGATGGACCTAAAATCTACAATCAGTACCGCTTAATATTATGCGAGCAGAGTTGCGGGTTTGAGCTTATATTAACTATATAACATAACATTGAAAGAGTTATTAGGAATAATTTCACCTAACTTTTCGCCTACATCTGCGGAAGGCATCTTCCGCAGGATTGTAACCTTGAACTATTTATATAACAAAACATACGATAGGAATCTATACTGTTCAACTAAGACGGAATCTGATAACATTTGTTCCAAATGGATGGTTTAACTGAAGATTTTTAACTCATATGTGGCCCAGAGAAATGTTATAATTAAGATTTCTAAAGAAATGATGTACGCAATTTATGGGCGATGTTTTTTGTACTATCATTTTATTCCCATAATAAAAATCGATGTTACGCCACTGCAAACCGGGAACAATTGAAAGCCATATTAGTATACATTCGCGGACGCCTTCATATTTCATTTATGCTTCTTCCATTCTTTCTTCGATGGTACGAACAGTGTAACTTGAACACTCTATGACAGTAAGATAAAAAAAAAAGAATGTGTGGCCTTCCAAAACATATTCGTATAAAATTTCATTACAATGTTGGCAATAGTTTAAAAAATTGTTTCCTTTAACGTCCTTCGTCTTGAATTCGGATGGCGAAACGAACAATTATTTTTCTACCTATCCCAGAGACAGGGTCATGTTTTTTTGAAACACCAGTATAAGCGGCTTTTACAACATAACGCAATGTATTTAATTTCAAAGTTGGAGAAGATATTCTCTATGTAGCCAAGGTTGTGAATATTGCGTGGAATTTTTGAAATTCGTACGTTGTTTATTATAGTGGTGATTGATATAGGTAATATTTTCATGATTGTGTTCTGAAATAATTCACAGATAGGTATATTTTCGATGGAAGAGCGGCTTTCCATCAACCTAACGAAATTTAATCAACACTTCCCAACTCGGAGAGGCTTGTTGCACGAAGAACAAGTCTTAGTGTATTTTTCTTTAGAGAGTTAAGTGTTTTTGGGGAAGATTCAAACCATAGAAATATCTCACTAAAAAAAAATCTATTTAGAAAAATATAACAAAAATAGAAATTGACCATATACCAACTGGTTCAGCCGTCTGTATCTCAGACTGACAAACGCAATTTCATATACAGATACAAGTTAACTCACAAATTTGATTAACGAATTAATTACAAACCAAAATAAAATGACAATTAAGATTGAGAGGTGATGAGATGGGAGATTTCAAGACTGTTGAACTCTAACTCACTGATACATTTAAAAATTGAAAAAGTCTGACCTTGGCTTTCCCTCGAAGAGATGATCTACGTACTCTGAAAATAACACTTCCGTTTCACTTAACTATCGCGACAAATGCCGTGACTTCCGATCGCGCTTCCCGACTCGCAAAAAAACCAAGTTATAATGAAACTCTTCCTGACTGACTTAAACCGTCGCCCGTTTCACGATCTTTTTATCTTCCTTTACTTTCGCGAGTACCCTGGGAAGGTATTCCCGTTTCGCCTTCCCCAGATCTAATCACTTCTTTTCTGAGCAATATTCAGGGTTTTTTCTGTCGCGTCCCGAAAATGTACTCTCTTCTCCTTGACCTATAATTATAAATAATACCGTCGTATGTTTTTCTTAAGTGTGAAAGTGTTAGTTTTCATGAGCTCGAAGATCCAGAACTCCAATAAATCCCCCATTTTTATTTATAATAAACCATTCGAAAACGATCGTTTTTGACTGCAAGTTCCTTATCAATATTGCATTCTAATGTTCATGCCGACGGGGTCATAATTTTATTTGGGGCACAGTCGAGTTTCAATGCGTCTGCTTGTTAAATAAACAACAGGGCTGTGGCCGGATCTGTTTTATGCTTGATGATTGAAGGGTAGGTCCTAACTATGATAACCTAGCTGTAAACCCGATATGCGTTTCTCGGATACTGTATCGTATTAATAGGTTTCAGTCTTGAATCGTTAAATGAGGAAATTACCAATTTCCCCATTTATTACAGTTCTTTATGTTCCTAGAACAAGAATGATTGAGATGTTTTTACTGTAAATAATACAAATACAAAATTATCAAAAGCTTCTCACACAACAAGTTTGTTATAATTATTTCCAAGCTCATTTGCAATAATATATTATCGTTAAAAGAAGTCAGATTGAAAAAAAAAGAATTCTATTAACGGCCAATATTTCTCTGATGATATCAATGTTTGAAATGCAATAATTGTTGAGAATTTCTTACTTTCATTTTTCAATTGATGAATGAATATCATTGAGTGCCAAATTTATCAAATATGCAGAGTATTTTTTTAAATAGTCGTCCAAAATGAGGAATGAGTCGCAAATTTGAAATAACTATTGCTATATTTCTAACTGAATCAATTCATTAGGTACCTTTTCACTTACACTCTTTGGCGCACGATTCAATCGCGCGCGATATGAGTCATACGGGTTAATCGATAGCGAAAGAGTTAGATTTTTCACAAGTCTAAAAACCGAGCGGAAGATTACCCTTACACTATTTTGCTTTCGTCGATTGGAAAGGTGCGTTCCTGTCAGGAAAGAGCGTTATTGTAACAACTAGTAGTTAGACGTCCTCTTCTCCTAATAGTTAATTTCTCGACGACTGACGTGTTATCGTATAGACAAGCATTTACGTTGCTCGTGCCTCCTGTCGCTGAAATACAAGGCCTGAATCATAGACTTATCATAAAGGCTTAGACAACGACTTATGGGACCCACAGATTTAGTTCATTTCCATCCGTTCGAATCGGCGTTCCAAATATCAAGCGCCGTCAGGTATTACCGACGACGGTTTTCGCACCACAACCCCGGTATTCGATAATTTCGGAACGACGATTCGAATTGCGGCGATTCGAACGGATGAAAATGCTCGAAGTCTGTGAGCCCCATTAGGATAAAAGGTCTTTGGCCTGAATCCTCTTAGGGCCGCATAATCAATGCTCAATTATATAGCGTAACTCTGAGTTACAGTCAATCTAAGGTAGAGAAAACCTGTTTGTAACTAGACGTTAGTGCTTTTCAGGTCAACGTTCCAAAGGCAATAAAGTTGAATTCGATTTTTGATTAAACTAAAAAAACCATTGTGAAAAACCCTGATATTTTCTTCAACTATCAATTCAATAATAATGAATATAGATACCACTTATCTAGAGATGGAAGCAATAAAGAAGGTTGAGAAATATTTCAGATAATTTGCCTATTCATAAACTGATTATCTTGTATTATTCACCTGATCTGGGCGCCCTTTCATTTTCATTCATGATGTTGCGTCGCTGATTCTTTGCTTTCCAAGCGTGGTAAACCTTCAATCTACGATGGAACTCATGGCGGCAAGCTTCCAGTAGATCGATGTCGCAAGATGTGTTGATTGTGTCCCTCAGGTCAGAGTACTTCCATTTAGATAAATCATATTTACCTTTACTAAGGGCTGCTTGTTGGTTTTTCACGGCTTCAGACCTGTAATATGTATATTTTCATTACAAGAGATAAATGTGATACTTTTGATAAAGAAATCGGGGAATTAACGCAGAATTGCCTGCACGTACTTTCAACTTTAACGGTTCATTAAAATTCTAAACCTACATTAAACTGGTTCAGGGTGTCCATACCCAATGAAATCTTCTGATAATGGGAGATCTAAATTTTAAAGAACCGATTGAATTTTGATTGACGTTCGTGCAACTCAGCACAAGGGATTAGAGCATTAGGTCAGGTTTGAAAAAATTTAAACACTAGGTACCTACACATAATTATTATACCGAAGGTTTGGTGGCCAGAGGAACGATAGAGTTGTAAAAAGAGGATGATTGTGCGAGTAAGAAAATAGTATTGAAGTATTGAAATTAGTTTTGGGATTTGTGGCTTCCTAATTAATGAAAAATGTCCAATATTTCAAGTAAACAACATATTTATATTTTTTGGCACGGCATAAATTCAAGATAACTCTTCCAGATATTTGAAGTTATATAGAAGGATATACAGTAAGAGTTTATGCCATGCGATCACGTTATGAATTTCATTATGGTATAACCATATTTGTGATTATGGATGGATACGGTTTTTTAGTAAAACTTACTTCGGATCAAAGGTGAAAAAAAAAGGATTATCTGCGTCCAGCAATCTTTAATTCTGACAAAAACTAAAAAGGCGCTTTATGTCTGCCAAACTTACGAAAGTAACGGTAAATATTTATTCTGAAGACCACTGAAAGTTAATGAGTCCCCCCCCCCAATCTGAACTCTCCAATCCTTGCGAACAAAGATTATATAGTATACCCTATAATTAGTCCAGTAAACGAAGGTCTGAAATCACTTTTTTCGGAAAGAGCTGCATTTTGGATATATTGATTTCACTAGAGCATTAACTCATGGTCAAAAATGCAGGTTCCCACATTTTCAGGAACCTTGGAAAATTCGTGAAAATGTCGAAAAAGTAGCTGAAAAGTAGCTCCTGAAGATGCCGGACACTCGAACTGGCGAGGCGTCGAGAACTGGTCTACGACGATGGCCTAAATGCTCGAGAGAACATGTCGCAAATATAATTTCAGTTTTTTCGCAGATTTAAAAGATAGCTGTCTTCATTCTTGAACTCACATAGCATTTGTAAGGGTGCTGGCGCATTTCGCCCTGCAGTTCATAAACATATACATCATAAGAGGGAATAATAAAACCCTCGGTAAAACCACAAGCTCTCTTGGAGCGTCTTCGGCTATCCGAACGTAATGAAGTTAGCAACTGAGGACGCCATTACATAAATGCACCTCTAATTAGCCAATATTAACACCGCGAGAATGCGAAAAGCTAAGTTTACTAGAATTTTCCGCTCTACAACTTTTGTTTGAAACTTTTTTCGATAAACCTTCTAGTTTCCGAGAAAACGTAACTTTTTCGACATTTTCACGAATTTTTCAAGGTTCCTGAAAATTTGGGAACCTGCATTTTTGACCATGAGTTCCTATTCTAGTGACAATCATTATATCAAAAATGCAGCTTTTTCCGCAAAAAAGTGATTTCAGACCTTCGTCTGTGCGCCGATAATCCTATATTTTTCATCTTATACTATGAATTTATGGAAGTTTAAAAAAAACCCCAAACTTTCGATTTTTTCATGTGCGAGGATCAATCAAATTAATATAATCCAATTCATACAGACAAATAACATTAGACATTCGAATCAATAGCGGATATGTTTGGATTGAGTAATAATAATTACAGGGCGAGTTTCTGACTTGTATATATATTTATACATAATAATCCTGAGGTCGAAAGAAACACCTTTTTCTATACCATATTTTCCGATTTTGTTCAGTTGAAAATATACGATTTCATCGAATGAAATTTTTTCGGCAGATAGGTTTTCAGTGCTGTGATGGATCTTTTCCGAACGAAAAATTTCACCCATATCTTTCAATTTATTCATTATGACCATTGCATATACCATGACATTCCATAAATATACCGTTTGATGAATATTTAGCCTTTTTAGGGCCGCATTATCAAAGCTCGGTTAAACAGTGTAACTGTAAGTTACGGTCAAACTCAGGTAGAGAAAACCTGTTTGTATCTGGAAATTAGTGCTTAACTGAGCAACGATAATGCGGCCCTTAGAAAATAAATGTGTTCAGCATATTTTATCCTGAAATTCGAGTAATTTAATTAAAAAAAAATTAATATACATAACTGTGAAATCCAAAAAATTTTGTACTTTGGCTGAATGCACCTCTTTTCAAACGCTTGGAATATGAATGTGTTCAGCATATTGTATCCTGAAATTCGAGTAATTTAATATTAAAAAATTCATATAACTGATAAATCCAAAAAATTTCGTACTTTGGCTGAATGCACCTCTTTTCAATCGCTTGGAAAATTTTCAGAGGGCACATTCTTAGGGGTGGCATAGCTCATTATGAAAATTCAAAATGGTTATATACTTTATTCCAGTTTTAATAAGAAGCAATGGTGTACCGGAAAACTGATCTCCTTGACCTCGAGAATCTACCGCTGAAATATATGTAGGTACAAGTCGAAAATTCGCTCAGGTTTCCAGAATTTGCATAGTTCATTATGAACATTTCTTATTTTTTTCTAGGCAGGATCGGAAAAATGATTTCTCTAAACAAGAATTTCTTTCGACATATCCGGTATAATACTATTAATACAAAATGGTTCGACTAATATTCGATTTTTATGTGTTGTGGTTATGTCATGTAATGTAATCTAATTGGTCTGTACATGATATAGGGTTCAGAGTGTTAAGCCTTGGTTTCCTCGAAAGCGATGTAACAGCTTGCGGAAAACGGTTCTAATATAAAAACAAACGCAATCACAGCAACCGTTAACGAACTGTTTCTCGACGCAATGCCTAACCGCATTCACTATACCGACATATTGCGTTGAGCTGACCATCACCGCATCCTTAAAAAGCACTGCTGATGTTTTAAAGATGAACCAAGAAAAAAAAATTGGCACGTGGAATGTACAGAGTATGAATCAGGCCGGAAAGATGGCCAATATAGTGAAAGAGATGAAACGACTACAGATGGACATACTGGTCTGCAGCGAAACAAGATGGCCAAACTCCGGCCACTGCATAATAGACCAACACCACATATATTTCTCTGGAGACAATACCACCAGAAACAGAAATGGAGTGGCAATAATTCTAAATAACCAAACCAATATGACCGTAAAGGGATTTATTCCTGTTTCGAATAGAGTCGCGTTAATCAAGATCAATGCTAAACCATTTGAACTTAACATCATACAGTATTATGCACCGACATCCGAAAGCAATGAACAAGAAATAGAGAATTTCTATGAACAGCTTAGAACTGCTTTTAAACACACAAAGAAGGAAGAAATAAACATAATTCTAGGCGACATGAACGCTAAGATCGGACAGGGAAGGGCTAGCTCGCAACAGGTTGCTAGCTCGCACTAAACTTCGACTAAAGAAGATAGTCAAAAAGAAACCATCAAAAATGGCTGATGTGCAGAAGCTCAAACAAGACAACGTTCTCCAGCGAGCAAAAGAGAGGCTGAATAAGGAGCTCGAAAATATATCTGAAAACAGCATCAATGAAACAGAGATAGAAGATCTATGGAATAAAATAAAAGTATCTATAAACTCCGTCACAGAAGAAGAACTAAAACCAGACAGGATGGTGAAAAGACAGCAATGGATGACAGATTCTATTTTGGAACTTATGGAGGAGAGAAGACTACACAAAAACAGAGATAGTATAAAATACAGGGAACCACACAAAAAAGTCATAAGAGCAATTAGAGAGGCTAAAGAACGATGGCTTCAGGAAAGATGCGCCGAAATTGAGATGTTGCAGGAAAATCACGACAACTTTAACCTTCACAAGAAAATAAAGGAAGCAACAGGAAGATACCATGGACGGGTTCCAAGGATAATCTTGGACTCCAATGGCAACGTCATCACCGAGACGGACAAGAAAATAGCTAGGTGGAAAGAGTACATGGAAGAACTCTTCGGGGACGAAGACGTCGATAATGTGCCCGTACTGGTCGGCATCACACAGGAGGAAGCGGAATCAGCTATCAAACGTCTGAAAAACAACAAAGCTCCTGGGCCAGACCAGATTCATGGAGAAAGGGAGAAGTCAAATTACTGGACACAAAACAGATTAAGCTGCTGACCAACTTCTTCAACAAAGTTTACATAGGTGGCCAGTTGCCGAATGACTGGTTGCTGTCGACATCCATCCCGCTTCCAAAAAGAGGAACGCAACTAAATGCTCCGACCACAGAATAATCAGCTTGATGAGTCACATCCTAAAGGTTTTCCTACATATTATACAGGCACGCATATATAGAAGACTCGACGAGAGAATAAGTGACACACAGTTTGGCTTGAGGAAGGGACTTGGCACCCGAGAGGCCTTATTCTCAATACAGGTATTGATTCAACGAGCACGGGACGTCAATGCAGATGTCTTTGCGTGCTTCATAGACTTTGAAAAAGCCTTTGATAAAGTCCAACATGATGAACTTATCTCAATTCTACGTGAATCCGGAATTGATGACAGAGACACAAACATCATATCAAAGCTATACTTAGAACAAAAAGCCATTGTCCGAGTCGAAAACGAAACATCAGAAGAGTTCAACATAAGGAGGGGAGTACGCCAGGGTTGTACGCTGTCACTTCTTCTATTTAACGTGTACTCAGAACATCTTTTCAAGGAAGTATTAGACAACACAGAAGATGGAGTTGTAATAAACGGACAAGTAGTGAATAACCTGAGATACGCTGATGATACCGTCCTTATAGCAGATACTGCTGAAGGACTTCAGAGACTCATAAACCGTGTGGTGACTGCGTGCAACAGATATGGTATGAAGATTAACTGTAAGAAGACACACACATTAATTATTAGTAAAACCGCCATCGGCAACATACAATTCACCGCTAACAATATTGCTCTCACGATGGCCGATACAGTTACATATCTGGGCTGCACGTTGAATAAGGACTGGGATCACTCTCGAGAAATAAAGTGCCGAATCGAAAAAGCAAGAGGTACATTTAACAAGATGCGTAACATACTATGCAACCTATCTCTCAACATCCATACAAGAATAATAGTATTAAAATGCTATGTACTCTCAACCCTCCTGTATGGAGCGGAAGCGTGGACCCTTACGGATGCCTCATGTAAGCGCATAGATGCATTTGAGATGTGGTGTTACCGTCGCTTCCTCCGAATCTCATGGATACACGTGTCAAACAATACGGTGTTGCAACGTATCGAGGGACAACTAGAATATCTGCAATACGTCAAATGCAGAAAATTGGAATACTTCGAACATATCATGCGGAATGAAAAATACCATCTTCTTCAACTCATTCCACAGGGGAAAATAGAGGGCCGAAGGTCAGCAGGACGAAGACGAACATCGTGGCTGCGAAATTTACGAACATGGACTGGTATGACATCGATAGGTCTATTCAGAGCGGCAGTGAATAAGGTAGTTTGGACCAACGTGATAGCCAACATCCACAGAGGATAGGCACTTCAAGAAAAAAAAGATGTTTTGCATGGTACAGTTTTCTATGACGTCATTTGCCGCTTTATTGCGATTGCAATTTGTCGGTACCGCTTTCGAGAAAACCAAGGCTTTACACTTCATATATGGTTAGTTGGTTAGTACCTTTAATGTATATTTCATATTTTAGGAATTAAACTACAGAATTCTGTAGAGGCAAGGCAGTATAGCATTTAGCAGAGAACTTGGCAATTTTATTTCATTGAAATAAAAAATCCATAAATGCGATGAGGAGAATCCCGACCATAATGGTTCTCTTTTTTCGCTTCAACAAAATATTAAGAACATTATTGCCTCTCAGCGATTGGTGATTCTAATTCCAGATGTTAAACACTTTAAACAGAACCCGATTCCAAAGAATTAAAACGTACATCAACGTTTCAGTACAATTTATTTTACAAGGTGCTTCAAATAGGAGTTTTTCTAAATTATTTTCAATAACTAATTGAGATGGAGTTTTTTATTTTAAGTAATTTGGAAACAGCCTTCGGTATTTGAAGGACTTGGGTATTTCCAATCGTTAAATATTCAGTATTTGAGTTAAGATCTTCACTACTTTACTTCACTGCTTATTGCAGGCGCTAAAGACGAAAAGAGAACAAACGAAATAATCACAGCATTCCACGACCTTCGTGTGAGCATAGCATAAAGACATAATTATCCAAATTTTTTTCTACAAATAAGATAAGACTTTCACGACCGGATATCATGACATTACTAAAGTTTTTTTTTGGGATCCATAATAGACAACTGAAATTACATAGTTATATTAGTAAGAAGATGTTATTTTGCTACAATCTGTATGAAATACCTGTTGAGTTTGAAGGACTGCCGAGCAGAATCCACTCCACTGCTGTATCATGTAAAGAAGCATGAAAATTAGGCAGTCACATAGACATATGATGAAGGAATATAATGAATACATTTGATAATGATTTGGTATATAAATATTACTTTGAGCAGTGGTGTTTAGTGTGAACAACCACTAAAATGTGTTCTATTATCAGAAGTACTATGGAAAGAAAAGGTTAATATCTAGGGATCCCTAAATTTGCAGTTGAAATCTGATGAGTATTCAAAAATGAGTTTCAAGGAGGTCTCGTTAACATTAAAGGGTTACTGAAACTCTAAAACTATTTTTAACAAGATATTAGTCATGGATACCTTATTTGAAGAAGGAATAAAATTTTAATGACCCTTTAAATTTTGATAGACCTTCTTGAAACTCGAAGGAAGTGAGAAATGTGGAAAGACATCAGAATTCTTAATTAACAATGGGAGATTGAAAAGAAATTGTTGGTATCTATTTATTTACCAAATCATGGAAGTCAGAAAAACTTAAAGACATCATTTATATCAATACTTACTTCCTCATCAGAGGTGGGCTTTCTTCCAATTGACCATCACTTTCTTGTGCTAATCTGAGAGCTAGTTCATGATCCTGTCTTTCTTGCTCTAAACGTTCTAGGTAAAGTTTTTCCTCAAGCGCTTCTTTTTCAAGATTAGCCTTATGCGCGGAAGCTAGTTTCGCTTCAGCTTCTACCTTTAACGAAAAATATGATAATTTAACAATTGAATTACAAAGCAAACATTTTCATTATCATCAGGTACTGCAATTGGATATTTTCCACTTTCTATAAAACATGTGAGCAAATTGAACAGCTCCAACATAAGATGTATACAGCGTTAAGTACATCAATTTTAACGGGAAATTGCCCAGGTATTATGCGATTTCCAGCAAGGGATATGTAAAGACAAGACATTAACATAAATGACCCAGTTGTGAAGGACAAATGGGGCAAAATGAAATAATATGACAGTTAAAATGAAATCGATGAAAAAGAAACTTGCAAGTATCAAAATTGAATACTTGAACAGCTTTATGAAGGATGAAACATTGCAGCACTTTTTTCATTCACCAATGGTTTCATATTGCTGAGTGAAAAGTTAAAACGAATAATTCAATTACAGAACGAAATATAGATTGAGGAGATTAGCGTCATATCGGAGATTTCATATGCATATTCAATACCTGTTTCATTCTTTCCTCTTCTTCCTTCTTACGTTGAATTTCCATTTCAGCTTTTAATCTCCTCATTTCTTCTTCTTTCTGCTTCTTTTTCATCTCTTCTTCTCTACGTTGCTTTTCTCTCTCCATTTGTTCTTGAAGTTTTTTCAGTCTTGCTTGCTCCTCTGCCATCTTTTGCTCCTCTAATTTTTTTTGTACTTCTTTTCTCAGTCCATCTATTTCATGTTCAAATTTGTTGAAGATATCGTTACAGTCTACTTCTGTTAATCTTATATCACTCTTAGGGAAACACAAATTAAAACTTCATTCATTTACTTTCAAACTCTCTTACCTTGATACTCTGTAGAGTTGAAGATATATCATCCTTCAATTTTTGTATCGATTTATTGATATTATCTCGACTTTTAATCTGAATAGAATTCTCTTGAATACTACCTAGATTCTCATTCAAACTTTTTAATTGACGAGTCAATCGTATTTTGGGACCATATTTTTTCTTGACTAAATAACCTCTTACGTGCTTTTGTATTAGTACTAGGGAACACATTCTGTATTTCATCATGTTTTTGACTAAAAAAATCGAAAAACTACATGTGGGATTCATATGAACCGATAAGTGTAAGATTAATTCGAGCGTTTTCTAGAGTTGTAATGATTGAAAGACTGCCACAAGTTTCATATTTTTAATGACCCCTCTAACTATACTGGTATTTCAGTAAGAATATAATATGACAAAAATTTTGAATTATTTTACCATCAAACTACGAGAATTTCTATTGGTTGAGTCAATTGTTGATTTAGAATGCCATGTGAGGCTCCAAATAAAATTACAATTGCCTGTCAGCATTACATAAAGTTAGGAAGAGGTGGAAGATATATATTCAATCACTTTCATTTGCCTCTTCATGATATTTGAAAAATTGAAGTGTGAGGCTGAATAACGAGTCAAATTTCCGGAAATTATTCGTGTTATGTATCATATTCATACTCTCTAGTGTTACAATTCGCTCATTTTATTTGATGAAATTGTGACTTACTTTTGATCACAGCCAAAATGCCGAATTGACACTTCAACCAACGAGATTTGACCAGGAATTTTTTTATTTTTCCGATCATTTCTTTTAAGTTTTCTGGGTCTGATTTCATAATTTGATCGAATTCACAGAACTTTCCTGGTCTAAAGAATACCCTAGTTATGCCAAATTTGTAATCCTTGTCATGTAGATTCAGACTGTGCAACATCGCCTACAAATATAGATGAATTATAATTCATTTGGATAGATATAGTAGATAGCCTATTTATTAAAATACAAATCAATATGAACCGGAAAACAAAGCAAGGTTTCAGATCTGATTCTCACTGCAGGCCCGGATCTAGGAGGGGGGCAAGCGGGGCGCTTGCCCCGGGCGCCAGCTTAAGGGGGCGCCAAAATCAAACAGCGGTTAACTGTTTTTATTTTTGATTTCCCGGAAGAAATTAATTTCCTAGTGCTAAAATCGAAACAGTTGAATGGAAATATGATAAACCATCACTATGCCAAAAATCTTTAAAATTAATTAATGGCCCCCCTGACATTTCAGTCCCCCTATCGTTTTTCAGCACAACCCCCTCAATGTAACTTTTGTAAAAAGAAGGGCAAGGAAAAAGGGGGAAGAGTTGGATACACAACAATTTTCCGGTTTCTAATCGACTTAGCTATTCTGTAATCGGCAGAGGTTTTTTTATGAATTGAAAACTGTGGCACGTTGAGCACTTTCTCGGAAAGTTTTCCGTGACGATGAATTCCATGAATTTTGTTTACCCAAAAAGTGCTCAACGCGCCCCTAAAGAAGTCATGAATTCATAAAATACCCCATGCGTGTCGGCATTCTCTTCAATCGTTACAAGATGATCGTTTTATTGGCGGTTTGTTTAGGCGGCCCCTTTGATTTGGGTTTCATCATGTGGCAAGTGCTGGTACTCCCCTATTTCAATAACTATTATCCATTCTCCAACAAGGATATATTTTTTCGAGATGGGGATGAATGTAGAATCTTCTAATTTGTATTCCCATTCTAGAGATAATTGTTTCGAAAACAGTTGCCGTGGAGAACATTATCATTTGTACCTTGCCCTCTGCGGACACCCATGCATAAATGTGAAAAAAAAAGAAATAGAAAGAAACGATAAACTTATGTCGCCTGCACCTCATCGTCTTTCGAAAATTTTTTTGTGTAATTATTGATTGCTGAGATATCGATAGTCAAAAATAAAAGGATCCTTTTTTATTTGAGAGTCGATATCTCCATGATAATTAGACGTATCAAGATCTGAAAAAAATTAAATTAAAGCTTAATCAACGAAGTATCTAAACATTATATCGGTTAAACAAAAAAAATAGACTGAAAAATTAAATTGTTGAAAATTTCGATTTCATTCGGATCCTTTAATTCATTCCAGTAATGTAGATATAAATTTTTAAAGCTTTCAATTCTCATCCCAAATAAATCCCCATAAATTCTTGCCCCGGTCAGAAAAAATCGTAGATCCGGGCCTGCTCACTGGAAATATTGTTGGAGGACCATCATACATGAAATTCAGTTAAATCTGTTTTAAATTGTTTTGTCTCTATATACTCGAGAACACCTAATGTGAGGTTTTTAAAATACAAGGTATTGAACATGCGGAAGCACGAATGTCCATTACTATTAAAAATGCAATAATTTGTCTATTATCTTGTTACAAAAATTTGATAGACATATGATTATAGGACTGACATTCTCGAACGGACTTTTTATGGAATTATAACACATGCGCAGACCAACGCGGGACTCCGGTAGCGAATGCGGGAACGGGAGCGATCTGGTTAGTTGTGGCTGCGGACAGATTGCATATAGCTCTTGCAAATGCTCTCATGCAGTGTTTTTCAACCCGTGGATCGCGACCCCCTGGGGGGTCGCCAAGCCTTTGTCGCGAGTGATCGAGAGAACTGGGTACCTAGATATATCAAGAAGTGGTTATCAAAGAAATACTGGTAATGTCATTCATACAAAAAATTAACAAATAAAAAACATTCCAACTATTATTTTTTTTAATGTACTTTAGTGCTTGTTTTCATTCACTGAGAAGTAATGAGACAATTAATTCTTCACATTATCTGATAACGTTTTCATTTCAAAAATACCTGATGGTTCAAAAGACTGGAAACGGTGATTTTATTCCGCAACAGGTGGAAAATCGGAGTTCTAATACTGGGGTTTTCGGTACCTAATTTCGCCCGAAAGGGCCTTTTACATGATATGAGCCCCTATTTTGATATTTCAAATACGAACCCATCTTTTTTATTGCAGATTCGGATAAAGCGGGAAATTTTTCATCCGAATTGATTAAAACAAAAATTTTTTCGTCCATATTTGGGCCCTATGAGGCACTTTTTGTTCAAAAATCAAAGTAGGACCTCATATCTGGCATAACGCCCCATTGGGCTCAGATTGATTCTCCGCGTAAAATTATTATCAGAATATTAATTTTCAGGCTGAAGGGCTGCGGTCGATGGCCAATAAAGAACAGTTATTATTGTTATCAATTTTCGCTTCCTGGTCTGAATGAACGCCGTAGATTTTTAAACAGAAAACGCTGCATAGGGCCTAAATTAATATGAAAAAATGTTTGGTTTTAAAGAATCCGGATAAAAAAAATTTCCACTAAATCCGAATCTGCAATAAAAAAGATGGGTTTGCGTAAGAAATTTCAAAGTTGGGCCTCATATCTCGTTAAGGCCATTTTGGGCCCAAAATTGGGTGGGCCCATTCGACTCCTCGGATGAAATCACTAGAAACCCCAGAATCAGAATTTCGATCTTTCAGCTATTTCCGAAATAAATTCACCCTTTCCTGATTTTCGAAACACCACGTAGGCCCCGGTGATGGGCGTCCTGGGCAAATGATCTACTGGCGCCCTCTTCCTACCTATTTTTTATGGCATAATAGGTTTTTTTTCACAACTACGTTTCACAGGAAACAGAAATGCAGGTCGTTTGAAGAAAATACTATAGCCATTCGTAGAATTATTCACACTACATACCAAGATTGTACATTCAAAAAGTTAAATTTTTATTGTAAATGTAAAAGATGATCAAACCAAAGGTTTTTTCTGGCTTTTAACTCTGCAAATTGGAAGAGTTGATGTTCTCGCATTCTGGAGCCTAGACAAAACAAAAAAAAATTCTCTTTCTGCGGAGCAGCTGGTTACTGGTGGGGTCAAAAAAAATCTAATTGTTATGTCAAGATTAGGAAGTACTCTTCCTAATCCTAAAAGTTTGAAAACTACTGTTTTCAAATCATTTTCAATTATGTATTCTTGGATGTCATGAATTCCACTGAATGCTTTCTGGGCTACATACATTTTAAAGTGCTAACATTCATTTTGAAATTCACTTCCGACATCATTGGGGTAATATCCGAAGAGTAGAGGCGGAAAAACAACGCGTCTCTTCCTATCATGAATACCTAATGCAAGAATACCCACATAGATCCTGCCCATAAAAAACAAGTAATAATACAGCAAATACTGTGATAATATGTGTATAATGGCATCTAATATAACTTCTCGGTATAGTATTTCACGAATTCTGTATATTTCAACCCACATTTTCGAAAATCCCATCCTTAACGTTGTGTGATATTTTCTCCACTGTTCATCCTCCCCCACATTCCGGCGCCCCCTAAAATTAGGCGCCCTGGGCAAATGCCAAATCTGGCCGGGGCCTGGATGTAATCTCACTTCTCATTCCTTCAATGAAAGACGAGGACCACAATTTAATTTTTTCTTGTTAAGCCATGAAGTTTTTTTCTTTTGTATGCTGCCCTCGAAGACGTTTATTAAAGTTATTTGAATGCCGAAGTAGGTCTGGAGGATAAAGCTATTTTCAAAAGGAAAAGGTGAAAAATGAATTCCAAGTTAAATGACTTTGCTAGCTGTGGAAAGAAAGTGTTTTGTTCGTTTTTGCGTTTATACTAAAAGTTCAGCGTGAAGTTCCATAAGTCTGGTCAGCCTATTGGAAACCACTTTACCTCTATATGGTAAAGCAAATTTCGATGGAGTAAACCCATACTCTTATCTTCACAAATGGAAATGATTTGAAAGAGTCAAGTATCCAACGCTTTTTCTCGAATTTACAATATATACATTTCGATATTTTTAACATACATGAAAAATCCAGGATTGAGGGGGTCGCGAAGCTTCTTGCGATACTATGGGGGGTCGTGTGATGAAAAAGATTGAAAAACAGTGCTCTAATGCATGTGCATATCTTTATGACTCAGCATATAAAGTGATTCATTGATAAATCATTCAAATTTCATTGAATGTTGGGTCAAAAGCTTTAACTGATTGATATGTAGAATGAATTACTATCATTCGATATCAATATTTGGTGATCTGAGAAAATTACTCGACAGGGTCACTCGAGAAACACTTTTTTTTCAGGAGTATATACCCCTACCTACAAATTTATAACAATCTAGCCCTTCTTTCAAATATTATATTAGTGCGGCTCAATCATATAATTCTACAGGTAATTAATTGTTTTAAAGAACGGAAGTTCTCCACTTTGATCCGCGAATACAAATATTGGCATTTGTTCCCCTAGGTTGAGGTTAGAAAAAATCACAGAGTGGAAAATATTCCAACTATCCTTATGCCTTAATCATAATAAAATTATGTGAACAGATTAAGCCCTTTAAAAGCTTGAAAGTATTGAAGCCAGATGGTGAGAACAGTAAACTGTGAAGTAAACAAAGATTAGGCGGCACAAGACATTCCTGTCTGGAGTAGACACAATTTGGGATAGCAATATTATTGCATTTGAAAGTAATGCAAAGAAAACGCTTGAATTGGAATGAATTAAGTATCTGTCTTGTTGTAGTGATATTCACTATCCCAAACATATACTGCTCCACAAAAGTGAGTTCACAAATTTTTTGAAGTTTCAATAGTTGCAGTTTCTTGTCCACCGTTTGCTCATTTATGAGAATTATCTGAATGTATTTTAGCTCCTTGTTTTTATTGTTTTTTCAGTTTCAGGCAAGTTCTTGTTGTTTGCGTTTATAAGAATTCTGGATCAGTTATTGTTTCAAGTTCTTACAATAAACTTCGATTCAAAATCTGAAAATTTGTTTAATAATAATAAATATAAGTGCAGATGACGCCAATAAGGCTGTTAGTATGAGCTAGGCAAAGAATTTCTTTCAATTAAGTGCAAGCGTAGTTTTTCGGTTGGCTAGAAATGTTTAGATTTAACACCTGCACATATCGGTTCCTGACAGTGTCTACCCGTTGAAAACCTTTGAGTAATTGTCAAATCAGGTAACAGCGCATTTTGAACAATGAATGCGCAGTTTTACATAGAGCAAACCATTGACAATGTTAATCTTTTGTTTCTTGTCAAATATGTTATTTTTGTATGATAATGCGTCACGCCATCGTGACAAGAATTGTCGATGAAGCTCTGGAAATATATATTAAGTTGGCCCTGCACTTTCGGATTTTCGAGAAGATTTTTGTCAACAGCACAAACCTAACACAATTCAGCAAAATAATAAATTTTTCGAAAATTCAAAAGTGCTCAGCCAACTTCACACACACTGTTGACAGTAAGGTTTGCTGATCTCCTACAATCGAGCCTAAAATCTATTGATTATTCTCATTTTCTGAGGAAAAATTTGTTCATTTCTTATGAAAATCTGATAGGCACAAGTTGGAACAATTTCAGCACAATTATATAAAACAATTTTTGTCGAAAAAAAGTGCGGGGCAAAGATTATGGAGAAGAAAGATTGGAAACGAAGCGAATACACGTCAGCGCCATCTAGTTATTCCGACTTCATTTAGTACATATCTAAATGCGCCAGATATCAATATGCTGAATATGATTAAGATTCACGTAGTGTAGCTCAGTTGAGACCTCGAGGTCCGAGTTCATTTTCGGGATAGTAATAGTAGTAAAAAGAATAACATACTAACTTTACCTGCCCTCTATATATTCGAATGTCTACAATTGGTACACAAACAACCGCAATACTTCACAAAGTTCGGTAAGACCCGTTCATATAATACAAAGAATCACATTTCATTTATCCTAAGCATGATCTCTTCAACAGAAAAATTGTGTACATACACATGTGTATAAATTGTACAATGCACTACCAAGACGCATAAGAGAGATTGAGAAATTTAAAATATTTCGCAGAGAGATTCACGAACTTCTAATATAGCATGAACCGTACACTATTCTTGATTTTCTGTGAGGAATAAGTCAAAATCAATATCAACCCGATTTGTATTTTCTTTTCTTGCCCATTGACATTTCTCAATTTCATTGTGTGTGTGTGTGTGTAACGATGATTTTTGATGAATAAAGTTTTTTTATTATTATTATTATTATAGAAAATTTATACTGAGTACTTTGGTGCACAATATGATATTTTCTTGGATGAACAAAATCGAAATCCAATTTCAGTGAGCATGATTTCAGCGCCATTTAAACCTTCAGAGATCCTAACAATAAGATATCGTAGTCGAATTCTAACATTTCTGATAAATGGCCGTTTCCCATTTTCATACTCTATAATTTCTGGTGCTAGGCAAACTTTTTTCGATTTTGTAATGTGGCGAGAATGCTGTGTTATCTTTTCGTTTCAATTTTGATTTTTTGGGAAATTAGGCAGACGAAAAAATTTGGACGGCACAACTCAAAAGTGCTGGGTAACACACATTCTGGAAATCCATGCTATTGTGCATTTGGCTTCCCCCATAAGGGAGCCTGATCGCAATCCTATTTAACAGGATTGGGATCAGCTACAAAGAGCTTATGATTCTCAGAAACAATATCCACAAATACCTCGTGAACTTTTAACGCGGAGAGGAAAATTTGTCAAGGCTACGAAAAAAACTGATCATGGATTCAAAGGCCTTGCCGTCGATGTTCGAAAAGGCCATACTCTTTATTGAACTTATTCTGAAGTATAAATATTAAAGAAAGCACTGCGAAACCTATGAAACCTAAGAATGAGATAAGCAAGTACCTAAACATTCACCTTCAGGTAAGATTGAACACTGCACTCATTGGTGCACTGAATCTCGACTTTTTCAAGTCGTTTCTTCGTTTTATATAATATGTATGTAATTTTTGTGTTATTTTTCTGAGATGAAGGCCCCCTTATTAAAAAAATTTGTTAAAAAAAATGAAACTTTTGAAACGAATACAACAAATTAATTTTAACCTGAAACTGTGATTTTTAGATGTGCGGGTGAACATCTAGTTTTTCCATAATGAAATAAAGTGAAAAAAATTTAAAATCTCGAAACAGTCTCAAAATTACTTTCACTTCAGTGGAGCAGTAAACATAATAAGCTTGCCAGTACAGTATATTAGCCTTGAAAATGATATGAAGAGAATTTGTGAGTATGTGTGTACTTCATCCCACATTTTACAGCAATACCTAAAACACCATTCCACCGAATTCCTAATATGAAGCATGAAGCCCAATGAGATAGGTTGTATTTCAGGAAAATTGTAGTAATTTTTTGGTCCCTCTATTTCATCCTATAATGTCCAGATGAAATCAGAAAAATTTCATTGTATTCAACAACATGACATTAGTTCCTATGTATTAGGGAATAGATAACGACGCGTAGCATCCTTGAAAGCACAAACAGAACGTACGCAGGTTACTTTTCATATTTCGGGATAAGAGAACGAAAACAAATATTAATCATAGAAAACGCTGTATTGTTTTTCAAAATATTTCCCATCAAGATCTATACACTTCTGAATGCGATCGAACCAATTGTCGAAGCACGTATGCCACTATGATTGAGGTATCTCCAAAACATGCATTCAGTACGCATCAACAGCTTCTTCTGGTGTCGAAAAACGTTGACCTCTGATTTTTCTACGTATGGGAAAAAAGCAGTCATTCGGTGCCAAGTTAGGACTAAACGGCGGATAACTCATTACATCGACGTTTTGAGTACTCAAAAATACAGTTGTTTGAGCTGATATGTGAGAGCTCACATTATTGTGGTGAAGAGTGAACCGACACGAACATTTTTTTTGAACGATTGACAAATTGTGGGGGATCCAACGCGAACAAATTTCCTTGACAGTGACATGTTCATGAAATATTGGGAGTATGCTGGTCCTACTTATGCCTCAGGTTGTCTCAATCTCACAATAGGTCACATGGCGATCGCGCACAACTGATTTTGACGACCTTCCTAAAATTAGTCTTGGAGCGAAATATGATTTCGATAGAATTTACCATACTATCGATAAACCCTGGTCATTGATGGAGTTTCATCGCAAAAAATTAATTAAGTCCATCGATGCACTGTTGCTGAGTTAATCCACATCGAAATTTGTTAAAAATAATCGCATGAAAATGTTCACGAAATTCCCATTTTTGGCAGATATTACTCTTTTAAGTTACTGTACACTGATCCTTGATGGAGCGTCTTCGCCAAAAATTAAATTAAGTTCAAGTAGAAAGTTGTTAAAAATCGCACGAAAACGTTCACGATTTTATTCCACTTTCGGCCTAGATTAATGTTTCAAGCTACCATAAACAATAAATATATAAATAACGCTCGTATGTCAAAACCTTGAAAATGTCAAACTTTACGTAGAGCTGTCAGTTGTCCAGTCCCGAAATACAAAAGGTAACCTCTCGTATTCATAAGGCTTTTCAACAATGCGTGGTTTGCACAAGAATGTAGGAAATGTTAAATGATAATGAAGAGAATTTGACTTTCATTCTGATGCATCATTGGTACATAAAATGTTTTCGAAACTTCATCTTGTTACTGGTGAGGATACACGCTACGTTCATCTGTTAGGAAGTAGTCGAACACTTTTGCAGTTTTTCCAAGTTCAAACACACTTTCTACTTACTTCACAGAACATTTTTGGCTTCAAGTCAGCTAGAGCTTTTGGAAGATAATCTTTGTACATATTGTACAAATCAATAAATTCGGTTCTGCTTGGATATCCATGCTCCATTAGTTCCAGAACGTTTGTCATACCTGAACACTTTAGTTGCATCAAACTCAAGGCACCCTCAAATTGATTGTCTATCATCTTATTGTTCGGCTTTATACATCGAATAAAATTGGTTCCCTGAAGAAAGATTTCAGTTTTAGAACTCAATTGAAAAATATTTAATACCATTGTGATGATAGAATATTCATGATATTTCGTTAAGTCATTAAGTATGAATCTATTTCAATAGTTGAGTTCACACAATTAAACAATATTTAAGGCCACTTTACCAAGCAATAAGTCGCTTCTAGAATTGTATTACGCTAAATGGACACAATCATCAACGACGTCTTCTTTACATAAGACCGTGTCAATTCAGAACAATTGTGATAATTTTCAAACTATTCATCCAAAAAAAATTCAGCTACATTAAATACTCAAAGCGACAAAAGTATAAATTTTGAAAGAAATTCAATAAATACTATAAAATGTGCATTGCACGAAGGGTATCCAAATTGATTGCATTTATGGTTCACTATTTTGGATATAATGGTTTCTGTCGTGGACTAGTATTCATCTTTTTGAGACAAACAAACCGATGGTACATAATTTTCGTGTAACTTCAACAGTTTATGCTCACTCCTGAATAGCAATCTGTTTTTACCTGAAAGTCCTGAAAATGTAAATGAAAACGTTGAAACTTACATTGACTTTTAGCTTTTCCATCAATTCAGACAATTGAGTCTTGAACTTATTTCCTACGCTAATGAAAGTAAGTTTTCCTTTTTGTGCCATTGAGTTAGAGAATAATTTCTGTATGAGGTTACTTTTACTTTCCTGAATGATACTTTCCAATGATGCATGCAAAGCATCATTGTTTTTGTGAATGAAATGTACCTAAAATTGAATACTGCTGTAGTTTCACTTCGAATTATGCTTTCATTATTTTACCGTTTGATAACAAACAGCTCCAGCAAAGTGCCTGATCAAGAATCCTTCATCATCCCTCAAATTCCTATGCAATTTCAATTTTGACGATCTGGGTAAACCTAATCGAAATTCGGTGGACCAGTTCTTGTGTACTTCCGTTGTGAAATGTACATATGAAGGCTTCGGAAGTTTTGATTCCTCATCTAGGAGAGTGAGTATGCCTTTCGATTTCGCTTCAATCAAATCTGAAGAGGAGAAAGAAACATACAAGATAAGATTTGTGAAAAATGGAGGAAAAACCCAAAATTATTGATGGAATCATGTGTGAGCAGTAGAGATTTACAAAGAATTTTATTAAGATCCAACTTATGTGTATTAAGACTCTATAGTCTAGACCATGAAAGTATATTCATCAGTATAAGTATCCAAAGAAAATGAACAAAAAAAATTATTGATTGATACTCACCTATGCAATCTTGATTATCAATGAAGGAAATTTCTGGGACACTTAGACCTTCTCTTTTATAAAGATCCTGCTCATGTTTCAGAATCTTTTCGTTGAAAAATTGTTGTAGTTTCTCGTTACAGTAATTTATGCAGAACTGTTCAAAACTATTAACAGTGAAAAATTCTACGAATGAGAAGATTAGAAATTCAATAGGAAAACATTTGAGAAAACTCACCAAATCCAGCTATGTCCAAAACACCAACGTAATAACTAGATGTTTTGAATGGAATGCTTTGGTTTATGCAAGAGACAATATGATCAAATAGGTTACTATAAATGGCTTTCGCCAAAGCATCTCTTGCATTAATCGCTTCTTGGACTTTCAATGGAACCCTTTAAAAAAAGAACTAGGTATGAAATTTCTATGAAACACCGATTGATTCGTTTCAATAAAAATATTTAATGAAATTTCCTCGTGGTTTTCAGTCTATGCAGAATTTGTTATGAACTTATGGATTTCGCCAGTTCATTTTGGTGGATCAACATTGAAACTGAACAGATCGAGTTATATTAGCATTATTAATTTTTTTTTCAAACCTAACTCATATTCAAGAACTTCAGAAATAAAGAACTAACAAAGTTTTTATCATAACTCACATTATAACGGTTCCTTTCAAACCTCCACGAGTACTTTGCATAACTCTAGATTCCAAAGCTTGCCTCAGATCTGTAGGATCAATATTTAACAACTTGGCAGCGATATTCAAACTGTTTCCCTTGTTTTGGGCTACTCTACATCCGCCTCTTCTATCATCTAAGTCCTCTTCAAATTCGATATTACCTAGATGTAGGACTGCTGCTACTGTTTTATAGATTTCGAATCGGTCAGACTGAGTAAGGCCTATTCTATCAAGAGCTTCATCTAGCATCTTGAAATCGCCTACATCGTCCAGAAGAATGTCCTTCAGTGGACCATTTTTGATGTGATCTGAACTCTTCTGATATTGTGTTAGGGTTTTTTCAGTGCGACTATTCGTGAAATAGCGAGTACATCCTTTTTTGAGATACTAGAAGGAGAAATATTACAAATACACGAACAAAGGCTGTAAGTCTCTTGAGACAATTGATGGAACAATGCTGTCATATCCTCAAGGAAAATAGCATTGAGAAATCTTTCACTACGAGGTTATGTAGTAAGGAAAAGTGGGCCTCCACCAACCGAAAGAAATACGGTAAAATGGTAAACAGATGCAAAACCAATGAGAGAATCACTCGCAAGAGTACCTATTGGGTACTACCTATCAGTTGTTTTAAGTTTCCCAGATATGAAGATTTATTCGGATATATCGTTTATAAACGCTATTTTTTTCAACCACCAAAAGCTTGGATTGCAAAAACATTTCGAGGAGGGTGATGTTAATTGGGAATGATAAATATATTTCCAACTGAATAAAACAGTTTCTCTGTAAAACTTGATGTAACTGAATGGAAGGGGAAGGAATTCAGTGATAAAATTTGTTTATACATGCATATGGATAATTTCTGTGGATGTTTCAGTTCCAATCGATAGAAACCTTGGATTTTGAAAAATGTGGATCAAACTTTTGTGTAACTACGATTGAGAGAAATCGCAAATGGCGAACTTGTGTGAGTTGGATGTATCGGTTAGATAGTTCAAGCTACATAAATACATATTGTGAAGAGTCCTCAAATATCAATCAATTTCCTTATGTATCGTACAAAATTAATAATAACTCACATTGAAATCATCTGGCTTCGAAAGAAATAGCTGCTTTCTTAAGTCTTCTGGACCGCCAGCCATCAACATGTAAAAGATATGATAACTGCGTTCTTCGCCATTGGAAGAACAAACTCTTGATTTCTCTAGTAGGTAATGGGAAATGTGCCCACCGACAACCTGAAACTTCTTATCAAAGTGAACTTCGATGAATTTGCCGAATCTTGAGGAATTGTTGTTTCTTGTCGTTTTTGCATTACCGAATGCTTCTAAGACAGGGTTGGCATCCAGTATCTTCTGCTCGATGGGACCAGCGTGGGCTCCCCACATAGCACACCAATAAGTTAAAAGATGTTTGGTGGATTCTGTTTTACCAGCTCCAGATTCACCAGAAACTATTATGGATTGTGATTGTTTGAGAACTTTCATATCTCTAAAAGCTTTGTCTGCTATGGCAAAAACATGAGGAGGTTTTTCACCAAGAGATTTTCCCTGATAACTTTTCATCATATCTTTGGAGTACAGAGATGGTATTTCCTTATAAGGATTCACAGCTATAAGAATATTGGCAACATAAGTCTAAAATAAAAAGTTCATATAAGAATTTATGTTTATTTTAAGGAAGGCAAATCCGAGTGCTTACATATATTTTATTCTTGTAATATCGAGTTCTGACATTGTTCAGTAGAGATCCCTCATTTAAAAACATCATTTCACCTGAAAAAAATTTCGGACTGTTAATTCAAAACATTAAATCAAAATAATTAAATATTTTATGATGCACACTCGGGTGCACATCACGTGAATAGGCCCGGGGGAATGCAGCTAGGTACAAATTTACATCGTCGAAAAATCTGAGACAATAAGTGGTTATAGAAAGATTTCAGATAGCAAGATTCTTTAATGGTTTTGTACCCAAATCCGCTGTATCCCAAATTCGCTGTTCCCTACGGGTATTTCTGCAACCGTAAGTTATACAACAATTGTAAGAAATTTATGGGCTACTTTTTCATGACAAATTCGAAGGTGTTTCCAGTTTATTTATACAGGGTGAGTCTTTGACTTGTACATATATTTAAACTGCAGATTTTTGAGTTCAAAAGAAGCACTTTTTGTCTCTACCATTTTTTCCGATTCGGCCAGGTTGGAAAGATACACGGTGTTGAAAACACATAAAAAAATTAAATTTTCGAATATATCTCGTGAATTATTCCATCGAATGAAATTATTTTCAGAATATAGGTTTTAATTGATGTGGCAGATCTTCTTCGAACACAACACAAATTTTTTCATTCTGACCAATATATATCATAACATGACATGATTATATCAGAAATTCTAAGATCTCATCTCTTGAAAGTGAGTTGAATGCCAATTGATGAATATTTGGACATTTTGGATAATATGAGTATTCTTCGTGAAATCTCGTGAAATGCGCATTTTACAACTAATTCATGATTGAAACAAATTTATATCAGCGGAATAAGAAAAATTGGTTACCTTGGCTGAATCCAACTCTGTTCAGAGGGTGCACAGAATTAAATTTCTTCTATATTTTCTCGAAGGTTAAAGTGGTAGATCTAATGTTCGAAAAAACTTTAGTGTCATCTTTTCAGCGTTGGCATAGCCCATTATGAAAGTTTAAAATGGCTATATCTTTTTATCTAGGCTGAATCGAAAAAAAATGGTATACTTTTCGCCTCTAGAATCTATGGTTTAAGTATATGTACAAGTCAAAGAATCACCCTGTGAATGTTAAACTTTAGAAGTTACAGGGTGATTTTGCAATTATTCCGTTTTCGGGGATACTGTGAATGTGTATCTTTATAACCTCTTATTATATTTTCAAGTTGAAAACTGTCTTCGATAGATATAATAGATGAGTTATGACTCAAACTTATGGTTTTTTAATGGGATACCATATATTTTTTTCTCTACTTATGTGTCAAATCCGTTCATTTCGCCACATCTCGTAGAACAAAACAATATTAGAATATTTCATTCTGTCAACATGGTTTCCTGCCAGGACGTTCTGTGATCACCAACCTTCTTGAAGCTGTCAATTCCTGGTCTATATCTCTGAATAGATCCTGTCCAATCGACATCGTATATCTAGACTTCTCTCGCGCGTTCGATCGTGTGCCACACAAACTTCTCCTCGAAAAGCTTAAGTGTCTCGGAGTTCGTGGCCGTCTACTGTGTTGGATTGAGGCATTTCTTACTAATCGATCATTTAAGGTTCGAGTTGGTAAGGCCTTCTCATCCTCTAGGCCTGTTTTAAGTGGAGTTCCTCAGGGTTCAGTGCTGGGACCACTTCTCTTTGTACTATATATCTCTGATTTGCCGAAGATCCTCAAATCTAAATGCTCTCAATTTGCCGACGACACCAAAATATACGGCAATCCTAACGACTCAGCTGACGAACTCCAGCAGGACCTTGATAAATTGAGTCATTGGTGTCGAGACTGGCAGCTGCCACTAAACCAAGATAAGTGCGTAGTTTTACATCTAGGTACTCAGAATCCCCGTCGTCAGTACTTACTGAACAATATTCCTATATCAACCTGCAGCAGCCATTGTGACCTCGGTCTCGGTGTGATTGTTACTGAGAATCTGAGCTGGTCCGACCATATTTTTGCAACTGCGAACAAGGCAAAGCGATCCCTCTTTCTAATCCAGAAAGCTTTTGGAAGATGTGATCCATCCACGTGTGCAGCCCTGTATAAGCTTTATGTCCGCCCCATCTTGGAATTTGCCGGTCCTGTCTGGTGTCCAGTGCTAGTGAGAGACTTTGAAATGCTTGAGGGTATCCAACGTCGAGCAACCCGACTTCCGTACGGTGTCACGCGTCCTGGTTACGGGGAGAGGCTTTCCCTTATGAGTTTACCATCATTTGCGGACAGAAGGACCCGTGGCGATCTCATCATCGCTTATCGTGCGCTCCATAATGTGTTTGGTGTTGATCTTGGATGCCTTTTCGCGGTGAATCCTGATAGTCGACTCCGGGGTCATGCGTTCAAGTTGGCGAAGGAGAATTTCAAAACGTCACAGAGACAGAACTTTATTACCAATCGCGTGTTTGATGTGTGGAATGGCCTGCCTTCATCTGTTGTGAATTCAGTGTCAGTGAACGCTTTCAAGAGTGCTTTCGATGGCTGGTGCTGTCGCATCCATTAGTGTCACTCGTGACGATAAACAATTTTTTTTTTTACTTTATATCCGATCCTTAGAAGTATTGTTAACTTTTCTTTCTTATTTTATTTTGAGTTTATAGGCTTCGCCTAAACTTTTGATCATATTCAATAATAATAATAATAATAATAATAATAATATTAATAATAATAATTTCATTCTAACACTGTTTTCAGTAATATCGATGAAATGTTGGCCTCCTGCCACGAATTTATTCAACATCTGTCAAATTTTATGAGATAGAAAACAATTCTGCCAATCCATATTTTCCAATGCAAAAATAACTAATAGTATATTCCAAAACAAGTTGCAGAATGAGCTCCTATTCCAACACGAATGCGGAGTTCGAAAACGAGCGACGAAGGAGCGAGTTTTCGATAGCATGAGTGTTGGAATTGCCTTCTGCAACGAGTATCAGACGGTATTTTCTCTATTTCAGTCAATTTTTGTGAAATACTCTCAAAATTCAAATGAAAATTCAGATTAGTGACTTTTGTTTTGTATCTTGGCAGTTGGTGTGACATACGAAATTTGACAGATTACGGAATTTGGATTGATTTGATTCGAAACTTGATTCGATCGGAGGTCAGTACTGACAACCATAAAACGAAAAATATAACTGAAAACAATGCTGTGATGAGTTTCATTACAGCACTACTTTTAGTACTGTAATGAGCTCATTACGATACTGAAATAGAGAAACATTATTTACGGCAATTTTTAATTAATTTCGATAAAAATTAAGCGAATAAGAGAAAATAATGTATGATACTCGTACAGAAGGCTCATTCTAACACTCGTTCATTCCAAAACTCGCCACTTCGTGGCTCGTTTTTGAATTTTGAACTCGTGTAAGAATATCAATGCCTTCTGTACTTGTATCATAAATAACTATTTAAATTGCACATTTTTTCTGATTTAAATAATATAACACTTGATAAATGAAAATAATTTTCCTAATTAAAATTCGAATTTTTTACTTAAATTGTTTCTTACTTTGTTTTGAATTTGAAAGCTGTATTCGCTATATATACAAAGAAGATCTAAAAAGCTCGAAGATATTTACAGGTCATGAATCTTGGTAATTTGTCAAGGCTAGGGGTCGGTTCCACAAAACTTTGATTGTACCGTTAAATTAATTGGAGCCACCGCGATTCGTCGAAATTTCAAAACGAGTGAAACGATTGGTTCGAATTTAAATAAGGTTTTTTAATCGTACAATTAAAGCTTTGTGAAACCCGCTCTTAAAGTCTAGGGGTCGGTTTCACAAAACTTTAATTGGGCGATTAAAAAACCTCACGTAAATTCGAACCAATCGAATCACTCGTTTTGCAATTCCAATGAATCGCGGTAGCGATTTTGGAGCATATACGTATAAACTCCTATACCGCTAGCATTGGCCCGTTTACCTGCATTCATTTGAAGCAGCGATCAAGTGGTACACTTGCCCTAAGTGAAGCACTGCGCATGCGCGAAAACTCAAATATTTCGAAATAGTTTTATTCAATTGTCAAAGTGTGATGTCAGATGTAAAAAACATAACCTCACTTTTCTTCTATTTGTCAAATTCTCAGTTTGTGCATGCGCAGATCGTTGAATGGGTCAACGGACATGGCAACTAGATTGCATCAATTTTATTTTCACGTTAGCAGTATAGGGTTTAATAGGTATATGTTTTGGAGCAGGCTCAAAGACGAAAAATGATATGACATTTTTAATCAAGTTCTGGATGTTGATCGTTCAGTAAGAGTATATTCGGCTTCTCATCCGCAAGGCATTCTTTGGTTTATTCGAGTAGGTTCTCTTCAGCTTGTCGGCAAAAATAACTTCAGAAACGTTCCCAGTAAGGTTGCTGAATGGTTGTGTTTAGATAATGCGAAAGCGTATACAGTCCGTTGTAGAAGACGAATATCTGCGACTTTGGTTGCCGATGTGGAAGTTTCAACCACTTAAGAGAAAGAGACAAGGGTGTTGGAAATGTTCGTCTCTTGCGGAAGGCTAAACAGTATGTTACAGAAAAATAAGGTAGCGGATAGCTGGTTGCCATCTGCTACGTTTCCTGGAGCGCCAATAATGACATCGCGTGAAGCACAGTCATCACAATTTTGGGAACGGTTTTTGGAGAATCGTTGAAGACTAAAGCTCAACGGAATGTTCTTAAGGAAACGGCAGTCTCATCGATGAATTATTGAAAACAAGATATTTCATCTTTTGAATCTGGTTGCAGTTTCTTCAGCGGAAATTTCAAGAATTACAGTTTTCATCTTGCTGCTCAAAAAAAAAAATGAAATATTTTTAAAGTAAAATATGAATATATAATTATATCCCAAGGAAAATATGATTTGATGTTTCATATTTTCCTTGGGAAATATTAGTGTGTCATAATATAAGGTAGCTAAGGCGGAATTGCTAAATATTGTTCCAATCAGATATATCATCAATACGCACGCAGCGTTATCAGAATAGGCTGGAATTTTCTTCGAACTTATACAGGGCGTCCCATAACAAGTGAATCAAACGACACAACATGATACAGTAGACTAAATACTATCGAATGACACCAACATTAGTTAAGCGAAAATGTGTTTTCAAAATTATTAGAATTTTATGAATATACCTTTATTCAATTGCTAGACCAGTATGTGATTAAGGATAGCGATTTTAGCCCATATTAATCCTTGATTATTGAATTATCACTCCACATTGAAATTATTGTGAACAGTTTATCGAAAATCTCAATAAATGTGAATTAGAAGAATTATTTTTTCTACATAATTTTTATTACTCTAAATAAACCATCTCTAGTTTGAAAAAATTAAACCAACTATTTTTTGCAAACAGTTATAAAAACTTCCCCATTTTCTGGAGATTCAAAATTGGTAAATACCATCAACAATATTTTCTTATTTTATTATCTGTCTGGGATACGAGAGAGATTTATATCGTCATCTTTCCGGCACGACGATTCGTTATTCCATAATACGGAGTCAGAAAAAATTGGGATTTTCGGTTATGTTTGCTATTATGATGCAACAGAATCGAACACGTATTGCGTAATCCTGGGGTACTAATTTCTGTACGCTCTGAACATGCTAAGGGTAAAGGGTGGTACCCATACATTTTCAATATTCTATGGATGGTAGTTCGTGAATACTAGTTCCCCGCTTAATGTTGCGAGTGGAGGTGTCAGGCTCTTCTCTAATTATTTCGTCTGCTGTTCGTGGTCTTCCAGGTTGATGACCATGGTCAACTCCGGGCATTCTACCAGCTCGGTAACGCTGGTGAGTTTTGATAAAGACCCAATGAGAGTTATGGGACTCCCTGTGTATTTACGCGGATGTCAATTTGTTATGGTCATATTCCTCTGAAGATTAATCCGAACCATGAAATTGAATTCGAACAAACATGGTTTCCATCAGAAAAAGATTAGATTTCTTCAATTCCACGTGCAACTTTCTCGTTGCAGCCTTTGTGGTATAATTGAATGTACTTGATTGAAATTTCTGCCACCCAATATTCAAACGATATCTGAAGGTATATTCGATGTACAGGGTGTCCCACCGAGAGTGCCCATTAGAAGTTTATATAGAAATAATAATTCGATCATTTCCAAATTTTGTGTGAAGATATAAGCCTGGAAGACCTTCATTTATGTTATATTTTTGAATATCAATGACGCTTTCAATTTCCGCTTTCACCGGAAGTGATATCAACTTTCTTATTTCAAATGGAACACCCCGTATATTATGACTTTTTCGGATAGATCTTTGAATGCCACATATATTTTATGTAGCACTCCCTATCACTCCCTATAGCCATCTAGACAGCCGTTTTCGAGTTATTCACTGTTTTTCGAAAAAATTAACAAATTGAGGCTTGTAGAACACTGAGAATTCAATGAAAGCGCAACGCACAATCTCAGATCTGTTTTTTGAAATGGGTTAATGACAAGATATTCAACATAATTCTGTAGAGAAAATGACGTTTTGATATACTGGGAAATAAAATGAGAGTGTCAAAGTTGGAATTCAAAAAAAGCCAAAAACTCGATTTTTTCAAATGGAAACGGTATTTTTTTCACTCACGTATGAATTTGTGGGGTAAAAATAAGTGGAGTCTATTCAGGGTTCCCTATATCTAAAATGTACCATTTTCGAGATAGCAGTTATTTCTGAATATCACAATACCATTTCCGGTGAAAGCGGAAGTCATTGATATTTGAAAAAATATCATAATTGAAGGTCTATTTGGCTTATATATCCACACAAAATTTGAAATTGATCGTAAATTATTTCTCAATAAACTTCTAATGGGCACTCCCGGTGGGACGTCCTGTATAGATCGTTAAATTTTTTCTATTCAGACAAGTTGTCTGAGCAGTTCAAAAAAATTAGATTTAACTCGTCCCCAAATAAAATTTCTGGGAAATTGTTGATAATTGATTGTCAACATCACGGCAAATGAGTTTTTCAAAAATTCAAGCAATAATATCTACTATGTTATTCACTTACAGTTATCATCGAAATCTTTGCCGACATCTTCTTTGGAAGTTGGAAATATATCAGTATAGGGTATAGTCATCTTTGGAAACTGCAAATCGATAGGGCTGATCTCCACCTCATCTCCCATAATTTCACATATCCTTCCCAAAACGAAACCCTCGGCGGGGTGCCTTGCCCACACGAGATCCATCTCCTGAAAAGAAATCAAAGATGAAACGATGACCTTTTTTAACAATATTTATATAGCTACCTTATGAACAGAGAAATGATTAACCGATTTATTTTCATATATTTATAGGTATCATCGACTCGACCCGATCATTCAAAAGGGGTTTCAGTTTCAGAGCTAATATACCTACTATTCTTCAAATTTTAATTTTGTTTTGATTAAACATAGATAGTAAAGCAAGGGGTAGATTATTAAAATTCGAAGAAAATAGTAAATTCTGAAACAAGTAGCAGAATGGGCTCCTATTCCAACACGAATGCGAAATGTCGAAAGCATGAGTTTTGGAATTCTGCCACGAGTTTCAGACGATATTTTCTCTATTTCAGTCAATTTTTGTGAAATACTCTCTATTTTGAAATAAAAATTAGGATGAGTTACTTTTTATTGTATCTTAGCAGTTGGCGTGACTTACGAAATTTGACAGATTACGGAATTTGTATTGATTTGATTCGAGAATTCATATAGGATCGGAGGTCAGTATTGACAACCAAAAACGAAAAATATAACTGAAAACAATGCTGTAATGAATTCATTACAGCACTAGTTTTAGTACTATAATGAACTCATTACGATACTGAAATAGAAAAAAACATTTTTTGTTACTCAAATATTGTAGTCGTTTTTTGCAATTGTTTTAAACCGAACGTCGCTTCGGCTTAACCCAAGCCGAAAAAGGTTGGAAAAATCATGTGATATTGGATATATAATGGTATTTCTTCGAAAAAATCCAATGATTTAATATCCGAAATTGTTAACCAAAAGCAAATAATCAAATATTATATTTCCAGGTAATTCTGGAAAGTGCGCTAGTGTAGAAGTAGAAATAGGTTTCTCTGATTCTGTGTCAAATCCGTTAATTCTGCCACATCTTATAGAACAAAATTGTGATAGAATATTTTATTCTGGCACGGTTTTCATTATAATAGTTATTGATTACATACTGATTACGGTTTTATTTATTATCTGTCAAATTTATGAGGACGAATTCAATATTTCTCAATGCAAAAATCACTAAACGAAATTTAAGGTAATATTTCATCAATTTCGATAAAAATTTAACGAATTATAGAAAATAATGTACTCCTAGAATCCTAGATACAGCAGGCTCATTCTAACACTAGTTCATTCAAAAATGAACTCGTGTAATAATATCAATGCCTTCGTCACTTGTAACATAAATAACTATTATGCTGTGTTTACCTGAATTCTATAACGAATTATATAGGTACTTTTATACCCAGACTACACCTAATCGATTGATAATATTGATTATGTATCACAATAATATCAGCTCGCTCAATAGGCAATTATGAAAATTGAGAAAATTTGCTAATCCAGCATCTTATTGCCCCATGTATACATTTATCATTGTTGATTTATTGCTTCAAATAAAGTTCCATTGCAATCATTCGGGGAAACTAACTGAAAATAACTTTTCTGGAAAACCACCGATTGCGAAGTCAACACGATATAAATTGGTGCACACTTCAATAATCAAACAACAAATAACCAAATCATGAGTATGAAAATGGTTACTATATTGAATGCACTTATAAGTTATGCGAACTGGGGTTTGGGTTTTTTTAAATAAATCAAACATTCGCATTATCATTCATCGGTGTCATCTTTTCTTATAATATGGATTTCTGACTTTTCAAACCAATTCGTCCAAAATCAGGACAATGGGACCAAAATATATAAGGCAAAATGAATGAATTCTTTTCAATCAACGAATACTGATTACTGACTGAACCAATTCCGTCATTCGAATTGTGTTCCCACACATCATCACATCAATGATATGTTTTATATGAACACGAGGGAGAAATCGAGTTATGTTCAATAAGTAAACCCTTGCTTTAAATTCGGAGTATACAGTCTGCTGCAGCGCAAAAGAGAGTTATCGAAACGCAAATATAGGCCTAACTTGAAGTAAGTTTCCCTTATTTTGACATTTACTCATGCGCATTCACAGAAGATTTCGGTGGCCTGTAATAAAATACAGGCCTCCCGTACTAATCTTAAAAAAAGGACAGAGATTAGAGAGTTGTCGAAACGCAAATAGAGGCCTAACGTAAATAAAGTTTCCCTTATTTTGACATTTACTCATGCACATTCATAAAAGATTTTAAGGTGGCCTGAATAAAATACGGGCCTTCTGTACTTAACTTAAATAAAGGACAGCCGTATTTGAATAAAAGATCTCTTATTTTTACAGTTATCCTAATCTTGACGGCCCCAAGCTTCTATATGTTAAACAACTTCTTACAACTGTCAAAATAAAGGAAATGTCATAATAAAGTCGACAAGAAATAAGTCGTTTCGATAGCTCAAATATCCGACCAGCGTTAAGGTATCTTTATTATTACAGGATCCTATAATAAAGTTAGACCTGTATTTGAGTTTCGATAACTCTTTAATATATCACAACCTACATAATATATATTCTTATTTGAAGGAAAACAGTAGGAGGCTGAGAGATTTCAAATTCAAGAGAGCATAGGGAGACCTGCTTTCGAAATTACAAATCCATGGATTAGGGGATTCTTATGATCTCAGGAATCTCCCGTTGAAATATATGTAGGTACATGTCAAATACTCACCCTGTATATTATGACATTTAGAATCTTCACACTTCTATGGTTATTTCGAGCTTAATTTCCGGATTCAATCATCCTTAGAAGTGAACGGCTCATTTTATGTGATGTTTTTGTTACATGGTTAATATAGGATAATCCGACTACCTTTCTTCACCTCCATAACATGGCGCAGTCTGCATTTCTTCATAGGGTCAAAGAACAGAAATGTCTGGTCTAATCAATTCCAAAGAAATATCTAAATTCTATGTATCATTCCGATCCTTGAATATTTCCCAAATCAGACAAAGTTGCTCACTTATGAGAATATAACCCAAAAAAATAAGGCGGTGAGCGAAAGGAAGTTCGCACCAAGATTCTTAGAGCGTACTAGGCTCTACTTTTGAATCGAATGAATGATAGTTTGCATTACTTTCATTCACATGTTTTATTCAAATAAAATTAAAAAGCATGTAATTATCTTTTAAATTCAAAATGATATCTTCCACGAAAAATTTACAACTGATCGCACTGAACTGTTGTATGAAGCATTTCCCACGCGGTCATCTGATTGTAGGAGGTACATCGGCAACATTGCTTTTGTTAAGGTCATCAAGTCGATTCTATTATACCTACAGCTCTTCGTCATCGACAGGCACCGCTGGTTGTGAGACTCCTGTTTCCGTTCTGGAACGGAGTAATAACAATAAGCAGGAAACGAATTTTTGTGGTAATCGATCCAAACAACCGGGAACTCGCCGCCTGTATTGATTTTTATATCCGATCCGAAATTATGAATGGAAGTATGGAAGTTCTAACTAACCCGATCAGAACAGAACATTACGATATCGTCGGTCCAATGCCAAAGTCACGAATGTGTTTTTTTTATGTTCCGAGAAAAACGTGTTTTGAAAATTGAATACGGTGCTATAAACATAGATTACTTCTTGTGGTACTAGGATAGAAGTAGGAGAGGGGAATAAGCAAACTCTTTCGCGATTTTGGCGCTGATACCATGACTATAATCGCGATATAGTGCACTTAAGCGAAAAGCACATTCGTGACTTTGGCATTGTACCGACGATATGTATTCCGGAAACCATGCTTTGTTATGCCAAAATCGTCAAGCACAATTGTTTTCCAACGTATCGAGTAATGGAGCACATGAAGTAGGTTGAAAAATCTCATGAATATTTCCCATTTTATGTTCTTTCTTCCAGAATATTAAGGTCAACTCAAGCACTGCTCTTCGTAATTCACGGAATACTGACAAATAGGTATTATACATATTTTTTCAGATGGGTGGGAAGAACGCAGCAACTCCTTCGAAATCTTGATATTTTCCCGCAATACGAAAGTTATGACATTTAATTGGAATAATTAACAAACATGCCATAGGTAAACCTGCAATAACTATTAAGTTTCAATAGGACATAATATCTCAACATAATTTATTTTCTCCATCCTTTCAGGAAAATTTAAAATCAACGAAGTAAACAACTGAACGTAATTAATTTTGAAATGTATATTTTTAAAGTTTTAGAGTGGATTTAAGAATTTAAACATTCATTGTGAAAAGAAATGTATTATTATTATTATTCTCGTCGTTTTGGCTAGGTTCAGCCTTCCGGGAACTTCGACCAAAACTTGTTCATTTAAATTCCAAGGAGGCCGTCAATGGCATTGATAAATCCATCGACATCCTGAGGAGCTTTAGCTGTTACCTCATGAGGATCCATAATCGAATTCCCCATGTGAATGGTTCTTAGTTTCGCCAGCTCTGGACCCTTGCATACCATGTGTTCAGCCGTTTCGTCCTCTAATCCACATAGCCTGCAAATTTCATCTGCTGTCTTTCCCATGCGATTTCGAAATCGTATATGATTGGCCTCACATCTCATGGTTTTGCCAAGAGGCTTGAATCTAGTTGATTCAGTATCGTCTTATGTCCAACCCGGTCTCCAGGTAGGAGACAGGTAGGGATATTTTTCAAAGAGAAATGTAAGAGCTTCAATAATAATGGCAATGGAGAATCATTGGGCAAACAGCTCTTTTTCCTACGGCGTAAGAGCAAAAAAAGAAAAAGTATGTTATAAGAAGACATCGCTTCCGAGGCTTTCCTATAGACAGTACGAAACGTTGAAAAATAGGTAAAAATCCTAAAAAAAAATATGAAGACAGTGAAAGTTACAATTTCACTCTAGACATATGAATATAGGTACGTTATTTCTTTGAGCATTTCCAGTGAGTCTGAAGGTTCGCATGAGAGTCAAAGTAATTATGGTAAGAAGCGAGGTAAGAAGTAATATTAAAATATTCACAACGCGTAACTGTTCTCGCGTGCAGTGTTCAGCAGCCGTTACATGTCCTATCATCATCTTCAACACAGTCTCGGTCTTCAATATACACGCTTTGAACGCGATCGCATTCACACAAAATGAATGAGGAAAAAATCTTGGCTAAGTTTGGAGAAGAAAGTGGAAAATGATTTTATCATAGTAGCAGTAGGTACTAGAAAATGCATAATTGTATCAAGTATTAAAAGCACATCAAATACCCATTTATCTTGATCGTGTTAATGAGAATAATATCATGTATAATCTAAAAAAATAAAGGCAGAGTAACAGAAACTCATTGTAGGGAGGAAGATTCAGAGATGGACTGTTGATCGAAGTACTTTCTAAGTTTCAAAGTTGTGTTGTAACAAATATTCTAAAGCGAGTTCAAAAATCGATCGAATGTTATTCTATTTTGAGTATAGAACTAAGCTCGGAACTAAGCTTCTGTCATGAGAATGTTGTCTATTATATGATATTTTGTTGAAAAAAAGTAAGCATCGTGTTCATGAGAGTCTTCTTCGAACATTTCAAAATAAAAATGGAACAATATGGACTATCGTGAAAAAGAAACTGGCAAACACACAACTCGTGGAAACATGAAAATATAAGTTAAAATATAGAAGGAACTCTGTGTTCCGAACCATCCGAAGTTGCCACAGCTTTTGCTGAAGTTTTGCATCAATTGCTACCCTTGGTCTACAATGCTTTAAAACGGCACTAAAATTTCTGAGATGTACAGCGTCCTCAATGCTGAACCATGCGCGAAGTAGGTTGACTGCATCGGTAATTCAAATAATAAAAAGAGTACTATGACCGACTTCATCTCTTCAAAAATATTGTAGATTTTAGCGGAATATATTGATGGACATATTACGGAACTCTTATATTTATTAGATTCATCTTGAAAATATCCAAACTCCTGAAAACATCTATCGTCATTCCAATTTTAAATAAACAAAATATGTTAACGATGATTTTAAGCGAAAGTAATTGAAACTATTTTCTTTGTTCTCATATTAACTTTATAAACTTTACAAATAAATTTAATGTGATATCAAACTGTCAGCACGTATTCTGGTCGCTCTACTGAGACAGCAGCATTATCTATTATTGTGGAATTTTTACATAAATGCTTGGATGAAGGTCTAATGGTGGTGGGATTATTTTTTCACGTGTCAAATGCTTCCGATATTCTTGCTTCAAATTCATTCTATATTAGTACTATAATTCTTGGATTCCGTGGCGTTTTTCTAAACTGGCTTCGTTAGCTTTATTTCCGGAAGGACTATGAAAGTTTTCTTAGAGGATGATTGCTCCGGTGAGTTCAATAACACTTCAGGAGTATTTCAGGGTTAAGAGTTTTGATGAACTTATGTCTGCTTGTAATAGGCTTGTCCAAGAATTATCTGGCTTATGTCGAACAAATTGTTTCATTGTCGATAAAACTGAGTGTATCTATTTCAGAATTTTTAATGTCATCAGAGATCCATTGAATATCAGTTGCCCACATGCAGTTATAACATCAAGCAGGAATTCTATACATTATAGTAAAAGTATCATCAAAATCGGTCATCTGATGGTTCCTGAGTCCATAGAAGACAAACAAACACACAAACACAAACATTTATAATATTAGTATATAAATATAGATTTTACTCTGGGGCATTCCTCCGATGCAGATAGAATACTTGTAGCACAGAAAAAAATCCTACGTATATGATATTCGATCGAGATCAGCGATCATCTTGATAAACTATCATTTATTCAGAATAACCTATCAACTGTCCTTTCTACTTACATTAATAAATGTCTTCTTCATATTAGAAATAATTCAGATACCTTGACCACTCACTTTATCTGGTTAATGTGAATTGATACATGATACTAGGAATAGTGAAATTCTTTCCTTACCAAGATACAGCAAATTTGAAAATTATCCCACATACAAGGGAAAGGAATTGTCCAACCATTTATCTGATTATATTAAATCTTTGAATAAGGTAAAATTCAGGGAATCTATCTGTGAAATTTTGTTGAAGGGATATTATAATAGTAATAATGAATATTCAAGTGATAATTTAACAATGCAATGTTTATGATTTATTCGACTCCTATCAAATTTTATGTCAATATAGATTTCAGGAGTAAATTGAAAATTGAAATTATGCACAAAAATATTGACTGGAATTCTGGACTGCACAACCGACATTTCTAGCGATTTTTTTTCTGGAAAACACCCAATCAAAGAAGCATTAGATTGACCGACATTGAATGAAATGAACTTCGAAAAATGTGACCGACGTTTAGTGCCTGTGGAAGATTTCAAAAGATTTTAAATGATAATTTTTTTCCATATCCTAGTATGAGTATCGACGCACTGTAGAGTTAGGTTGGAGTTTACCATGCTTTAGGTTTGAGGCGAACTGCTGAACCTTAGCGGTTTGGTCATAGAATTTCTGTTGATTTTATCATATCAATAATTAATCTTTGAAAAAATTATATCTGCCATCCAAACTTGTTGGCTACAAATCCGAAAGAATAAGATTTGAATTTTCATTTTCACGAAGGATTTCTGAAATAAATCCAGCCGATCAAAATATTTCAGGTGGTGGAAAATTACTTTCAGGGTTGCAGACACCCAGTTGTGAACGGTAAAATTATTATCACTATCGCCGTCATTCAAAACTGCAGTGAAAGCGAATTTTATATGTTAATTGAAGAAGTTATTTACTTTCCAATTCAATTAAAATATCAATATATGGTTCAGCGATCAAACCGTGATTTAATCCAAATTAATCATATTTTCCCCATTGATATGTTACCTTCCAGATCCCGTTCAATCCACTTATTCCTATTTTGATTCTTATCGGTATCTAGGAATTGTACTTGTGAGAAGTGGAAAAAACTATTTATATTATACAGTGAAATTACACAATGGTGGTGTTGGGTAACTTTCCTCCATCTTTTCTGCTGACTGTTGAAGTTCAATTATTATACGGAAGATCCATGTTGTCGAATAGACAGTTTCTGTAGATCACATTTATACATATTATTTATCACTGGAGTGATTGAACTCGTTTTGAATTCAGGAGAATGGATCCGAATGAGTTGAAAAAATATAAAAAAGTGAGGTTTCAAATATCGCTAATCAGCACTGGCGTCGCTACGGGGGGGGGGGGGTAATGGGGGTAATTACCCCCCCCAGGAAAATATTTTGTTCGGAAAATAAGTCAAACAATCATTACATAGGAACATATCGTGACAAAATACTATATCCTAAATTTTTTTTACCCCCCCCCAGAAAAAATTTCTAGCGACGCCCTTGCTGATCAGTGAATACCATCAATTTCTTTCCTCTACAGATGAACCTTTAAATTGGAGGAAAACAAAAGTAGCTTTCACTAAAGGTGGATCTGAGCGGAGTTTTCTATCTTGAGCTGGACTCAAGATGAAAAAGTCCGACAGATGAACAGTCCAGATGGAGAAAACGTCCATGGTGCATTCGATAGTTTGCGCAGTTCAGAGTACACAGCATAGATTTATCAAAGGCGTTGATTGAAGTTTTACTTCAATCAACGTCAAAGATCTTTGGAACACAGTGAATCATAATGCGATGTCCCCTAAGAGTACTTCTACAACGGTTGGAAATATAATATTTTAAGTAAGAAATTTATGAGCTTCTTTTCCATGACATATTCAAAGGTGCTTTCAGTTTTTTGATATATATTAAACTTTGCTATTTCCTGGGTGATGTTGAAATTAATCCGTTTTCGACTCGATAACCTATATTGATATTTTCAAGATTAAAACAGTCTTTGAAATATATATTTTTACGTAGAATTTATTGGCGAATACTACAAATGTTTCTGGGTAATCGTTTTCGAGTTATAACTAAAACTAATTGTTCTTTCGAAATATTTTATTTCACCGTTAATTTGCATTTTTTTTTTTATTGCAATAATATAATAAACTTGGTATCTGAAAATAAATTTCTTATTTAAAATTCGAATTTTATAGTTAAATTGTTTCTTGCTTCATTTATCTACATACGAAGGAGGTCTAAATGCTCGAAGATATATAAGGGTGATTAGAATCAATCTTGATACATAGAATCTCTAGGATAGATAGGAAACTGAAAAATAATAGGAGTTTGTTCATTAAAAAATTTTCGTATCGCCATCGGTATTCAAGATACAGGTCGTTAGAAAAGAAAAAATATACACATTTTTTACGATTTTGCCGAAACTACTGGCAACATCGTAATGAAATTTTATACGAATATGTTTTGGAAGCTGATACATCTAATGAGTATGTTTTGAAGTCTGACTCTCATAGAGAGCGCTAGGTACACGGTTCGTACCAAGTTGTTTTGAACATAACTTTTTTAATATTGAATTTATTGAGCTAAATTTTGAGCGATCTTGAAAATAATTCAATTTTACACTAAAAATTGCACCTTTCGTGCAACTGAATACAGTCTGTCATTTGCAGTGAAAAAGTGCCTCTAGAAAGTTTGAATTATCGTAAATAAAAAAAGTTATGGCACATTTTTTAAATCGATTATATATCGAAATAAAAAAAAATAAAGATATCGTGAAAAGTTTTCCACGAAAACCGTGTTTTCACGAAAATCGAGCCCAGGACTCATTTAATCATTTTTACCTATCTAGTCCAGAAGTACCAGAAACAGCAAAAATCAAGCAATTTGGGATACTCTGTACATTCAATATTCTGATATCCAACGAGGTGGCTGTGACTGACGATACTTACGGACGCGATAGTTTGTTTGCAGCTTAACTTTCGTTGAATGGTTCAGGCTGAATACTCCAACTCCAAAAAAAGCATGAATACCACGACGGAGATATGAGACGACTTACGACTTATCTGGAAGGATCGATCAATATCTGGCCGACCGACTGAAAGGTAACTCCAATATTACCTTTCTGGAACATTAAAATATGTTCAAAATGATTCTCAGAATAGAAAACGATCAACTATGCTGTTTTAAGTGACACTTTATGAACGCACCATCATCATCAGCCCAAAGACGTCCAAATGTTCGAATGTAAAGATTGGTTGGCTCGAAATCGTTAAGAAAAACATTCAAGAGATTTTCAATGATTCAAGAGATTTTCAATAATGTACATGAAATAATCGGTGTGGGACTTGATGAATTGCATCACATTCAAATTGGACAGAATATAATACAAGGAGAATCCTGATGAAACTGTACATACTTCACAAAGAAGTAAAGCTCACTCAACCGGAACAAGAAATAGTTCAACCATTCGTTTGAATTATATAGGGTGATTTCCATTTGTATTTCATATTCTGGAAATGCTCTATTCGACGAAAGAATAATTACAAACCCATGAAATGGCGTATGTAGGATGACAACACTGATCCCTATCAGCTAATGAAACAGGATTGTACTCTATTTTTTTATATTATTTTCAATACTAACAGTCGATTTGTTATGGCGACTAGGTTTTTCCAATAGCTGATAGAACAAAAAAATCCCCTTAATATTTACTAGCCACTAGTAAATCAAATGAATACACAATTCTGAAAATAATCGAAAGTTTATCATTTACGCTCGCCAATTTTCATAGAATATACAGGATGTCTTCGACTAGTACATTTATTTTAACAATACAATCTTGGGGACCAAAGAACTGATTTTTTCGTATGCAATTTTTCCGATTTAACCTAGAGAAGATATATTAAAACTCCCGTTTTAAACTTTAATAATTAGCTATGCCTACCCTGGAAACATGCAGAAAATTTATTCTGTGAACATTTGAGCAGAGTTGAATTCAGCCAAAGAAACAATTACTTTTGATTTCACCGAGTTAAATTTGTCCAAATGATTAATTAATCGAAAAATGCGATTTCACGAATGATAATTTAATTTTCCAGAATGTCCAAATATTCATTAAATAGTATACAACATAAGTTCGAGAGTAGGGTGCTTTGAATTTCTGCTATTATTAGGGAATGTAATGGGCATAATGCACAAAATGAAACATGCGAGTGAAATTTTTGTGTTCGTAGAAGATGAATGAATGAAAATCTGTATTCTGAGATTCATTCCATTCGACAAAATCATTCACGAGATATATTGGAAGATGACATTTTTCAGATTTTCAACAACCTGTATTTTCAACCGAGCGGAATCAGAAAAATTGGTAGAGATCAAAAGTGTTTCTTTTGACCTCATGAACCTCGGGTTGAAATATATGTACAAGTTAAATACTGCCCTATATACTTATATGGAAGAGATAAAATTCATTTGGATTAGCAGTATTAGCACTACCTACATACTATCATGGTTAGTCATCAAAATATATTGAATTAATTTTCTGTTGATATAAACAGAACTGCTTCAATAAATAAGTGAAAAATTGACAAAAGAAAACTCCCCTCCGTTTGAATACTGTCGAGCCCGAACATGAATATCATTCGTTGATTTCCTTATCACCTCCGGATTTTTTTCCAATTTTATCGCGAGCAGCTTTAACACTTTTTTTTAGATGTTCCTCGGAATGAATCCCACAATTCGAAAAGTTAATTTCCGAACTGCAAATTGTGGCCGTATTCTTGCATCTATTCACGGTATGCTTTTCCATAAAGCATTAACCCTTTTCTGATTCTGATTACTTGTAAATTAATTTTTTGCATGTAACTCCATGAGAAATAGTCTAGGGGCGATAAGTGCGGAGATCTTGATTGCCATACGTAGTATATTACTCCCACGATCTATAACACGTCCACCATAGCACAGTGAAAAAATTCTAATTCGGTATTCTTGATACTTAATTTGATTAGAATTGATCTGATAGAAAATATCAAAGAAATATTTCATCTGGTTAAATTAAACTATCCCCTCAAACCTCCACTCACAAATTTGGTGCAAGTGATGAAGAAAATATTTGATCTGTCGTGTAGCTGATGCCCACCTCAATTGAAATTTTTTTCGTGAATAAAACTGAATTCAATTTAATAATGTGATTCGGTTGATAGGGGTAATCCATGGAAATCAGTGTATGTGAATGGAAAGCTTCAGAAGATTTTCAGAATTTTGTATTAATTTTTTTCACTGGTCAATGTACAGGGCGATTTTTTCATTCTTGCTTTTGAAAACCCCAATCTGAAATGTGAGTCGTCGGTGGATATTGAAATAACTAATAATATTCTCTTCAACTTTCCATATATCAAAAATGCAGCTCCAAGTACCCATATTCAATTTTTTTTCCCAAATCTGCAGGTATGCTAAAAGAACCGTTTCTTAATGGATATTCAATGTTGTTCGAATTCATATATTACAATTTCTTGACTGTTCTTTGTGAATATCGTAAGTAATATCATAAGAGCATCTAATTTTTTTCACAGGAAAAATTAGATGCCCGAATGGTATTTTATAAGACTATTTCATAAGTAACATATTATTCTGCACGCATTATATATCGGTATTCATTTGACAACAACTGTCAAGTTTCTCTGCGAAAAAACTGCTGGTAGCTGCTGCCATACAGTTTTTCCATCTAGAAACCATTTGTCATTCAAAATTGCTCGTTTCTGATTGGTTTCGATCAATAATAATAATAATAAAAGTTGAACGTCAGTTCAACTAACCCAATTAGGAAGACGGAAATCGTCGATAATACCACAAAAATAGAGACGGTCCTAGATTGATGTTTCATCAGCTGTGTAGGAATGATTGTAGTTCTCCTATGTGAGAAATTTCATTTGTGATAATTCGTTCGTCCAAACAGAGCATTTCGAAAATAGACCCAAAACTGGAAACCCCCCTTATAATTCAAACAAATGGTTATAGAACTCCCATAATATGGGTTATTTTTGGAACTGGGTTAGTGTCCTCTTCCTTTGTATGAAGAATGTAGAGTTCTACAACAGAATTCACCCTGTATAAAAGGATTTCATAAAGATAAATGTAGAGTGCCACAAATGTTTCCTAAGAAGTCTGTTATGAAAGTATTATGTAAGATCGTTCACAAAGGAGGACAATAGAGGACTTTGTATAGGATATAATTTTATGTAATAAAAGCAATCACTTATGCGACTGTAACCCCTTTTAAACTATCAACTATCAACTATGCGAAGAAAAATGAATCAAATTGTGTATGAGTGGCTGAAACTCGCTATAGAAATGAAAACTGACATGTGAAACATGTAAACAGTGAATGTATTTTCTTATTTCGAGGTAATTTTGGGATCGAAGGCATCGTTTTAGACAATGCTTTTGTGATTCTCTTTTTTTTATTGAAGCGTGGTATTTTATTCTTGAGAAGAGAATGGTCAAGTTGAATAAGAGTAATAGGACTTTGTTGAAATCAATGTTCAAATTCATAACGAAAACAAAAAAAAACATGTTTTGCTGAACTACAATTTTTGAGTAGGTGATTATTTCGATGGTTTAAATGATAGTTCTATTTGAAATAGTTTTTGTAGCAAATATTCAAATGCCACCCAGTCTTAAATAAGAATTTTTGCTCAATTATTGAAAATGTTTTAAAAACACATCACAATTCCAACTTATCTGCCCAAAAACTAAATTCATTTCTCATATTGCTCTACGAACATTCTCAATAACAGTTTTCTGGTTTTTAATGGTAACTGTTGATATTCACCAAGTTCAACAGCCTTTCTGGTTCCTAGCGCTGAAGAATTCTAGCAAATAATCGACCTATCTTATGTTTCCTTTTTAAGTAAATTAATGAATATCGAGTTACTTATCATAACTGAAACTTGAACCTTAGAAGGATTGGAAAAGAAAAATTGGATTAGGAAGCCTACTGAAATTCGTTGGATTCTAGTATGGAAGAGGAATAAAAACTTTTGCATCTCATAATATTTGATATAGCTCATATCATCACAATTGATGTGGTTCACAAAGACTGATCTATTTTTTCCCAACTTTAGGTATTATTCAAATTGAAAAACCTCAAAAATAATTAGAACTGAGAAAGTAACGGCCGAGGAAACACAAATCATGTATTATTCATACAAATTTTTTATATTGTCTTCGGAGAATGTTCTGAAATTATATACAGGGTGTTTCACAACTTATCCGACAAATTTGGACCACATATTCATGCACTTCACGAAAGAAGTTGATTTCTAAAAAAAATTTAATAAAAGTCCTACAGAAATTTAGTTAGAACCTGAGTTTCAATAATGAATTAAAAAATAAATATGTAGCTGTTTTTATCATTGTAATACTAGAACACGCCTTAATAATTGATTGTAGCAAATGTTGTACCAAAGAACTGACAGCAAGAAAATACCCGGAACTTTTTGTTTTCCGATACTGATAAGTAGTGGACATTGTTTTAGCTTAGGTACGGAGAAGCAGGGCAGGGCTTGCTAAACAGTATTATTATATAATCTCGATATCTGTAGGGCTTTTATTACTTTTTTTGTAGAAATCAACTTCTTTCGTAACAGTGCACATGTGGTTAAAATTTGTCCGGTAAGTTGTGAAACACTCTGTAAAGTCTGTTAAAGAATTATCTTGGGCGGCTATGAAATATCGGAAATATGTTGGTTATATTCCATTAGTAGTAAATTGTAGTGACTAATGTTATTATTTAATACTAGACATCCCCTAAACACAAATATTATTCAGCAGTTTTTGTGTTTAGGGGATGTTTTGTCACTACAATTTGTCCAACTTATGAAATAAAATTTTATAGTTACCTCAATAACATATTTAAAAATCAGAAATGTGAAAATAAGTTCATTCATTTTTTTTTGGAGCTTTAAAGCGTATGACAAAAGTTTTGGCCCATAGAAAGTGTCTGACACTTATGATTCTATATTAGAAATAATATTCTACAAAACATATGAAAATCAGCCATGTGAAAATAAGTTACGTCATACAGCTCTGGGATCTTGGACTCTGATGTTGATAAAAAACACTGACTTATACCATTTCAATTTTGAGTTGGGGACCGTAAATTATTCAAATTTATTTCTGTTTGCATAACGTATGTCCTTGAATTGATCTTGTCTTGTGCAATAAAAAATGGTGAGAATTAATCACCAGAAAAGTGAATAATTCAAATAGAAATTTGGATGATGGATCTTGTTTGTATTTCGGATGCGCTTCCTTGAAATAGATTATATAAAATAGTTATTTATGATACAAGTGCAGAAGGCATTGATATTCTCAGTTCTGCAGTTCGCCGGTGCATGTATACATTCTTTTAAAGTACAGGGTGATTCACTTATCTTGGTAACCCCAATTTTCTCGATAACGCCGAATATTTTTTCATTCTGTGAATGGCGTTTTGAACAAGTCAATGTCGACTTGAGATACGCATAAAAATCTGCGGAATAAATTAAGACGCCAGGCGTCGCGGCGCTCTCAACAATTTTTTCTCCAGGGACATACCTTTATATCATGTTATTCGAAAGATAATTTCATTCTGAACATTTCTTTCGAATACCATTTTTATTAATTTCTAACCGTCAGCGATCTGCAGCGTGTTTTATGTTAATTCTGTTCCATTCATTTTTTTTGTGTATTGTGGTAGTATACTTTTATTTGGAGACATAGATATGATTTGGTGCCTTAAAATCAAGGAGGCTAGTTTTTTAGTCAATGTGCCCCTTCAAATAAGATGAAATATGTGGCTACAGCAAGATGAGGCTCCATGTCACAACGCTGCCATTGTGAAGAGATATTCAGATCAAGAATTCGAAAATAAATGGATAGGAACCAATGGACCCATCAGGTATCACCCGACCTAAAGCTTATGGATTACTTTCTGAGGGGTACCCTCAAAAATATGGTATACCAAACTGATTCTAATAACTTGGACCATTTGGAAATAAAGATAAGAAACGCATGTGCCGAAGTGGACCCTTATATTCTGACCAAAGTAACTTATAATGAAATAGAGGAATGATATAACTTATGTATGGATCCTAATGGCCGGTATATAGAACATGTGATTCAAAATGTTTCGTTTATTATTAAAAAAAAGTTTATTGTTATAATATTTAATGAATATAATAAAAGAAAAATAGTTTGGAACAAAACCTCCTTCATTTTACGAAACAAAATCATATCTAGGTCATCTAGCCATTATGATCAATACATAAGTTATATCATATCCCTATAAGTTACTTTGATCAACATATAAGGGTCCATTTATTTTAGAATTTTTGATCTCAATATCTCTTCACATCGGCAGCATTGTGACATAGATCCCCATCTTGCTGTATCCACATATTCAATCTCATTTGAAGAGGCAGATTGTTTAGAAAACTAGCCTTCTTGAATTCAAGGCACAAAATCATATCTATGTCTCCAAATAATGGCATAGTACCACAATGCAGAAAAAAAATGAATGGAATAGAATTATTTATTTATTTATTTATTTATACGGGATCAACCCCATTACAAAAGACCATGTTACACATAAAATTTTCAACCTTAATTATCACATACAATTTAATGAACAAACTTACAATACCCGCACAAATCAAAAATAATCACGGAACTATAGAGCGTCTATTTGCCTCTTGAAGTGCGTCAAAGAAACACCCAAAATATCAAGATTCTTGGCATTAATCAGTCTCAATGTCCTTTCGATGGGACGGTGCCTAGCAAAGTTAGTACCATGATGGGGTATGTAAAACAAACATAAAACACGCTGCAGATCGCTGACGGTAAGAAATCGATGAAAATTGTATTTGAAAAAAAAGTTCAGAATGAAATTATCTTTCGAAGGATGTGATAAAAAAGGTATGTCCCTGGAGAAAAAATTTTTGATAGCGCCGCGACGCCTGACGTCTTTATTTATTCCGCAGATTCTTATGCGCATCTCAAGTTGACATTGACTTGTTTAAAACGCCATTCACAGAATGAAAAAATATTCGGAAGTTTTCGAGAAAATTGGGGTTACCAAGATAAGTGAATCACCCTGTACACACCGACGAACTGCAGTCCGGGAGTGCAGAAAGGTAGATCTACAGTTTTGCTATCACTACACATGCACATCGTTTGAAAAACTACCGTGTGTAGAGCGATTCCTTCAGATCCCATCGACAGTCCAGAACTTTTCGATATTTTACAGCCAAAATGGGGGATCCGGCTAATGGTATCCATTTTATAAGTGAATATATCGCCCTGTATAGAAATATGCCTTACCTATGGCAAGTGAATATTCGAATAGGCGAACAAAGAATAGCGCCTATGAAAAACTTGTAAACTTTTACAAAACTATTGATGAAAATGCAACAGCAGACTCTTTTGCACTGATTTTCAGTTGTCTTAATGAATTCATATGCGATAGTTTATCACGTTTCAACAACCATTCTTTAGTCCATAATCTCTTTCTCGATTTTTCATTTTCAATTAATAACACAATCATAACAGTAGTCAATTTTCGTTTACGTTCAAAAGACATACTTAATAAGTCTTCACTCGGAAAACTGCGGATCTGAACTAAACGTGTATAGTCAAATTTAGGATGGACTGCAGTACGCGGACTATCAGTTTTCGATTATCAGATCAGGTCTTACGATTTAACAGTATCGTGTGTAGTGCGCTACAGACTTTGACTGTCTGTTCAAATCGACAGTTCTGGGACTGCAAGCCGCCGGATCGTGTATAGGCACCATTTAGAATGAGCCTTCTTTATACGAGTTTCATACATTGGCAGAACTGTTTTCCCTCTCATAAATTTGACAGATAATAAAAAAATTCGTGGCACATTATCATCAATAAATAATATTACCATTGACAACTGTATAATAATGAAATATTCTCACATGATTTTGTTCCACGAGATGTGGCAGAAAGAATGGATTCGACATAGAACTAGAGAAAGAAACTTTTATTATAGGTTGGAGGATAGACCCGAGAATTAAATAGAAGAAGGGCAAAACACTGAAAAAAAAGAATTACAAAAATGGTAATTTTCAATATTCTGGATGAGTGCATGTTTTCGGTAGCGCAGAGGTTGACTGGATTAGAATTGTTTTCTTATATGCTGTTAAGCTGAATCATATTCAGCAAATCAAAATTGAAATTGTATTTTTTCACTTTTAGTTCGATGTTATGAAACATTTTTGTAATAATCTGTCACAATAAACATATTCTTCTGGATTTGCTCTCATTGAACATTAATTCATGAAAAATAACCATTTTCAACTGGACAATTTCAAAATGATTTGCTTTGATTCTTGGACTCCATCGCCAAAGAAATTCGGAATCGGCTGGAAAGTTGATGGCGACTGTCTTTTGGAATTGTGAGGGTATATTATTGATGGATTACAGGGGAAATGGCAAAATTAAAGGGGGCCATCAAGAAAAAAAGTGGTGGAAAATTGACCACGGGTGTGTTGCTCCGGTTCACAAGAGCAGAGTTGCAATAGCTGCTCTGCACAAGCATGGCTTCCATTCAAGTAATTTTTATTTGTTCACCAATTTGAAAAAAGACTGAAGGGGGAGAAAATGATGTACAGGATGCAATATTTGTTCATTTTGAGGCGAAAAATGAAAAATATTTTTATGATAGTTCAGAAAAATTAATTTATAGATCTAATAAATGTATTGAGCTTAAGGGTGATTATATTGAAAAAGAAAAGAGATTTATTGTTTTATTTTATTTAAAACCGAGTTTAAAACCCTTTCATTCCACGAACCTTCGGACCTCGCCTCGTATAATAACGCTCTGTATACCTTTGCGAGTCGAGGATTTTATCTGTGGTTAATCACATTGATATAACAATTCAATATAACAAATATGGTTATACGGTTTCCGTGTCATCGACATTTAAATTATAAGGGATCAATAAATCACCCCCTTTGACCTTTTGCGAGCAGGTTTGGGAGTATAAGATTTTTTTGTGTAGTTAATCTTATCGATAAAACAATTTAACATGTCAAATTATCAAATATAGTTATGCTCCTCCGAATAATTAATGATATAGTAAAATATGAATATTCGAGGAGGAAAACTTCATCAATTTACCGAAATAATGTCGATAATTAATTTTATTGTATTTCATTTAATTGCTTCACTGTCATTTAACACTCTCTGAATCCCCATGTTGCATGCTGCAACAGAATTCCAATATTAATTTTGGCTTCCATCTGTGTGCGCCACTGTTGACCGCGTTCGGGTAATTCCGTGTAACAGAACCTGCCAGGAACTGTCTGCTGGGTTCACACCGTTAGTAAAGTTTGTTTTAATAACATAAGGTTCAAATTATACCTGTCGAAAAGTGTGAGGTGCTCAAGGTGACAGATCTTGTAGGTTATTATTTGGAGCTCAAATTCCATCGATTTCACTTCGATATGGGACCAATATTGAACAAGGAGTTTTAATCCTATAATCTTGGATTCAATTTTTATCCCATAATGATTAAAAAAAATATGTTTTCCAGATAAACATTTGAAATTTCTATAAAAATATATTCTAGACAATAATTTAGGATTCTCAGATTGGATATACCTAATGATAGTTCAATGTCGATAACAATAAAATCCAAATAAAGAAACCGCTACTGTCACATTGACACATTGACAGAGGGCTTTCACTGCAGAATCCTTCAAATCGATTGTTTAGTCTGTATCTTGGAAGAGACTTTCGGCAAAAAATTATGAAACATTTTCTAAATAAAGTAGAATTCCGGAATCAAAGGAATATTCTGATGGAATACCCAAATCCTCTACAAATAATACCTGAGTATATCTGATGTTTTCGATCAGATGTTGCAGGTACAGGGTATCCCAAATTGCTTGATTTTGACTGTTTCTGCTATTTCTATACTAGATAGGTAAAAACGTTGAAAGGAGTCATGGGCTCGATTTCCGTGAAAATACCAGCAGTGAAAACCGTTTCATGATATATCTTCATTTGTTTTGAAGATTTTTCGATTTTGAAGATGTGCCATAACTTTTTCATTTTCGAAAATATCTGAAAAAGATAAAAACTTTCAACGAGCACTTTTTCAGTGGGAATAAGATGTTATTTCAAATTTTTTTATCTAAAAATTTTTTTCATGATATAAGATGACAAAAAATGCGTTCGTATCTAAAATTAAAAAAATGGTTTTTTTTCCACAAGAAAAAAATTTCGGATATAGTTTTTTATTTCCGATGAAATAGAGCTTCTAGAAAATTCAAATCGTTTTCAGATATTTTCGTGATTAAAAAAGTTATGGCACATTTCCGAAATCGATAATTTTTCAAAATTAGAAAAAAATTAGATATCGTAAAACGGTTTCTACTAATGGTGTTTTCACGAAAATCGAGCCCAGGACACCTTTCGAAGTTTTTACCTATCTGGTCCAGAAGTACCTAAAGCAGTCAAAATAAAGCAATTCGGGATACCCTGCACAAAATCGTACACTACCAATCTGACTTGAATCTACATAACTATAATGTTCTCGAAATTGTAGAGGAATAATCATCTTATCTTATCATCAATATTGTATTCTTATCAGAACGATTTGTCACAATTACAAATATCCAACTGATAAAGAAGATCATACAACAATCTAGTACACACTATGAGATTATCGGATCCTAATCATATTTCTGGACGAAATTAATTTTCATCATTTCAATGAATGAACCCATACGATTTAAAATATTAGCTTAGCATTTATTTGACAGAACTTACCATTCAAAGATAATTCCCACCGTTCTAGCTGACTGAAGGGAACTGGTTAATCAGTTCATTTATACCATCAGATTCTGGAGTGATTTATGTACAAGATTTTAACTATATATTTATAGTTATTAGGTTATTACCTATTATCATCTTTCTTATTGCATGTAGAAATAATTGAAAAGGTTGTTTGATTATATTGATGTTAAATTCAAAATGAGTAATATTGGGATATGTATTGGCTGTATTGCTAGCAAATACAAGTTCGAGAAATTGTTACAACTACGAATACATTCTCAATAAATAAGAAAAATACCATTTGAATTAAAAAGTGGAAAGTCAAGAAATAAACATATAGTTGACTCACTTGAAAATTTTAACATTCATGGGAAGTGACGGCAGTGAAACTAAACTGAATAACCAAACTAGATTCTACGATATTTTTTAATCTACGGACTTTGTTTTCCATCTTCATCAAGACATTTCTGAGAATACAATCAAATCATGAAAATGTGGAATAAATCCGACGATGATGTTAATATTTTGTTGATTTGATTCTGATTGAAGGCAGTAAGAACTGATCTAAATAGGCTTTTCAATGATATAGGGTAAATATATTCGCAAACTCAAGAAGAAAAATAAGAGCAATATGCTTTCATATAGGGTATTAGTCTCACTCAAATACATTAACTTTGAATTTTGTTTCTGTAAGATATATACCAATTGGTGGGGTAGGTAATTCAAAGTGAATAAACTTATATTTATTGCTGATTTTGGCGAAAAGGTGGGTTATTTTCCATTCGTTCTTCAGATACCACACAACTCAGAACGTAATGTTTCTAATTCTTCTCCTAGAAATTCATTTATTAACGATATTTCCAGCTTAAAGAACTGAAGACACTGGTCAATAAATGATTCTCGTTCCAGAAAATAAATCTGTCATTTTTTGAATAACATACAAATCTCAACTAGAAATGAATATGACAAGAGAACCTCCATCCACAATATCCACAAACAGTGGTCCATTCCTCCTTGTCAATTAGGAATATCCATACAACAAGACCCGTTCAATAGTAAAACCCAATTAATTCAAACGAAATCACGAGATGGAACTTTGGTTGTGGTGAGTGAAGATTTTAATAACAGCTCTGAAATGTGTGATTCGTGGCTCATTTAACACTCGGTTATGACCAAAACAAATAAAGTTGGAATATATTCCGATTCCTAAAGAACTGAGATCTATGAGATGTATTCATTAGGACGAAATAGACCGAGAAATAGACACATTGTGTCTTAGTGAAATTTTCTCGATATAATATTCACATAATTTACATAATAATATCAAAATTGAGACAAGTTTTCTGAAGAAAATTCCTTATTCTATTCAAGGAGATTTCACATGTCGACGAAACAGAATTGTAAATAGAGTTTGATATAAGAGAAAAGATATGAACACGGCTTGCTCATAAACCTCGTTATAAACCATTCACTTCAAGGGGTATGGAAAATATTAAATTAAAAGCTGAGAACACTTCATTCGAAAGAATTGATTCTTTGTTAGAAAACTCTAAAAAAACTGGGACACGTCAACTTTCAAACTCAGAAGTGCGCTTTTTAGGGAAATTACACAGGAATTTACACATACATTATGATGTGATTCGTAAAAGCAAAATCTATCCCCTTTATTTTAAATGGAAAATGAAATGAGTTTGTTTTCCACTTCGTTCTTGGCAATATCGCACTGCCTAATAAAACTCGATTTTAACTTTGATTGAAGTTTGAATTTGAAATAATCCACATATCTCTAGTTATCCCCTCGGTTATCCCTTCTTCAAGTTAACAAAACCAAGAACCATGAGCGTATCGAGAATTCATTAAAGAAATTTCTTCCAATTTAATTGAAATTTCTGAAATTTCGTCAGTCTGCAGTCTGTATTTAGGATTTTCATTTTGAATACAGGTTCCGCGTGATATTCACATATCGCACCCTTGCCTCAAGAGTGACACAACTCAAAATCAAAATTCAAAAATATTCAAATGCTAAATATTTTCTTACTTATTGGTAAAATGAAAAAGATATGCTTTGAAATGTAGGTATCTATATGATAAATGTAGGACCCACTGATTTAGGTAAAATTTTTTATTATTTAATGTAAGCTCGTTTACTGATCTTTTCCATATTTATCATTAACCAAAAATAGTAAGTTTTGAGTTGTGTCACTTTTGGAGCGAGGGTGCGATATTAGCTCGCATATTACCCATTGTATTCATCCCCCCATTTTATTCTCAATTGACTATAAATGCTGTAGTCCATTAAAATCAGGTTGTTGAGGAGTTATAAAAAATATAAAAATATACATTTAATAAAAAAAAACAAAGGACGGATAAAGGAATTGGTGCTGAAAAAGCCCAACATTGAATTGGTCAGATTTCGGTGTTTTAGTACATCTCCTAAATTAAGCGAGATAGAAGAAAAGTAATATACGTCTCTTTTTTCGAGAATCATAAATTGCTGAAAGGTTGGCCAATTTATTATAGTTGGTTATAACTTCCGCAGTATTGCCGCTACGCCCTCGAAATAAAAACATCTTTAGGGCAGTTTTTTCAGTACTTTTTACCAGTGCTATCGAAATTTCAGTGCCTCTTCAAATTTTAGAGAAATTAAAAAAATTTATTTTGTTCAAATGGAAACCGTAGTGTGCTATGATGATATTCGATAAACTTTCCTAGACAATTTCAAAAATATACTTCCGAGCTTGATAATCGAAAATTCCGAAAAAACCACTTTTCGGTCAACATATTTTCCATGGTGCCGGGGTCAAAGGAGATTTGTTCTGATTCTGGACGATTTGTAATTTGTAACCAAACTTCAAATAATTTTCCTGAACATTCTCAATAATGGACTTATCCCCTTTTTCCCCGACACCACGGATTTAAGCAGGCTCAAGTTGTATGACTTCCCCAGGTGAAAAAAAATTAATCAAAATCAAAATCCTCTTTGATTTTGTTGATCGAAAACTGTTTTTTCGGAATTTTCGATATTTAAACTCGAAAGTATATCATGATAAATTTTTGAAGTTGTATAAGAAAAGTCTATTGAAAATCATCATAGCACACTATGGTTTCCATTTGAAAAAAAATAATTTTTTTGATTTCTCTAAAATTTGAAGTGGCACTAAAATTTTGATAGTACTGGTAAAAAGTTCTGAAAAAACTCCACTAGAGATGTTTTTATTTCGAGAGCGTAGCAGCAACACTGAGGAAGTTATAGCCAATTATAATAATTGGCCAAATTTCAAAATCACCCTGTAGCATGGAAACAGGAAACTAGACACCTTAGCGAATTGCGGTTTTCAGCAATTTAAGTTTCTCGAAAAAAGAGAACATGTCATGTATATTACTTTTTTCTATCTCGCTTAATTAAGGAGATGTAGTACTAAAACATCGAAATCTGACCACCTGTACATCACATAAGGACACAAAGAATTTCATTCTTTGAGTGCTGATATCCACTTCATGATGTAATATAATATAATATAATACAGGGTGGCTATTTGAAAACGAAACAGACGAGATTACAGACGAAAAAAATTTTTTCGATAGAAATGCTCGGACAGGTCGATTTCTGTTTCGAGGGGGACAACTTAAGATGTAGGTTACGGACGCATAGCGCTTCAACCCTTGCTACTACAACCCTCACCCCCAATTTTTGAATAGGGAAGATGGGGTGAGTGATACCTCATTTGAAAGGTATTTTTATACTGATTTCAGCACAGTAATTGTTTTTTCATTTTATGCATTAGTTCTCGAAATATTCATGCGTTAGTTAATTTTATCACTTAAATTAATTTTTTGCGAATAATTGACATTTCGTGCTTCCGAAACACCAAAATTTCCGTACTTGTATTTGAAATTGCAGAACATCTACCACTGGGCAAATGAGGTCATACCGTACGCGTTAATGCTATACTAGGGTCAGATGTTCGACTAGCTGTTTTATTCACTGAAATAATTCTCCAACTGTACGATATCAGAATGATTTGAAGTATTGATCTAAGAAATAAGACTTTTCAAAATAAAGTAAATAATTTATCAAAAACTCACATCAATTAATTAAAATTTTCAAATTGTTCACCATTAGCTTCCATACAATGAAATAAGTTTTGTTCGAAACGATGGCGCACATTTTGCAGCATTTCTGGAGTGATTTGACGACATTCGTTCACTATACGTCTTCTTAAATCTTCTATGGAATCGGGCTGTGTAGAGTAAATTTTACTCTTCAAGTGGCCCCAAAGAAAGAAATCTAGTGGTGACAGATCTGGCGATCTGGCTGGCCATTCAGAGGGACCCCTTCTTCCAATCCACCGATTTGGAAATCTTTGATCCAGATATTCTCGAACTGGTAAGGCGTAGTATGGAGGAGCTCCATCCTGCTGAAACACAACCTGATCTTCCACATAATTTCCAGCATTGTTTTCAATAATTTCCGTCAAAATTGGATCAATGTGATTTTCCAATAAGTCCAAATACATATCTCCAGTAAGATTGCCAGGTAAAAAGAACGGGCCGACAATGTTGTCACCAAATATTCCAGCCCAAACATTGATTTTTTGTGGTTGTTGAGTATAAACTTCGTGGAACAATCTCGGATTAGCATCGGCCCAATAACGACAATTGTGTCGATTTACTGTGCCGTTTAGAAAGAACGAACACTCATCGCAGAAACAAACATTGTACAGATAATTGGGATTAGCAGTTACTCGTTCACTCATTGTATCACAAAATTCAACACGACGGTCAAAATCATCTTCGTTCAGTGCGTGTGAAAGATGGATTTTGTAAGGATGGAATTTATGATGCTTCAAAATATTTGCAATTCGAGTTCGTGTAAAACCAGATTCATGTGCTAGCTGCCTCGTACTCGTCATTGGATTCAGAGCAATCTGTCCAAGAACAGCTACTTCAGCTGCTTCATTTCTTTCCATGTTTCGTTTTTTATTAGCCACAGACCCTATTTCTTGAAACTTTGACACTAATTCCAAAACATACTTCCTATTAACATGTTTATCTAAATGTCGTTGATTGAAGAATTCTGCGGTTCTATTCGCACATTGATTGTTTGCAAAAAAAAGTGAAATTATTTCCACCCGCTCTGCAATTGAATAAACCATGTCGAACAATGAATTAGAACACATACAAGTCTCGATTCAAAACTAAGAATAATTCACATGTCAAAGAACCAGTAAGCCAACCTAATGATCTGTTCGTAATAAATAAAAAATTATCGATTCTCATTTTTTTGAAAAAGATATGAATTCAATAATCAACAAAATGAAAACATTATTGAAGCCAACTGAGAAAACACTTCATAATTATGTCGGAAATCGTTTCACGAATTGGGACTGGAATATTTCTGTGGCATCATTAATGATTTGATTTTCTTACCTGGTAATGTGATTAGAGATATGTACGTATTTGGACTTTTTGGAGATTTCTATCGATCAAGTGTTACCGCATGTTATTGGAAATACTGCAAATTATATCGAAGATAATTTAGATTGGGTTTCAGCAAGATTGACCTCCTTCGCAATACGCTTTGTTTGTTCGACATCTTGATTAAAGATTTCTATGTCAGTGGATTGGAGGAAGGAAGCCACAGTCATGGTTGTTTTGAAGCTCAAAATGTCGATTTTTCACAAAAAAACACTACAAGTGCCATGAAAACACCACTTCATTTTCTAATGCTTAGTTAAGAATATTTCGAGAACTAATGCATAAAATGAAAAAACAATTACTGTGCTGAAATCAGTATAAAAATACCTTTCAAATGAGGTATCACTCACCCCATCTTCCCTATTCAAAAATTGGGGGTGAGGGTTGTAGTAGCAAGGGTTGAAGCGCTATGCGTCCGTAACCTATATCTTAAGTTGTCCCCCCCGAAACAGAAATCGACCTGTCCGAGCATTTCTATCGAAAAAATTTATTTCGTCTGTAATCTCGTCTGTTTCGTTTTCAAATGGCCACCCTGTGTAATACTTAACTTTTTAACAATAGGTGAGACTATTGCAACATTGAACTAAGTGTCATCGAGAAATAAGTTCTGCAAAGAGTATTGAATAATGAAATGTACATATTTGTAAACTTTTCAATCTCAAATTCAAGTTCCTGTATCTTCGACATTTCATAGGAAAACAAAAGGTGGTGCAAAATAATATAAAAATGACGTCAACATTATTACGATATTTTATATACTCAACCTAAAAACACTTGCAATCTTTCAGTACTCAAAAGGACGGAAGTTTGATGATTAGTTTGAATTTTGAAATATGAAAATATCTCGGAAAATAATGAATGACATGCGGTTGCCAAACCATAGAAGTACGTTCGTTCTGGCGACAGATGAGTTACCACTTACAGCTTTTTCAGAAATTTGATATACAATATATACGGACCGCCTAGTCATAGATTACTACTACTACTACAATATACATATTAAACGTATATTATACGTATATGCTCCTACCACTACTACTACTACTACTACTACTACTACTACTACTAAACAAAGGGACCTATGACCGTTGATTGAAGTATATACTTCAATCAAAGCTATGACCTCACAGGACTTGTATTTGTTACCTATTTTATGCTATGACTAAAATGGATTAAGGTGGTGATGCATTGAATGAAGATTATCTATCATTCAATTCATCTTCAAATCTTTGGTAACGGCACTTCTATTATTAAACATTAATTAGTTTAGGCGACAATTTTTCTAGAATTCAGCCGTAAAACTGACAACTGTTGAGATATACTTCAGAAAGGAATATGAGGTTAGAGGTAGAAGATTTTGACTCAGTGGTTCACAAACACTGGCTCAGGTGTTCCCCAGGGCTTCGAACTCGTTGATCTCCTGTTTATTTCATTCATGATCTGCATGGCCCGCAGGAGGCCAGATGGGACCGTGCCCCCCCTGAGATTTTGATTCCCTTCTTGTTTTTGAGCAAAACCGAATACTGAATTCGCCTGCACCTCATCAAATCATTACCTATTTGGCCCCTCTGAGAAAAATTTCTGCGGGCTCCCACGAGGATCTGCTAATACTAGTGCATGTTATAGATACTGTGCATATTTTTATGTGGCGCTCCCCGTGGCAATATAAAGCAAAATCGTTAGTAAAACAAAGCGCTTGTGATTTGTCAATTTGCTGAAGTAGTATTAAAATTTACCGCACGAAATTCAGAGTTGTTTGTTGTCGAAATGGATAGACAGCGAGCGCGATGTTTGAAGATAGTATGCAACTCCTGCAGCGTCGTGCTCGACAACTTCGCGGACTTCAAAAATATGTTTGAAACATTCAAGGAAGATATGCGCAAGCAGATGGAAAACCTCAATTCGAAGTTTACTGAATTGAGTGAAAAGTTGAATATTGTTGATGATGTTACTTCGGTTCAGTTTGCTGACAATATCGTTCGTGAGGCGGCGGATCGGATGGGCAGAGCAAGAAATGTTTTCGTGAGAGGCGCGGAGGAGACTGCCGGTGACGAGGCCGCAAAGAGCGCTCATGATGGGTCCATCGTCCGGGAAGTACTGAGGACCGTCGGATGTACTGCTTCTCCGGTCACTTTCTACCGTGTTGGTGGGCCACACCGTTCGGAGAAATATCCCAGGATGCTGAAGGTTATCATGAATAATGAATTCGAGAGTCGTTTTATTTTGAGAAACAAAAAGAGGCTTCTGGAGAATCCGTCTACTAAAAAGTTTTCTCTCATTTGCGATCAGACACCAATGCAATTGCGAATTATTAAAGAGCTTCGAGAGAACTTGGAAAGGAGAATACAGAACGGCGAGCCCAATCTCACTATAAGATACAAAAATGGCGTTCCGGCCATAGTGACTAAAACCAACTTTCAGTAATAAATCGTTTACACGTCAAAAACATATGAACTGGCACATTCTCTACACAAATCTAAGCTCATTGAAGTCAAAATTTTCTGAATTCTTGTGTGACGTACAATCCCTGAATCCCAACATTATTTGTATAACGGAGACCTGGCTGAAGTCGGAAGATCGGGACGGTCTTGTGGGTGTGGATGGTTATACGCTCTTTAGATCGGATAGACAAAACCGTGGTGGAGGTGGAGTTTGTGTTTACTTGGCTAATAATATTGTCTCTGCATTCACAGTATCACAAACATCCATAGCGATAACTGGTGTAGATGTCATACAGCTTTTAATAAAAAATACCTTCTTCACACTTAACTTAGTATGCATCTATAGGCCGGGAAATATCTCGCACGAGAGCAATTCCGACCTCATTGATTATATGAACCGGGTATCTACTTCTGAGAATCTCGTCGTATGTGGGGATTTCAATTTTCCTGACGTTGATTGGCCTATCGTTGATTTTCCTGAGGGTGGTTCAAGTTCATGCCATTTCGCTCGATTTTTCCTGGAATCTAACTTACACCAACTTGTATCTGAACCTACAAGGTTCCGTGTAAATAACTCGCCGTCCATTCTGGATCTTCTGTTCACCAACGATGAATACCTCATTTGCAATGTTTCCTATCTACCTCCCATTGGTGTTTCTGACCACGTTGTGATCACAGCTCAACTTCAGATAAATTTCCCCCAACAGCCGTCCACTTTCAAAAGCGTCACCACCACAAATTTCCAGGCACTGTTTGCTGAGCTGTCAACTGTCGACTGGTCCCCTTTTATAAACTCGACTGATGATCCATGTGAAATGTGGAAGATATTCCATAACCTCTTACTCGAATTGATAGCCAAACACTCGCTTTCTAGAGTGTATTCAAGGAGAGCTCTGAAGCCCTGGATCAGCTCTGAGGTCTTATCCCTTGTGCAACACAAAAGACGCCTTTGGAAAAAGTTCAAGAGGTCAAACAGCATTACTGATTATCGAGCGCACAGAGCATTTTCCGAACATCTAAAAACAACTCTGAAAGCCTTGCGTGGGGAACATGAGGATGCTATTGTAAATTCTGAAGACAGCAGAGGGCTGTTCAAATATATTCGCTCAAATCTGAAATCGAAGGTCGGGATCCCACTAATGAGGGGACCGGATGGCGAACTTTGTCTAACGGATTTTGATTCGGCAGAAATTTTGGCAGATACATTCGCTTCCATATATACAAGAGAGCCCGATAATGACAGCTTGCCGCGGATCCTGACTCCACGCGTGTGTGACAGCCTGACTTCTGTCAGTTTCTCACCGGAAAAGGTCAGGAGTCAACTCGCTGGTCTTAAGAAATTTTCTTCACCGGGTTTGGACGGCATCACCTCCTTTGTTCTCGGGGGCTCCTCCGATGCTTTGTGCTACCCCCTTTCTACGATCATGTCTGCATCCTTCGACAGTTCGCGCTTGCCGGGCATTTGGAGGAGGGCGTCAGTCACTGCCATTTATAAAAAAGGCGATAAAACGGATCCACTCAACTACAGACCCATAAGCTTGCTTCCGATAGCCTCAAAATTGATGGAGTCCATAATAGTCGAGGAATTGTCGAATTTCCTCAGGAGAAATGCCATCCTTCCACCAGAACAACACGGTTTCATCAAGGGAAAGTCGACAACAACAAATTTATTAACCTGTGTGAGTGATTGGACTGCGGCCTTCGACCAGAGGATTCCAACGGATGTGCTATACTTAAGATTTCGCGAGAGCGTTTGACAGGGTACCGACGAGACGCCTTCTGCTGAAGCTTGAAATGCTTGGAATTAGGGGCCGCTTGCTGGCATGGATTAGGGAGTACTTGACGGGTCGGAGTTTCGTTGTGCGAGTCGGGTCTTCCTTTTCTTCGGAGAGAGACGTGACCAGCGGTGTCCCTCAGGGTTCAGTCTTGGGACCTTTACGTTTCTTAATTTATATCAGTGATCTTCCTTTACACTTAAAAAATAAAAAAATCATTTTACGCTGACGACACAAAGGTATATGGAAACCCTCTTCAAAACCATGAATCCCTCCAGGAAGATCTAGACGCGATTACCCGGTGGTGCCGCGATTGGCTGATTCCTGTGAATGTGGATAAGTGCGTCGTGCTGCACATAGGAAAAAACAATCCGTATTAACCGTACACTATCTGTGGAATTCCGCTCCGTGGAGTGACGTCGCATGTGGACTTGGGAATCACTATAAACCAAGACCTAACCTGGTCGGAACATATTGTGTCCATCTGTCGACGAGCCAACTCGATGCTGTACCTCATCAGGAAGACTTTCGTTCGTGCCTCGTTTGCAACTTCCATTCGTTTATACACGACCTATGTTCGTCCAATCTTGGAATACGCCGGACCGGTGTGGTGTCCTGTGCTGGTGCGCGACCGTGATCTGTTAGAGGGGGTGCAGCGTCGGGCTACGCGATTGTTCCTCGGACCTCAGAGACCCTCATATTTCGACAGACTTTTGAGTGCCGGTCTTTTGCCATTCGAGAGGCGACGTCTAAGGGGTGACCTGATACTAACGTTTCGCATAGTGAAATTCAATTATGCTGATCTAAGAGACATATTCGTGTTCAACGACGACTCACGCACCCGAGGTCACCATTTCAAGCTGAGGAAGGAAAATTTTTCGACGAGACAACGCCAGTACTTTTTAACCAACCGCATATTCGATCATTGGAACAATCTGTCCGCGGAGACCGTAGGGTCGCGCTCGCACAGTGTGTTTAAGGGAAATATTGATCAAATTTTATTTCGGGTTTGAATGTCCTTTTTTTTTCTGTTTGGATTGACAATGTGCTGTTCAGTCTTCGTTATTATAATACTGTGCTGAAATAGGATTATATAGGACATGTCCTCATCCTTTATCAATTTAAATAAATAAATATTACAAATAGATAAAATTTTATTATTTTCGGAGAAATGGATTCCAGAAAGGAGGGAGGTAAATGGAGATTAATAGTGTGAAAAGAATTAAGGGTGTATATTTGTGTAGTTGAGAGATTTTCGCAAATAAATGTGAATTAAACCTAAATATTATGACCAATTTTCGATCCACAGGTCTTTGAATAAATTCTGATTGAATTGAAATGATTCGAGAAAAATGAGTCCTTCCTTAACCTCAACAATGTAATCAACGTGAGCTCCAACCAGAAAATTATCCAAACATATAATAGACGCTTGAGTGACTCTAGTAAGCATCAACTGTAAATAACATATCATAGCAACCCAAAAAATCCACAAAAAATTGAGCTTATCGCATTTCACCAAAGAAATTCCAATTGAAATCGACGCCAATTATCACCTTCATACTTCCTCATATCGCACCCTCGCTACTAAAGTGACACAACTTAAAATTTACTTCTCCCGGATTGTGCTATGAATAAGATCAGAAAACGAGCCTAGATTAAATCATGGAAAATTTATACCCACATCACTGGGTCCTCCATGTATCATATATATATCATATATCAAAATTGATGTCAATTAGTCAATTTCATGTTTCCCATTAATTAGAAAATATTTAGCATTTGAATATTTTCGACTTTTGATTTTGAGTTGTGTCACTTTTGTAGGGAGGATGCGATATGAGGAAGACTCATTTTAAAATAATCCGTTAAAAAACAAAACAATTCTCACTGAAATTTCCATAAGTAGGGCGGTATATCCATTATTATAAGTTCCAAATGATTTTAAATCACAGAGGAGCATTCATGTATCCCGTCCTTACAGTATTCAGTTGAAAGTATGTATATCAGTCGGTTTTGATTTTGAAAGAGGCCCATCATGACACACACGATAGATTTTCAAGAAAATTTTGACCCTTGATATGATTGGAATGCTGATAAAAAACACCTTAACGCCATAACATAATGTAATGAGGCATGAGTTACTTTTATCAGAAAGTATAATTCACAATGATCACCGCTGTATTCACTCTTGCTAGCTTCCTTTTTCGTTCAACCACAGTGAAACCATCCTCAAGCAATCCGAACTTTATCTATATGTACACGCTGATTTCTGTTTATCATCAGTATTATTGTTTACATTCTGCAATGACACACTTGTATTTTTCTGTCCTTCTTCGGGAGATTATTATTATTACATGATAGCGTAGAGCTGGGGCGAAGCCTATGCTAGCTCAAAACAGAAAATGAATTGATGATAATGATTATGAAACAAAATGAATCAGTTAAAAAATAGTAATAAAAATAGGAAAATATCGGTCAGGTAACGGGCAGTAATTCTCTGTGTCGATCGAATCCATTCTTGATTGCCACCCACCACATCAGCAGGTAAGTTGTTCCAGTTGGAGAATATTCTATTAGTAACGAATTCATACATGTGTAGGGTTCAAATCATTTATTCAAAGGTATTAAATATTCAGAATTCTTCAATTTTAATATCGAAATAATTTCCTCGATTATTTCAGAGTGATCAAAAATTAGTAGCTCCAAACGTTTAAAGTACATACACACGCACCGGCTAACTGCAGTCCGGGACTGCAGGAACGTAGATCTACAGTTTTGTTATCACTACACATGCACAGATAATCGACAGTTTCGGAAATCGTTTGAAAAACTGCCGTGTGTAGAGCAATTCCTTCAGATCCCATCGACAGTTCAGAACTTCCAACATTTTCGATCTTTTACAGCCTAAATGGGCTGTAAAATGTGAAATAAATTCGAATAGGCTAATACACTAATAGGCGAACGAAGAATAGCAGCTATGAAAAACTTGTAAACTTTTACAAAACTATTGATGAAAATGCAACAGTAGACTCTTTTGCACTGATTCTCAGTTCTCTTCATAAATTCATATGCGATAGTTCATCACGTGTCAACAACCATTCTTCAGTCCATAATCTCTTTTTCGATTTTCCATTTTCAATAAATAACACAATCATGGCAGCAGTCGATTTTCGTTAACGTTCAAGAGACATACTTTTAAAAGTTCCTCACTTGGAAAACTGAGGATCAGATCTGAACGTGTATAGTCAAATTAAGGATGGACTACAGTCCACGGACTGTCAGTTTTCGATTATCAGATCAGGTCTTACGATTTAACTGTATCGTGTGTAGTGCGCTACAGACCTTGACTGTCAGTTCAAATCGACAGTCCTGGGACTGCAGGCCGCCGGATCGTGTATAGGGACCATTAGCCAAACCCAAAGCCAAACTAAGCAGAGTATGGACATCGCCTTTCATAGAAACAATAGATCAGAAAAAATTCTTTAACACGTCACTTGTGAGATTATTTTCAACAATTCCTTTCACTAGGATTTCTATCGTCAGTTTTTTATTTAACTTATTAAGTTCCTGAGTCAGAAACTCTCGTTCGCGTGTACTTTCATTAGTAACTTGAATAAATTTTAATAACAAAAAATTAACCATGAATGCCAGGTTCATAAAGGAAACGTCGAAGAAAATATCAATTCCAAACCCAACTCATTTTGGCGGTTTGTTCAATCGTATGATTGGCCAGCACTTTTGGATTTTCCAAAAAGTTTTTGTTCTGCTGAATTGTGCTAGTTTTGTGCTGCTTCGTGCCCTTGAATTTTTTCTTAATTACATGTAGTTCTAGAGATTATTTAGAATCCGAAAAAATGTGCCAGCCCAGCACTTTTCGAAAAATTGGATTCCAATGACTGAAAAAAAATGTGCTACACATGAACTGAGTTGTGCCGTTCGTTGTGTACTCACAGCATGTGACAGCACAAATTTTTTCATTCATTTGTGGAAGAAAAATGAATGTGGCACAACTCAATACATGAATAGCACAATTTTTCGGTTTTTGAAAAACACGCTCATGTTTTGAACGCTCTAGGTCTGGATCAAGTATATTGCCTCGGGAAATGATTCTATTCTCAATACTCCTAAAGATGTTGCAGATGCCTTTGCTGGGTATTTCTGATCGGTCTTTCAAGTCTCAGACAATCCAGACAGCTACAGAACTGATCCTGATTCCGCTCTCATAACTTTGCCCCAAATAACTCAGACGGATGTTTTCAAAAACATCAAAAGTTTAACGCAATACTCAAAAAATTCTACAGGTACAGATAATATAATTACCTACATTCATGAAGGCCCAGCTGAGTTTCCAGTCAAGACACTAGCTCATATGTTCATTTTATCCTTGTCTAGCAAGAAGTTTCCTGATGCATTGAAAATAGCTCTTGTTACACCAAAACCAAAAACCTCCACAAAGTTGGTAAAACTCACGACATTAAAAACTATAGACCTTCAAGTTTAATAAATGAAATCGCAAAAATTTTTCAACAGATTGTGTGTAAACTTCTGCACTGAAGCCTAAGATTTATTCTAGTCTGAGATCCGAACCTACATCTACCTTCACCAAGTTGTTAATAGAATAAAACCTATTTCATAATGAATTTCCCATATTAGGGAACATATTAAAAATAGGTTGCCTAAAAAAATCCTGGACCCAATATTTTTAATAATTTTTCGAAAAATGATTTTTTATGAGATTTTGCAACATCAAAATAATAAGAAAATTTCATACTAGACTTATAGAATGAGACATCTAAAATATACAGAAATAGGGTTGCCTATTATTTACGTGGACAAAGTAGGTGGACAAGTAGGTTGCCAGGTTAAACAGGATGTTCGACTTTTACTTGTGTGACAATCGAAAAAATGTATATCAGCATAAGCGCTGTTTTATTGCAACCATGTTGATATAAGGTTGCCTGTTGCCTGCAAAAAAATTGGTCCTATAGCCGGTTGCCGAGTTTTGAAGATTTCGACGCGCCAGGAAATGAGCGTCAGAGAGGTCCGAGGTAAGAATACCGTGTAATAATAAGGGACCGAACATCGCAGTCGTATCTGATTGTTAGACAGTGCGAATGCTCGGTACGTATATTTTATGGAGAGAAGAGGTACCCCAACTACCCTCCATAGTCCATATTGTAAACAGTACGGCGTTATTGTGTTATTCTGTATTGTTGTCATAAAAATGACGAAAAAGTGTTTTTTGTGTGACTCGGGCGATTCTTTGTGAATTTACTGATGAAACTTTTGAAAATTGTTCGTTAAAGCTAGATTTTCGTAAAAAAATAATAATTTAAAATGTCATGAAACTGAACTAACTCAAGTAGCACTCGATTTTGTTGATTACCATACCAGGTGTTGCAGAAAAGTAACTATTCTAGGAAATAAATATAATGCAGAATTTAAAATCGGGATCGGGACGAGGCCGGTCAAGCGCGGCCACGCCCCCCGACCGAGGTTATATAAGGACGTACAATCTGCGTCCCTGTACCCCCTGTCACCATAGATAAATAATACTGTCACACTCAGATAGCTCAATTCAATAGGAACATCTCCTGAAATATAACTCCTGAAGATGCCAGACACTCGAACTGGTGAAACGTTGAGAACTAATCCACGACGACGGACGAAATGCTCGAAAGAACAGGTTACACCTCATAGATCATGTTAAGAGATTCTAAATGCGATTCCTAAGACACCTTTACTTCAGAAAAATTAAAACATACCCATTTATGGTCTTATATAGAAGTATATATGCATATGGCATATGTTACTTATACATTTCTTAATATAATAATAACACCCTATATTAAAACAAGTCGAGATATCGTAGCGATCGCAAGAACTTGTTCACGTGCGGCCTAAATCTCATTTGTTGAGTGAATAGGAAAATCTGCCAATCTGTTTCAATCTGATTAACATAGTTACAATCTATGAAGCCGTCGATCTCATATCAACCATATGAAGAAGTTATCTTGCTTAAAAACCATGAATAAACAGTAAGTAACATTTTTCATTAGTTATATTTTAAAAGAAATGTTACAATAATAAGAAAATATCATGAGCCGAATCATGAGCATATCTGGAGTACTGAAAGAAAGGCTATCGTCTTGAACCTAGCGTGTCATCAGGGATGGGACTTTTTTCCTATCTTTTATAACAAATTAGATATGCCTTCTGGTATACCGAATTCAATGAATGTATCGTGCCACGTTTCTAACCTCAGCTTCCTGAAACACATGCCTTGTTTGGATATTGTATTGTGTTTTACCGTTGATTGAAGTATTTTTGGGAAGTTACTCAACCATACCCAAAAATACTTCAATCAACGGTTTTACTATACTGTTCACAGAAATCAATTTGTATGATTATAGGTGGGTTTCATAAAAATTTGATCAAAACGTTATTTTTTAGATCGGACAATCAATGTTTTGTGCAACCCACCTTATGTGCAATGTGCAATAAAAAGTATTTCAATGTTCCTTGAGTAAATCGTTGTAATAATATCGATTATAACAATAGACAGAATTCTAGACTACCTTACTTAGACATGCTGCTGATAAGGCAGGATGGTATTTTAGTGGATAGGTATAGAAAGAACATTTTATCGGGTTTATACTTAAATTACAGGTCATCACATGAGATGAAACAATAAAATAAATTTATTATTGGGATTTAAAACTGAATTGAAGGTTTAATTAGCCTCCATATTCTCATAGTTCTGAAACTGAAATGAAAAAAGACAAAAGCGAAAAAAAAAACAATTATTTATAATGAATGAAATTGTTTTCAAATCGAGTTTCAAATTGACCACCCATTTCAGAAATGCATTCCTTATTTATGTTAGCCACGAAACCACTATGAAATTTATGAACGGGACAATTATATATATACAGGGTGTCCCACCGGGAGTGTCCATTTGAAGTTTATGGGAAAATAATTATTCGACCCCTTCCGAACTTTGTGTGAAGATATAGGCCAAATAGACCTTGAATCAAGATATATTTTAAAATATCCATGACTTCCGCTTCCACAGGAAATCAAATCAACTTCGTTATTTCTGATAGAACACCCTGTATATTCAGACTTTTTTGGATATATCTTCAACCCACACATTCATTTCATGTGTCATTCCCTAAAGCCATCGAGTTATTCACTGTTTTTTGAAAAAAAATTACAAATTGAGGCTTGTACAACATTGAAGATTCAATGAAAGCACAACGCATTACCTCAGGTCTGTTTTTTGAAATATTCAACGTCACTCTGCAGAGAACATAGTGTTTTCATTTGAAAAAATTGCCTGTTTTTGAATTCCAACTTTAGAGGTGGGTTTAACAAAACTTTGATTGTGCGATCGAAAAAACTTATGTAAATTTGAAACAATCAAATCGCTCGACTTTAAAATTCAAACGAATCTCTGTGGCTCTCAATTTGACAGTTCTTAATCAGGTAATGAAAGCTTTTTGAAACCATTCTTAAGAGTATCATTTTACCTTCCAGTTCAAAACTTTATATTCTCCCTACACGTCACAGAGAGTGACGTGTAGAATATCTTTCATAACCCATTTCAAAAAACAGATCAGTGATAATGCCGAGGATAATCCGTTGTGCTTTCTTCGAATCCTCAATCAGTAATTTTTTTCAAGAAGCAGTGATTAACTCGATAGATGACTATAAGAAATAATGGTCCCTTTACACGAGCCGGCGGCCTGCAGTCCCAGGACTGTCGATTTGAACTGACAGTCAAGGTCTGTAGCGCACTACACACGATACAGTTAAATCCTAAGACCTGATCTGATAATCGAAAACTGACAGTCCGCGACCTGCAGTCCATCCTTGATTTGACTATACACGTTCAGTTCAGATCGTCAGTTTTCCAATTGAGGAACTATGAAGTATGTCTCTTGAACGTGAACGAAAATCGACTGCGGCCATGATTGTGTTATTAATTGAAAATGAAAAATCGAAAATGAGATTATGGACTAAAGAATGGTTGTTGAGACGTGATAAACTATCGCATATGAATTTATTAAGAGAACTGAGAATCAATGCAAAAGAGTCTACTGTTGCATTTTCATCAATATGTAGTTTTGTAAAAGTTTACAAGTTCTTCATAGGCGCTATTCTTTGTTCGCCTATTAGAATATTCGCCTATTCGAATTTATTTTACATTTTACAGTCCATTTTGGCTGTAAAAGATCGAAAATGTTGGAAGGTCTGAACTGTCGATGGGATCTGAAGGAATTGCACTACACACGGCAGTTTTTCAAACGATTTGCCGAAACTGTCGGCCGGGACTTATCGATTATCTGTGCATGTGTAGTGATAACAAAACTGTAGATCTACGTTCCTGCAGTCCCGGACTGCAGTTCGCCGGTGCGTGTATATGTACTTTAACACATAAAATGAATGTGGCATTCGATGATATATCCGAAAAAGTCATAATATACACGGTGTTCCAATAGGAATAAGAATATATCATAAATAAAGGTCTACTTGGCTTATCTCTTCACACAAAATTTGGAATTGATAGAATTATTATTTCTCCATAAATTTCTATTCGCGAGACACATTGTATAAGATGTTATATTATCTCCTCAAATTCCCCACACTCACAATTAGATTGTGTATGAAAACACGATGGAATTTGCAAAAAAATTATTCACACTGTACATAAAGAGAAGTTTTTTCTGAAGACTCGGCAGGTTGAGCAACTGTCGAATTGACAATATGACCACGACTACCGACTACCGGAGAAAACTGTGTCAACGTTCATCTCGACAATGCCAGCATTGCCAGCTCCCAACGCCAATTAACATCAGACAACAATAAAAATCGGATTTCATTACTTTCATGGGTGATGAGGCTTGGGAACTGACTACAAACTACTCGATTATCTCTCTAATCATTCCGACGAAACTCAAGAACTTGCTCGAACTTATGCGAATTATTAAACCAAATACTTTAAATGGAATATTTTCATGTGTTTATTGCCTTCTCTATATCGATCACTCTTTATACTGTTTTGGGCATTCAAAGTTATGAAATTGTCTCGAAAATTGCTATTCTCACTGAGTTGCAGCAACGTCCATTAAGATTTAATATTTAATGCTCCCTTAATTCTCCTTTGAACAGAGTATCCGCCTATGCGGATACTGCGTTCAAAGCAGGATTAAGGGATTAATAGACGTTGCTGCAACTCAAGGTCAGACTCTCATAGATGATGACGCATGTCGGTTAATTTTTGAAAAAAACGAAATTATTTTATTATGTCGTGTAAGTCGCAGTAATTTCACGCAGATTCTATTGAAATCTTGAGATGAAATTTAAAAGGCATATGCATAAAGATACACATGCAGTGTTCAGTATTAATTGTTCTGATATTGTATTGCACTATAACTATCAGTCGAGCTATAAGCAAAATAATACCAAATACCATACAGGGTTGAAATGAAATACATAAATATTTCTCAATTCTCAACCAATCACTCTTTATAAATACTTGAAATTGAAAATTTTCTTTAAACCCTTTGCTGTAACACTAACTTAGTCCTTACATTTCTTCTCCAAATATAATCACATGTCAAGGAACTGAAAACTTAAAAGTTGAATGGTGTTTGATGAATACTTGTCCATTTTATGTAATAAATGTATTCTGCATAAATGTTCCTAAAATTCGCTGCTTTTAAGTAATTTGATTTTAAAAATTAAGAGTTATCAGTGAAATTCTAAATAGTGGGCGCATGCAACTCTGTTCAATAGATTCGAAAAATTATATTTTCGCTACATCATTTCCACATCAGATGATTGGTCATCTTATCAGGAACTGATGTTTTTTAGTTTGACGTATGGCAGTTAAATTCTGTATGTAAGAAGATCTGAAACTATTTCATTCAAAAATAGTAGATATAGGTCTCGGTATAAGTAAGAAATGATAAATTTGTAAAAAAACATCATTTCCATTTCCGATCCAGGTAGGCTATTCTTGCTTTCTCGAGTCTAGGTGTACTCGTTTATTTCCAATGAATGAAATATTGCATCAATATTGATGATGAATTACACTGCATACACATTGGTTGACATTTTTCGTGTAATATCATCAGGAACAATGAAGTCAACTTCCGCACGTATGTTTGCTTTCCTAATTATGGCAACAGGGTAAATTCAAAATTGGAATACCTATATCATGGAAAATCATGATTACTTGAAAACCGGCTAGATCAATAGAACATCCAAAACTGAGGAAATATCCTATATTATGATCTCTATCAGCCGAGTTTTTCGGAATTATGGTTAAAAAATGTACAGTGCAGATATAGTATATGACAAGATGAGTATTTCGATAAATTTTTTAGGACAGAACAGCCACAAAATATTTTAGATAAAAAGACTCATTTTCTCACTAACCTGTCTGCTTCGTTGTATCAGACCTTTCTACTAATATTGAAGAAAACTCGCAAAAAAACAAGTAACAAACCGAACAACCACCTGTTGTCAACTGCGGACGAAATCTGCATAAACGTCAGAAATGTATCTCCCGAAATACTGCACCTGTCGACTACACACAACAAACGAACCGGTGACCGCCACAGAGGGAATAAAATCACCTTTTTAGACGATCTCATTCAACCGCTATCATCGCCGTTCGTTCGGCATTCTACGGCACGAAAACCGCTAATTCGCTCCGCCGTGGAACTCATGAAAGTGCAGTTGTGGCAGTTCAACCTTAGAAGTACAATTTTATGAGCTGTGTTGCCAGTTAGGAGATTAACCAAGTCAGAAATGGAGATCTCTCGTTGCGTTTCATGAACGGAACGGAACGACAGACGAATTGAGTGACTAATGACTAATCCAGCTTTGCTTGAGCTTTGTGCTTACGGCTTACTTTCGATACTCGATTCTTGAGTCTTCGTCGCGACAACAGCCAGACAAGTCATGGCAGCATTAAGCGTTCTTGAGATATTCTCTTTCTGGAAAAATATTGATGAGATGAATACCTATCTACTGAATGGAACGCATTTCCAACCTACTTGCATTATCTTCCACAACTTCGTATGCGACTTTAATTAACATAGGTAAAGAATTAAGAAATCTTCATTAAAGGTTCCGTAAAATGCGGCTAGGGATACCCGAACTACAACTTTTTAACCGAAAACGATAGAAGAAAATTAATGACACATTACAGTCATCTTTTTAAGAGAAACTGCATTCCTGTATCTTCTTTTGTTCTCGAGTTATAGGCCAATATCGATTTCAACTTTGGTCATCAACTCCGTTTCTGTTTGTGCCAGGATGTTGAAATGAAAACACCATAGAGACACTTTTTCCATAGAAATCCAGTTGTGTACAATGTTTTTTACCAAGATATTTTCTTGCCGAGCTATAACTATAACATAAAGTTGTGTTTTTTTTCTTCTTGGACAAAAACATAGTACGCTACTGGATTGCTATGAAAAAAGTGTCTGCATAAAGTTTTTATTTCAAGCTCCTTGCACAACAGAAACGGAGATAAAGAACAAAGTTGAAATCGCCAAAATTTTAATTTTGGCTTTGGCCTATAACTCGAAAACAAAAGAAGATAGAGGAATGCAGTTGATGTCATTATCAGTTTCTGTGAAAAATACGACCGTAATGTGCCATTTATTTTTCTTTTTCGGTTAAAAAATTGTAGTTCAGGTATCACCAAATCTGCCCACCCTGTAAATTTTTCAACATGTAATTAACTCAATAATAATAATCTTACACGCTCGTGCATGAACACTGATCTTTTATCACTAATCGGACACGTTCTCTCTATATAAATCTGATGTTTTGTACAAGTAATCTACATGATTCAAGATTTACTTCTCATATCATATTAAAGAAAAAAAGACGGAGTAACATTTTTACAGAATCGTAGAATTTTCCAATATGTCATCTGATAAATTGAGGAAATATACGATTGTAAGATTTCTCGAAATGTGCGGTCTGATATGGACTTTGAAACGTTATCTGTTTTAACAATTCGAAGTTTTTTCGTTTGTTCATTGTTAGGTAACAATTTTTTCGCATAGATCAACTCCGTTAGTATTAATGCAAGAAATTTATCTAGGAGAATTTCTATCAAAGCATTTTCTAATTGAGTTGTTGCCTTGGAGTGAAAACTTAAAATAGCGTCAGAAAATACAGACTCCCCCCAGAATGAATATAAGTACACTTTCACTATTCACTCATTGTTGTTTATTAAATACATATACATATGTACAAGAGATTTAATCAAATCAGCAAACTTGTGCTCAGGCCTTTCATTCAAAAATGTGATCCCAATTAGATTCTTCTTTTGGTGGACTTTGAGATAAGTCCACTTCGTTGAGGTCTAAATATGATGTATCAGGTGATTTTTCTCTCTTAGGAACTAAACATTTAGGCGGTTTTGAAGTTCTAGATATGAGTCCGTTCCAATCGAATCCAGCGAACCATCTAGAAAAAAAGAATAAATTAATCAAGGAACTAGAACATAATTTTCCAAAATAATATATCTTATTTATTCAATGGAAATATATGAAAAAATATGGTTGTTGTATATTCATAGGGATATCAATCAATTAAGCTTACTTAGATAGGTAGTATCTTCGAAAACAAAAGAGTTTCATCGAGAGCCGTTCAAGGTTAAGCCTGCACTTAACGTCCACCATGTGACCCGACCGTCATTAGGAAAAAAATTCTTTTTTTTCGAATTGTAAAGTTTTCTTGGGTTGTCTACTACGAAGTGGTGATTCATCACTTGCAGTGAGACATTTTTCATAAAAATTGGAATTATTCAGACGAGAAGAAAGAACTGTTGCAGTATTCTATGTACAAAATCTTCCGACAGCTATACAGGGTATTCTACAAGCTCTATGACAAACTTTGACAGAAATTAGCTGTGCTTCTTTCGAACATTTTTGTTCCTATGCTCATAGGTCCGATTCATTTTCGTTTCCGAGTTACGAGCTTTTGATGGTGCACCACCAGATAGAGGGAGACAAGTAGTCAGTTTGCTGAATGAACATTTCCCGAATAGAAGGATGAGTGAAGGAGGACCAATACAATGGCCATCTCGTTCGCCTGATCTAAATCTCTTTAATTTCTATTCATGGGGACATTTGGAGCAGCTTGTATGTCATGTTGAAATCCAATCTCGTCAAAAATTACTTGATAGAATTCAAGATGCAACGAACCAAATACGGAACGACCAGTGGCGTAGCGCAAAATTCGGGGGCCCCCCTTATTTTAGATCTATGTCATTTATGATAAGTTTCCCCTAACGTTTTTCAAAGAAAAATATCAATGAAAATGTGATAGAAATAATATTTATATTGAATAACAAGAATTTCTAAACTAAATAATATAGATTCTGATATAAAATTAACTAGAAAAAAATCAATGTGATTGAAATCGTGGGAAATTATTCAACAAAAATGTATAAATCTTTTCTAATTTTTTGTTCAAACATATCTATCAACTTCAGGTTCAAAGCTGGAGTTGGCTCAAAAGTCTGACAGACGTGTTTAAGACATTGAATTTCTAACATAATTCTTGATTATCTTGAGCCCAATAAATCAATCATTTGGGGATTTTTAGAGAGTGCCGAAAAGCTTGACGGTATATTAAAAAACTGTTGAAAACAGGGCAGCACAGGGAGTAATTGGGTGATAATTCGATTTTCGAATGGAGCTATCAGAAACCTTTTTTTGTACCATTTGGGAATATTTTTCGGGAGTAATAATTGTATTTTCATTGTTTTAGTTTTCTTCATTATATCATTAGAAAAATATAGCGAATCGGCAAGTTCAATATAATGAAATTATTGGGGCCCCTTTAGTATAGAGGCCCCTTTAGTATATGGGCCCACTGATTCGGCACTGTGCTGAATAATTGATTTTTCTTTTTCTTCTTTTTCAAATATTTTCTTTTCGGCTCTGACATTTTCTCTTATGTCTGAAAAGTTATAAGATATTCAAACTGCCGTTTCTAATTTTCGCATCTAATAACTTTTCTCTTTTTTTATATTGAAAATGAAAAAATACGAGAGACGTTTCTTAAAGGATAAATAAGCTACGCAATTAATTCTAGAACTAACCTTCAATCAAATTGTAATCCTGAAACCAAAGGCACTAAAAAAGTTAGGATATTGAAAACTTTGTCTTCGATTGTAAACAAACGTGGTTTCGTATTCAAATATTTGTTTCTCTCACTACTAGAATCAAAATGGGAATAAAATGATTTCATAATATTTTCCCCTTCTTTATGAAAATATCCTGATTGAAGAATTGAAAATAATTTCTGCTATAACAGATAAGCCGCCGAGCCCCCAATAAAACGATCATGTGGCGAAGTTCAAAGAGAAATACCGAAAAGCTTGACGCTATAAAAAATTAGGGTAGCACAAGATGTGATTGAGTGATATGTCGAATCGAATTACTGTAAACCTCATATATGTGTTTTGAATATAATTCAGGAATATTTCTCTATTTTTCGAATAATAACTGTACCTTCATTGTTTGGGTTTTGTTCGTTATATCATCAGAAAAATATCGCGAATCGGTAAGTTCAATAGTTTTTGGGGCCCCATTCAAAGCTTTTCGTTTGGCTCGGGGGCCCCTCAAGTGCCGCCCCCCCGCGCTGCGGAGTCTGCAGGGCCCTCTGCTACGCCACTGGGGACGACCCACATCTGATCCGCCGAATAACGACATCTTTGGTTTCGTCGCTGTCAAGCTTGCATTCGAACCGAAGGTTGACATTTTGAACAATTGTTATAGCCTCAAAGTTTCCATTTTTTCATTTATTATTATGATTTGAACATGGAAATATGATTTTTCAGATGCTTGTATCTTCTAAACAAAAACGAATCGGATATATGTTCATAGAAAAAAAATGTTCAGAATAATTACAGCTTCCATCTGTCAATGTTTGTTGTCATAGAGCTTGTAGAACACCCCGTAAAGACTCTTAGTCTCAAGGAATTTAGGAAATCAGTTTTTTTTGTCGAATAAGTTTTTTGTCGAAGGAAATATTTATTCGATTAAAAGAGTCATCTTAAAATGACTAATTTGTGAATTAATTTTGTGAAATTCAGTGGAACTCCGCGGTAGTCTTTTCAACCCTTAAATTTTTATAAATTGAGATTAAGTATTTCAAATGAGAGCTATACATTTTTTAGAGTTCTTACCTGTGTTCCCTGATATCGTTCATCCTTCTATATCCGAATCTTTCAGTTGGTTCCCGTTTACACAGCTTCCTCACCAACTCTTCAGCTGGTAGACCCATAAGTTGAAAAGGAAATTTAACTCTTTCTATCCCTGCCATTATTTGCCCATAAGCCTTCATTGGGTTTGAGTCGGCGAAAACAGTGCTGTTAAGAACAGAAAAATTATGAAAATTCTTATTAACTATTTCATCTCATAATTCGAAAACCTCACGTAAGTTTATTGATAAAGTGAGAATAGAAATTTCGCAATTGATACAAAATGTTCTTTTATAACCCAAGAAGTGGATACATTCTTTTCTATCCATAATTATTATCTCTTATAAATTGTAAACTCAACCAGAAAGTGCGGCATCTCCATGATTTTGTAATATGTATGTATATCTAAACCCAAAAGATTTCTCAACGCTTCCATACAGGTTGTCTAAAAATAAATTAGACGTACTTCAGGACTCGATCGTCCGATGAAAATTTGTTGGGATATTACATATTTTTTTTTCCGAAAACACCCATACTTCGAAGATTTAGTCCCTATATAACTATGAAAAAATGAAATCCATAAACCCGTCATTATGGATTTTATGGAGAAAATGAAATCCATAAACCCGTCATTATGGATTTTATTTTCTCATGTGAAGCACCATGAAGGTAGATATTATTCGCATAATTTTTTCCAGTCTTCAGCTTCATTAACAGGGGTTGAAAATAACAAACCTAATTTCATTTTTTCTGAACTACCATTCAATACTATTGTTTGTATTTATTTTTATTCGTTTGACCTGAACATCTTTTTCAAAGAGGAATCTGAAATATTTCAGTATTTGACCATTAAACAGGGTGGGCGCAAAATTCGGGGTGGAAGGTTATGGATGGAATTCTGAGTCACTCCGCATAATAATAAAGCGATGAAAAAAATACACCCATGCAGGAAATTGAATTGCCTTTCCACCAAGGTGCTGCTCGACCCCTTTTCTGTTTTAAAGAATAAGAGCTGTTAGGGATTGCAGCTAGAGGGGTAGTGATATCAAACCATTTGAACACCTTTATTTGTGCCCCTTTCAACAAAATTTGACCTGTTCGAGCGTTTTTTCGTTATTCCATCCCAAACCTCAAAATTCGGGGTGGAAAGTTATGGATGGCCCACCCTGTATATTTTATTTTATTTGTTGACGATGATGACGGTCGATTTTTCTGCTCAGTTAAGAGCCATAGCAGGGCTGCTGTATCTCGTCCTGTTACTCCGCTCCTGAGGATGGTGATTTTACTCACCGAAACTAGTTGAGCGGACGTGCATTCGCAGTCATATTAAATATATTAGTCTCACCAAAATAAGGCATTATATCTATCAATATAGTGAACGTCAAAGGGTTTAGAGAAGTCACCATTCAATACAACTGACAAGTTTCGATTTCTTGCCAGGAATGTATTGACTGTAATGAAATTATGCAGGAGCCATTTTTTCTTCAGCCAAATTAGAATACCATACAAAATGTAGTTCTTCAAGTATCTTCCTCACGAAAACAATTATTGAAGAAAAATTTTTTTGGGTTGTGATTGTCAACCTCTAATAACACTTTTGAAGCTTCAGATTTCGTAGAATTATGTTTCTCTAATCATGTGTCAAATCCGTTCATTCCGCCACATCTCATAGAACAAAACAATGTTAGAATATTTAATTCTAACATTGTTTTCAGTAATATTTATTCATGGCATGTTGGCGTCTTGTCACGGATTTATTCAACATCTGTCAAATTTTATGAGTTCTGCCAATCAATATTTTTAATGCAAAAATCACGGCAATATTTCATTAATTTCGATAAAAATTCAGCGAATTAGAGAAAATAATGTATGATAGTCGTGCAGAAGGCTCATTCTAACACTCGTTCATTCCAAAACTCGCAACTTCGGGGCTCGTTTTTGAATTTTGAACTCGTGTAAGAATATCAATGCCTTCTGCACTTGTATCTTAAATAACTATTCTCAGTTTTTTCCAAAAATCAGTGTCCCTTAACTAGTGAATCAAACAAACGACACACCACCATAGAGTAGACCATATTATATTATATACCATAGTGCCGTTTCCAAAATAATTAGAATTTTATAAAATATACCTAATATTGCCGATTTTCGAAAAATTTTTTTCAATTGCAGGGCCAATATGTGATCAAGGATAGCGATTTTACCCCATATCAATCCTAGATTATTGTATTATCATTCAAAATGAAAATTATTCTGAATAGTTAATCGAAATCCTCAATAAATGTAAATTACAAGAATTATTTTTTTTACATCATTTTTATTACTTCGAATAAACCCACTCTAGTTTCAAAAAATTATACCAATTTTCAACAGTTTTAAAATCTTCCCCATTTTCCGGAGATTCAAAATTGGTAAACAACTTTAACAATATTTCTTTATCTTATCATCTGTCTGGGATAAAAGACAGATTCGTTACTCCATAATACGGTGTCAGAAAAATTCCAAATTTCCAAGAGGAAAGAACAAGACATCTCATAACGGGGACTTTGAAAGACATTTCGATGGAAAAGTGTGAAGTTAAAAATATTATGAACTTTCTCAAAATCGTACATTTGACAAAAATGATTTAATTTATACTGTTAATATATTATGTATCATTATTATTGCATCACTAATAACCCTTGTGGTTGAAGCGAATTTTATAAATAAAAAAAAAAATTCGGATTTTCGTGTTGCATAATCCCGCGGTTCTAATTTCTGTACGCGCTGGACACCCACACAATATTAAAAATGTATGGGTACCACCCTTACCATGTCCAGCAAGTACCGAAATTGAAACGCAACACGAGTGCGATACTTTCTCATCATGATAGCAAAAATTACCGAGAATCTTAATTATTCTGATACCGTGACAAGTTCTTTCGAGCATTTAGGCCGTCGTCGTAGATTAGTTCTCGACGTTTCGCCAGTTCGAGTGTCTGGCATCTTCAGGAGTTATATTTCAGGAGATGTTCTCACTGGACTGAACTGCCTGAGTGTGACGGGGACGCAGATTGTACTTCCTTATATAACCTCGGTCGGGGGGCGTGGCTGCGCTTGACCGGTCTCGTCCCGATAACGAACACGCGCCGGTGTCCGGCCGGTTCACAACCGGTTCCCGATCTTCATTCACTTCATGAACCCGGTTATTATTATAGGGAAGTGGTTTTGTGTTTTTGAGTACTGGCACCCATGTTCTATTGATTTTCAAAGATTGCTCCGATTTATTGAAATTCGTTGGGTGTTTATGAATTTCGATTGCTTCCCTGTAGAGCCTGGGGTAGTATGCGGTAGTGGTGCACAACACTTGGGTTTTGTCGAATACTATTGCATGATTCGTGTTGTTCAGTGTGTGCTCTGCGACGGCGGATTTCTCTGAATGACCTAGTCTACAATTGGCCTTGTGTTCCTTGATCCTCGTATTGATGGATCGCTTCGTTGTACCGATGTATACACTTCCACAGCTGCACGGAATTCGGTATACACCTGGTGTACTGAGTGATTCCCTTCTGTCCTTGGGGGAGTTGAGATGGTCCTTGATCTTCTTCGACGGTTTGAATATTGTCTTAATGTTATGTTTCCCCAGAATTCGTCCGATTCTATCTGTCACCCGTGGGATAAACGGCAAGAATGCTTTTGTTTCTGATTCTTGGCGACGTGATACATTGTCGTTGTTGTGTTCAGGCCTTTGTTTGATGTATCTATCGATGTCGTCCCCGTCACACTCAGGCAGTTCAGTCCAGTGAGAACATCTCCTGAAATATAACTCCTGAAGATGCCAGACACTCGAACTGGCGAAACGTCGAGAACTAATCTACGACAACGGCCTAAATGCTCGAAAGAACTTGTCACATTGAACGATGGCCGCGAAAGCCTCAACCAATTCATTAAACGCCTCTACGGGGAGGAAGTTTCAATACTACACAAATGGTTAATTTCTTTTCGCAGGAAGAAGGCTCATCTTTTATCTTCGTTAGCCTTTTTATCACGTTGCCGGGATGAAGACGTCATACCGAATTTCCTGAGATTTAAACGTAACTTCGGGACCCAACAAGCCAACAGAATTTACAGGAGAACTGAAAGAGCACTCTTGAGGGAACGTATTCACGCATCAAGAAGGAAACTCGCAGTAATAGACCAAGAACTGATCTCGATATTCTATAGATTGAGCAACACCATGTCAAAAGCGGATTGGGACAGAATCGATTCCATCTCCTACAGATCAATGGAAAATGAACATCTCACCAGTACAGAGAAACAAAAAACCAAATACCAAAAATTGAGAGAACAGAGTAAATCATCGGAAGACAATCACACACTCGACCTAGGGAAAACCGTTATCAATCTTTCCGATCGCTCTCTCACTAAAGACGAGGTGTCCATACTTTCTAAGGGAGGAAACTTTGCCATAGCTCCAAGAGTAATTCCAAAAGAAGAAATGATAGCAAATCTTGAGTCGGCCATCAGGAGTTTGCCCGAACATGTAGCCGAAGAAATACGAACGGATTGTTCCCAAATCTTGAGAAAGGCAAAACCACCGAAGCCAAACATCTCAACTAACGAGGCACTCGCTATCAAAGAACTCAACAAGGACGATAGCATACTGATATTGGGTGCCGACAAAGGGAACGCCACGGTAGTCATGAACAAGAGCGACTACAACAAAAAGATCAGTGAGCTCTTAGAACCACCAGTTTACAGAAAGCTCAAAAAAGATCCAACACAGGCAACCATCAGAAAAGTCAACAAACTGATAAAAGCATCTTCGTTGGAGGAATCACTACAGAAAAGATTGTGCCGAAGCGAGGCCTCGCTTCCAAGATTTTATGGATTACCTAAAATCCACAAAAAAGACATACCTCTCCGTCCAATTGTCAGCACAATAGGTCCTCCAACATACAACCTAGCAAAACATCTTGTCACAATCCTCCAGCCACACGTCGGAAAAACAACCACGTACATAAGAGACTCCGCTCACTTCATAGAGAAGATCAAAAATATCGAAGTCGACACCAATGATATTCTGGTCAGTTTCGATGTGGTTTCACTGTTCACAAAAGTCCCACTGAATGAGGCAGTGGTAGAGATAGAACAGAAATTTCCAAGGGACATCAGCGAGCTGTTTAAAATATGCCTTACATCATCCTATTTCACCTTCAACCAGGAAATATACGAACAAACCGATGGAATATCAATGGGTAATCCACTGGCCCCAGTGGTAGCGAACTACTTCATGGAGAAATTAGAAGAGAAAACTCTGAATACCGCACCTCTCAAACCGAAAGTATGGTTTCGATATGTAGATGACACATTCGTCATATGGAGTCATGGAAGAGAAAAGCTCAATGAATTTCTGACACACATAAATAACATGCACCCAAGTATACAGTTCACAATGGAATTAGAAGACCAAAACAGAAATTTGGCTTTCCTTGATGTACTTGTCACACGGAAGGAAACTACTCTAGGACACTGTATACCGAAAACCTACACACACGGACAGATATCTACACAACACCTCAAATCATCATCCATGCCAACGTAAAGGGATAATCAAAACGCTAGTCGACAGAGCGAGAAGAATTTGTGAGCCAGAACAACTAGCAACCGAGTTAGAACACTTGAAGCGCGCTCTCATGGCTAACGGCTACACGAAAAACGACATCGATAGATACATCAAACAAAGGCCTGAACACAACAACGACAATGTATCACGTCGCCAAGAATCGGAAACAAAAGCATTCTTGCCGTTTATCCCACGGGTGACAGATAGAATCGGACGAATTCTGGGGAAACATAACATTAAGACAATATTCAAACCGTCGAAGAAGATCAAGGACCATCTCAACTCCCCCAAGGACAGAAGGGATACACTCAGTACACCAGGTGTATACCGAATTCCGTGCAGCTGTGGAAGTGTATACATCGGTACAACGAAGCGATCCATCAATACGAGGATCAAGGAACACAAGGCCAATTGTAGACTAGGTCATTCAGAGAAATCCGCCGTCGCAGAGCACCCACTGAACAACACGAATCATGCAATAGAATTCGACAAAACCCAAGTGTTGTGCACCACTACCGCATACTACCCCAGGCTCTACAGGGAAGCAATCGAAATTCATAAACACCCAACGAATTTCAATAAATCGGAGCAATCTTTGAAAATCAATAGAACATGGGTGCCAGTACTCAAAAACACAAAACCACTTCCCTATAATAATAACCGGGTTCATGAAGTGAATGAAGATCGGGAACCGGTTGTGAACCGGCCGGACACCGGCGCGTGTTCGTTATCGGGACGAGACCGGTCAAGCGCAGCCACGCCCCCCGACCGAGGTTATATAAGGAAGTACAATCTGCGTCCCCGTCTAGGCTACCGTTACAGTACAATTGTACTTTTTACAGTACATTTTCAACAGGAAAATACAAAAGTACATTTTTATCAGGAAAACATGCATTCTAGTACAATTCAGAAAATGAACGCGAATTTTACTTTGACACTACATTTGTACATACATCTTCAACTTATTCGCTTGAATTAATGGTACTGACTACTGAATCATGTGGTTACATGTGAATTGCCATGAATTTTTTCACAAATTCTCCACATATCATTCATAGAACAGAATACAAAGGAATGTATTGTTCTGTATAATAAAGTTTTATTTCAACTAAATTAGAACTCGAAAACAAATTAAATTTTTTTTATTTCTGTAAATCATTTTACGAAATTAAATTTTCCATTCAATGAATTATTTCGAAAAAAGGAAGACTGCTGATTTTTTGTGAATATATAAAAATAAGAAATATGCAGGTAAAATTTCTCGATTATTGTTTTTTTGTTGGTTTTTTAATTATTATACACGCATTCAGCCATGCCTCAACAGATTGGGAAACAGTAAAAGTTTTCCATAAAGTTCAGCAGATGGCGCTATTTTAACAGTATTCTGTCTGTATAGTACATTACAGTACATTTTCTTCGAGAATGAAGGTACATTTTGTTCGAACCTCGCGGCAGCCCTGGTCCCCGTCACACTCAGGCAGTTCAGTCCAGTGAGAACATCTCCTGAAATATAACTCCTGAAGATGCCAGACACTCGAACTGGCGAAACGTCGAGAACTAATCTACGACGACGGCCTAAATGCTCGAAAGAACTTGTCACATTGAACGATGGCCGCGAAAGCCTCAACCAATTCATTATTCTGATACCGTTCTTAGCGCGGTTTCACACGGTCCGGGTATTTGTCCGTCCGGGTAATCGCCCGTCCGGGCGGCACCCGGAAGCTCTCTTCACACGGGCAACTACGAAAATCCGGATTACTAGGTGCTAGGTACGAGTAGGTACTTCAGTTTGCAGATATCTATTGAAATATTTTCTGGGAGGTCTCTGCATTTTCCTGAAAACTTAATATGGGTTTTTTCTCCCAGTCTCTGAAAGAAGAAACAATTAGAAAAAAATTTTTTATAATATAAGAAAGGCCCCCTGCGTAAAAATTTGAGACTGGGAGAGAAAACATATTAAGTTTTCAGGAAAAACTTCTGTTTGCCTCTGATTTCGATGGACAGTAGAAGCAAACATATTTTGATCGCTTTATTAAAACATCGGCGAAAAAAAACAACGAAATAGGCAAATTTTGGTTCACCCTTTGCACTCAGATTTACGAAATTCTCCCTCAACTGGACACAAATATTTCTCCACGCTTCAGTTTTTTTTAATTCGATTTTTGTAATCCTCCGCTGCTTTGTCCTAGATTTCGGGTTTCTCCTGAACTGGAGTTATCAGGATTTCGGAATCTATTTCTTCTAGTCTAGACCAATCAGACGACTAAACATCCGGATCGTGTAAACGCACTCATGGCACACTGTGGTCCGCTAGGGCAAAGTCCGGGCGATTGCCCGTCCGGGCTCCGTGAGTTCTAGCGGGAACATCCGGGCGTTTTGTATGCCCGGACGGCGATTCACCCGTGTCCGGAAAGTGTGAAAGAACCTATACTAAACTGCGTATTTCTACTTGTCCGGTTGACGGGCGAAAACTCGGACGGACAAACACCCGGACCGTGTGAAAACGCGCTGAGTCTAGTAACTTTATACAGGGTGTTTCATTGGTAGATTAACATACGGTAACCTGAGCTAGAACTACCCTAGTTGAGTCCAAAAAACCCATATATGTTAGGTCTAATCAATTCCATAACCGAGATACAGGGTGGTTCATGTATTCACCAAAAATTTCAATTGCTAATAACTTTTGAACCAACCGGTACATTCGATTGATACTTGGAACGTATAGTAACCTTCCACAGGTCGATCAATTCATATTTAAATTCCAGGTATTTGAAAAATTTGGGACTTCTTCCAAGCTGAGATTCAACACCCTGTATTTTGAAAATTTGGAATTTTTTTGAGATTTGTATGCCTTTTTTGTTAACACTATTTCGTTTAATGCTTGTTAATACTTGTATTGACAGACTTTCTTTGGAAAAAAAGATTATTATTATGATTACGTATCTTGACTCTAGATTATTTTTTTTTGCTCTTGAGGAAATGGGCGAAAGAAGAAGATTTTAAATGGATAACTGAATTTGTCTGAACACTAAATCCAGTAAAAAGTTGACATGAGGCCTTAATTAATCAAATTATACTTACCAACCGCATAACAGTTCATAAACTAATAGCCCAAAAGCCCAGAAGTCCACAGCTCTGTCGTGACCCACATTTAGAATAACTTCAGGGGCGATATTACAGGGTGTGCCACAAAATGACCAGGTTCGTCCTGTGAAACCTAAATGTTTGGAGAGACCGAAATCTACCAGCTTCACATATCCATACTGGTCGATCACCATATTATCAGGTTTCAGGTCCCTGTAACACATCGAAGCTATGAGAAGTGTTGTGGGTTAATACTCGTCAGGACCATAATAATATCTGCCATTCATTTTTATATGGAAAAAACATGTGATTTGCAAAATGTACCTGGAGGTCTAGGGACTTCCAGAACTCCAGAAAATATCGAGAGGACGAGGAAGTCATTTTTGCACCCTTTCTGGCATTCGGCGCGGAAACACACAGCTACTTCGAGGATTTCTGATTGCATAGTGAGACGAATTGTTCAAAAAGAACCCCACTACGAAGATGTGAACGCAATTCGCTACAGTAAAATACAGAAGGTTCACATTGTGAAGCCTTGATTTTCAGACTTAATTCGGTTATTTATATTTTAAAAACCTTTAGAAATCAGATCTATGAAAATACATTGAACACAGTCTACTTTGCCGAATTTCAGTCAATTCTAAGTTACGGAATTATTTTTTGGAAGGGATCCTTTCAATCGGAAAGAGAGTTCATTGCTCATAAGATGGCCCTAAGAGTGATGTTCTGGATGAAGTATAGGGAGTCTTGCAGATGCAGCTTCAAAGACAACAAACTTACACTTCCAGAACTTTTCATTTACCGTATACTAATACTTTTCTACAAGAATATTCATTATTTTAGAATGTTGAATGTAAACCATATTTGTTGGTTGAATTCAAGACCTATTGTGATTCAATGCAGTTGATGTCACTTCTGATTTTCTATTTGTGTATGATACTCTGACTTGTTTACATCTTATTCGTCGTTTGATGTACATAATAATTCTGAAAATAAATATCTATCTATCTATCTATGTATCTAATCGAGACATTTTTTCCCAAAACTGACTTCGAGAAGTGTAGATCAGTAAAGGCCGACATTTGTCTGGTGTAATTTTCAAAGTAAAGTAATTTACCAAGTTATTTTGGACTTTTTTCATTGGATTCATTGAGCTAAATTTTGTGCTATATTAAACATCATTCTATTTTACAATAAAAAGGTACTCTTGATGAAACTCGATACTATGCACCATTTTCGGAATGTTTTCATTTGAAAATTATGAAGTAATAATCGATACTGTTATAAGATAATGATTTTTTCTTCAAGGTACGACCAAACTGTTTAATCCAAGGGATTGAAATCTCATGAACGAGGAGGCCAAAGAATCGGAGCTTCTGCACCTCTACCAACTCATCGATTCGAAAAATGGTAACTCAACCGATTACAACATCTTTTATCAATGTGTGGTAGAGCTCCATGGTGCATACTAATTAATAATGATAATAATTCATAACTTTATCAATACTTTATACCATCATCGATCATTACATCATAATTTTTAAATTGAAATATTCCAAAAACGGTGTACAGTATCGAGTTTCATCAAGAGTACTTTTTTGGTGTAGAATTGAATGATGTTTAATATCGCTCAAAATTTAGCTCAATTAATCCAATGGAAAAAGTGATGTTCAAAACAACTTGGTACTTAAGAAAAAGAAAATTCTTTACCTTTACGGAGGCCACATCGAGAACATTTTTGAAACATAGATGAATTCAAAATAGTAATCATCGAAATGAATACCATTTTCAATTCCCAGGCTCAGAGATCTTTTATCATGAGGTTGGAGAAATGATATTAGATTTTGTCACTGAGATGAGAGATATACCGGTTTCGGCCTTGTCGGGCCTCATCAGTATCCCTTACATCTCAGGACAAAATCTTCATAAAAAACTTCGAAATTTGAAGCAATTGCTAAAATCTCATTCAGTGAAAGAGGAAGTACAGATTTCTTTTTTTGCATTTGATTGGAGATGTGAAACTTCATTTTGAGGCGATTGGATGTCAACACCTTAGTACTTTGTAATATTTTACTCATTACTTCACAACCAATTGCTTCAAATTTCGAAGTTTTTTATGAAGATTTTGTCCTGAGATGTACGGGATACTGATGAGGCCCAACAAGGCCGAAAACCGGTATATCTCCATCTCAGTGACAAAATCTAATATCATTTCTCCAACCTCATGATAAAAGATCTCTGAGCCTGGGAATTGATAATGGTATTCATTTCGATGATTACTATTTTGAATTCATCTATGTTTCAAACTTGGTACTTGGTGTAACAAGCGCCCTCTATGAGAGTCAGACATCAAAACACATTCATTAGATGTAACAGATTGAAAACATATTCGTATAAAATTTCATCACAATGTTGCCAGTAGTTTCGGCAAAATCGTGAAAAATGTGTATATTTTTTTCTTTTTCAACGCCCTGTATCTTGAATACGGATGATGTTACGAAAATTTTTTATAAACAAACCCCTATTATTTTCTCGGTTTTTATCTATCCTATAGAGGAGGTCACCTTTTTCTGAAACAGCTTGTAGGTATTTTATTTTTTTAATATCTAATGCTGAAGTCTGCTCTGAAATTCTTTCACGATATATGGAAATATACCCAACATAAACGTTCCGAAATCAAAGAGGAGCATAAGCAGTCATGGAGTGAATTGAATGAAAACAATTTTCTTGTTTTAATTTCGTTCGAACTAGTTTCAGGACAGTTAAGGATCGCATCAAAACCGTCAAAAATACCTTAGATGAGTCAGTTTTTCAATCGTGTTGAATAGTTGTAATTGTAATTTGAATTCATTCAATTTTTTCTAGTGAGGTCTTTTTCTTGGTGATATGACCAGAGGCAACTTTGGGCTTGTTTTATTTCGAATAGCAATCTCAATATTCTCTCTCAAAAATTCAAAATTATTATGATTTATTTCATTAATTTAATCTTTAATCCTTCAATTTAAAAAACATCCAATGTCATCTCGGAAGAAAATATAAAAGATGAATAAAAATCCTTTTAGTTTTATATTTATTATTTATTTCAAGATGAATATTTTTGACTTTTTCTATAGTAGTCAAATACCTCGACTAAATCTAAAAATAACGTGTCGATCACTATTATACAAGAATATATTTTTCAAAACATATCAATTATTCTTCAACAGAGACCATAACATGTAGTTGTCTTATACAGGGTGTACCAAGTTCGACGGCCTATTAGGCGTTTCTGGAGAACTGGACCTTTTTGAAATCTGAAATTTGGGATTATATTATTGTTATTTTTTCTGTACTTTTGTTTTCGAATTTGAAAGAGTATGCACTTCTGAATACATTCGTACTCCAACCGTTGCATTCGTCAAAATACTTTCCAAAATATCGAGAAAAAACTGAAGAAAAAAGGGAGATAAGTGTATTCGGTATTATGTTTGTTATTCCTAACCTAGATATCGTAAGCAAACCGTTTTCACATATTTGACGGCGAAGACTGTGGAAATATTGTACAATTTCAGAATTTTGAATAACCCGTCACAGGGTGTTCCAAATGTTGGTTCAAAAATTGGGATGAAAATTGGCTCATAACTTTCGTTTTTCAAATTAGAACCCTATTTTTTTATGATTGCATTGGATTCTGCGAAGAAAAATGATGATAATGTTATAACATGTTGATGCTCCTAAAACTACTAATTCTTGAGTGATTTAGGATTTTCTGTTTCTATTCATGAAATATGTTTTATATCAACAATGATAAATGAATTCAGAAAAGAGAAAGTCACAGTGAGTTATTTGAGTAATTTATCTTCTTTGACCAAGGTCAGTGTTATTATGAAACAGATTCTATGAATTTGACTGTGCGTATGACATGAAATCAGGAAATCCTGAATAACTCAAGAATTATTAATTTTAGGAGCATTAACATGTTGGAACATTATCATCATTTTTCTTCGCACAATCCAACGCAATCATAAAAAAATAGGGTTCTAATTTAAAAAACGAAAGTTATTTGTCAATATTGATCCCAATTTTTGAACCAACATTTGGAATTTCAAAATTCTGAAAATGTACAATATTTCCACATTCTCCTTCAGAAATGTGAAAACGGTTTGTGCTTACGATATCTAGTTTAGGAATAACAAACATAGTACCGAATACACTTATCTCCCTTTTTTCTTCAGTTTTTTCTCGATATTTTGGAAAGTATTTCGACGAATCCAACGATTTGAGTACGAATGTATTCATAATTGCATACTCTATCAAATTCGGAAACAAAAAAAGAGAAAAAAAAAATTTTTTGAAAATTTTTTGAAAATTTTTTTTTCATTCCCTGTATAACTGAAAGTGATCAGGCTCCAAGAATATTTTAGATCGGTAGATAATGTCAAACTCAAACATAATCCCAATTTTCAGATTTCAAATAGGTCTAGTTCTCCAGAAACGCCTAATATTCCGTCGAACTTGGAACACCCTGTATATAATTCTGTGATGTATAGCTATTCTATTGAATGAAATATTTGGATATGATCGACTTTGGGTTAAACAGAGCAGTGTTGGTAGTGTTGTTGATATTTCGATAAACATTTAAACATTCCGGAAGGAATTAGAATTTGATTGGGTAACTACATCATAGGGTTTGGAATGAATCATTATTACACAAGTAATAATATAGCCATATTGTACGATAGAAAATTAATAGTATTTGTTTTTCGGACCCAATTTTTTGTAAATTTTTTTTAATCTGGAGAGAAAGCAGAGGATAAACAGATTTCCATGAGAGCAATGAAATGCTTATATTGTGAAAAATCCGGATATCAGTCGAAATCTGAACAAATGTCCAATTCCTCAAAATCGAAAATGTAAAACTGAAGAAAATGAAAACTGAAAACAAATCTAATCTGACTGTTCAGGTTAGGGAAAAATAAACCCAGTCCACGACATGTGCTGGTAGCTTCTTACCACTATAATAAAGGTATGCAGACAAAACATTGAATAAAAATACTAGGTAGGTTCATTTCGAATAATTTATGGAGAATGAGCAATAACAAAAAGGGCGACTCACCTATAAATTATGTTTTTTTGATGGAGATAATCCAGTGCTTCTAAGGCGCAAGCACAAATGAAACGAGCAGTTTCATTAGTGAAATATCCAGACTTCATCATAACTTCCCAGACCTGACCACCTAAACAAGCTTCAAAGAGCATGTAAACGTATTTATCATCTCTAAACGTTTTGTACAACCTGAAAATGTTAGTAATATTTATGTTGATCCAAAACCGAAGAACCTATAACTACATATACCTACTTTAAAACTAATCCTCAAATGATGAAGGTAGAGTTTGGTACAGACCCTCATGAATCCTACGTAATAAGTAAATACATCAAAATATTTATTTTCACTAAAATTTTTAACTTCAAAATTCATCATACCTTATTATGAATGGATGCTTGCAACTGAAGAGTATTTCCCTCTCGGCGATAACATGACTTTGTTGGAGTATTTGAACTGTTCGATGTTTTTCAAGTCGTTTCAGTGCAAATTTCTGATTTGTGTCTTTTGAATAACTCACCAAATCTACTCTGCCAAAATTTCCTCGTCCTAGCGTACTCAATCTGTTTAACTCTTTCAAATCTATTTCAGAATAAACGTCTGAAAAAAAGTGGAATTATATTCGTCTTTAGTTTCTGTGATTGATAAGTTTTTTTGCAACTGAATGAGGATGAATATTTCTTGGCTGCAGTCTGGTTTAAATCAACGAGCCGAAAATGTTTTCATACGATAAGGTTAACTCAAAATGAAGGGTTTTAGACCCAAACTGTAGAACCTTGCTGAAACATTATTTGGGCTGTTTCCATTATCTATATGGTTGGTCGTTACCGACGTTTCGGCAAGAATTCACCTGCCGTCTTCAGGGTGTTGTTGTGGTCCTAAAAAGGACCGGTTTTTGCCAAATTTGTTCTGTCTGGACTTGTGCGCTCCATACTTTTTCAATTTCGCAATTACAGTGTGGGGATTCGAACACGAGTTATCCGAGGTGCAATTTCCGAAATTCTACTCACTCTAACCACTAGTCTACCGAAGCAGGGAATTATTATACAATTTAAGTTATATATTAATTATACATCAACAACCAACAGACAATGAGCCAACCGAAACGATAATCTCTGTCATACCATATGTGAAGGGGTTATCCGAGAAAATAAGAAGAATTGGTAACAGACACAACGTGAGAACAGCATTCAAGACCAAGGATACTGTCAGGGAAAAACTCACGAAGGTGAAACCTGACAACGAGAATCAGAGAACCAAAGATTGCGTCTAAGAAATACCATGTGAATGGTAGTGGGGAAACTAAAGACCCCCTGAAAGTCAGAATCAAAGAGCATCAAAGACTAACTCAATTGGAAGAAGCAGATAGTCCAACACGCTTGGTACGAGGACCACAACGTCAAATGGGATAAAGCTTCCATAATATCAAAGGAAGAAGGATGGAGAAGAAGGAAATTGAACGAAGCAGCTTTCATGGCAATAACTGTTAACCCAATCAGCACGCCCTCTCTCGAAATAAAGAATGTCTGGGTGCCCATACCATAACCTCCTTCAATTAACAAGCCGCGAACAGCTGAGATGTGGCAACGCAGCGGAAGGCCTAGAAGTTTCTGACGCCATTTGTGGACGCCTTGTTGTTTGTTGTGTTTGTGAATTAATGGTGACCGTTCGTACTGATTTTACCGATACAGTATTGAATTTCGGGCATGAGTCCTGGTTAGTCATCAAACAAAACCAGTTCACGAAATGTGGAAATACATTTTCTATTGCAAAAGTGGAAAAAGCGACATTGAAACCCACATAAAAACAGTTGAACACAAACGAGCAGTGTCAGCAGCAAGTTCGAATATTTCAAGAAATAAGAATTTGGAGAATTGATGGCATTTGTCCTGGTTCCAGGTTGGAAAGAAATGGTCACATTATTTGTGAAGTGAATTGTGCCCAAAAGAAGAATTCTGTGTGTGTGAATGAAGTGAAATTTCATCTTTCATCTGGTGTCCTGTGAAAGAAACTTCCCCTATTTCGAATCATGCCAAATAAATGTTGTGTACCCGGCTGCAAGAGCAATCACAAGACTTCAGGAAACAATTATGTTAGTGTCGTTTCGTTTCCAAAAATGAAGAACTGTATCAATATCGTGGATTAGGCAATTCCAAGAGAAAATTACGTTTCCGATAAATTCAGTTTGGTTTCCGAAATTCATTTCCATGAAAACGATATCTTGAAATTTTTATAAAGTTTTATTAGCTGATGGAACCAATGAGACGTCAACAACTCAAGGAAAAAGCAGTTCCTTTATTTTTTCCAATTTACCATTTTATTTATCTAAAAAAATTCTCAAACAGAGAACTAATCCCCAGTTTAGAAAAGATGGAACGATTGACTGAAACAATAATGATATAAATGTTTTTTTCAATTCGGATTTGATTAAAGATTATGATGACCTAAAAAATAACTCGACAACAAAATCTACTTTTTTATTACATTTTGGAGAGACTATAACAGTAAATATTTTAATAACAAGTGAGACCCTTCAGGTAAAAATTTTCATTAAAGATTCTGAATTATCATCTAAAGATTTGAAATGGATCCTACCTTATATCTCAAGATTTCAAGGTGGTCCCAACTTACAAATGAACTTTCTCGGTATAAATAAATATTATGTAGATGAACGAGGTTTGGAAGGTCCGGATGCTGAATTGTATAAATTGAACAAATCTTTATATTTATTAGAAACATTTTTGTAAGGGGAAGCGAATGAAAATTTTGAAAAACTCTGACATTTCAGATGATGTTGATTACATTGATTCAAATTCAAAATTTTGTGGCATGAGATGACCCTACACCTTCTCTTTGGTTCTTGCTGAACAACAAATTGGATATGAAATGTGCTGTATTGTCAAAATACATTGATAATCATTAAGTTCTTGTGCTTCTATACAGATCAAATAATTTCGTTCAATTGATATCCACCGGTTATAATAAAAAGGATGAATCAAACCAATTCATTGGTCAAGTAGGATTTAGTATTGTTGCTTCTAGGTATTTGATTGAATTTAAAATATTCCATATCGACTATTCGACAATTAATTGAAATATATTTGAAATTCGCGCTCCTATTATAACGAATTTACTGCGGCCGTCCGAAGTCCCAGTCGGCCTTCCGGATCCTTCATTTGCGGCGTTGCCACATTTTGTTCACGGCTATGTGTTTAAGATGGCTGTGCCCATACTAAGATCTGAATTGATCGGCCCAAGAAAGTAATTAATCCTAACATGAAGCAGACCTGACCTTACCTAACCTACTGCGCATCCCAACTGCGCAGGTAGATAAAGTCAAGGTGACCTCTACCACAAAAAGTATAATTAATATATAACTTAAATTGTATAATAATTCCATGCTTCGGTAGACTAGTGGTTAGAGTGAGTGGAATTTCGGAAATTGTACCTCGGATAACTCGTGTTCGAATCCCCACACTGTAATTGTGAAATTGAAAAGTATGGAGCGCACAAGTCCAGACAGAACAAGTTTGGCCAAAACCGGTCCTTCTCAGGACCAACAACACCCTGAAGACGACAGGCGAATGCTTGCCGAAACGTCGGTAACAACCAACCACATAGATAATGGAAACAGCCCAAATAATGTTTCAACAAATACACCATTATCAAGAATATCTCGTTCACAATGAACCTTGCTATTTTCAAGAAACATATTAATGAGTTCTGACTAACACAGTTATATTCGTAACTTCAGGAAATCCACAAGAGATAAGCAAGATGTTCTTTTTATCTCTCAGCAAATAACAATTTACATTATGTTCCGTGACGATTGTATAACTAGAAGAATCTCAACGAGGTCTTCCTATTAATTATCTTAACATTCAACTGAATTTTTTGTCTGAATCCTACATCATTAAAATGTTATGAAGATGAAGCTCTTTAGATATTTTAGGCTAAGAAAATAAAAACCTATTATTTCGTTGAAAACTTGATATGGGTATTATATTTAATTCTGTAACTTCAAAAGAACGTCTAAAGGTAGGATTCTTAAGCGACGACTGTAACGACTCCAGCCGTACGGCTACAGATCTGACGGCTGGAGCCGTCCACGCTCACGGCTATAGCCGCCAGGTACATTCTTTCGCAGCGACTACAATCTATCCAACAATCCAACGAGAAGCGATAGCGCGCCAAAACAACAAGGCGCAACCGACACCAACGCAAGCAACTGAGAATTTCAGATGAATCACTTGATCGTCGTAATAGGTACAGATCTGGAGAAGCGGAGAAAGCACTAAACGACAGCCAATGAAAATATTAATAACCCTATAAGCGTACATTCGGTTGTTTACTGGCGCTATGGCTTCTCGTTGGATATACTATTGTAGAGCAGCTAAGATAAGTTTTGGACCATGCCAGACGCATCAGTGTTAAGTTTAACTTATATTCTATTGCAAGAAGATGAGGAAGAAGCAATTTTGTTAGTATATGTGAAACAGACCGAAACGCCAAAAACACATTATACATATATCAAGATGTGAATTTCAGTCCAGACGTCCCTCATCCCAAATTGCTTCATTTTGACTATTTCATGTACTTTTAGGACTAGATAGGTAAAAACTTTGAGAAGCGTCTTCGGCTCGATTTTCGTGAAAAAACCATTAGTGAAATCTGTTTCACGATATCTAATTTTTTTTTTATTTTGATATATTATCGATATCGAAAATGTGCCTCGACTTTTTCATTTATGAAAATATCTGAAAAAGATTAAAACTTTCTAGAGGCGCTTTTTTGCTGGGAATACGATTCTGTATTCAATTTTTTTTTACCTCGTGTAATGAGGGTGAAAAAAACTAATTTTTCATTTTGAATACGAACGCATTTACAAAAAAAATTTTAGATGACAAATTCAAAATGGTGTCATGGTCATCGAAAGTGAAAAAATATGTTTGTACAGGGTGATTGTTTATATTTTACTCAATGGCTATCTCAGTCAATATTGGTCGTGCACAAAAAATCAAATTTGCAGTATTTTTTATGGGCATTCAGAATACAGTACTAAGAAATGCATAAAGGCGTCGTTAACTTAAGAATTCTATGTGAAGTGTTGTTTTTCAAATGGAACACCCCGTATTTTATTTTCCTAATCGGTAGAGCTCCTTCTTCTGATTTCAAATATATATACTTTATTGAGGTTTTTTCCGGCAGTTTCTGAAAATTATAGATTTTTTGTCTAAATCTAAGGCAGCTGTAGAACGTTAAATTAGGTGTTCAAATGACCCCCATTTACTTCTAGACAGTCGATATTTTTTTTTAAAGTTTTTGAGGATTTTCCTTACCATTTATGGAATATATTGAGGTTGTCAACTTTTTCCGCTATCCCGAATTTAATCTCTTCAATATTTTGCTGACGGACCATATACACTTCATATTTCAAATATCCTCATAAAAAAGTGTCCAATGATGTTAAGTAGGGACAATCAGGAGGCCATAGAATGGAACTTCGATATAAAGAAATAAAGAAATCACAGCATTCTCGAGTGGCGTTCTACAGCTGCCTTAGATTTAGACGGAAAATCGATAATTTTCAGAAACTGCAGGAAAAAAACCTCAATAAAGTATATATATATATATATATATATATATATATATATATATTTGAAATCAGAAGAAAGAGCTCTACCAATTAGAAAAAAATACAGGGCGTGCCTTTTAGAAAACAACACCTCACATAGAATTTTTAGGTTAACGATGCTTTTATACATTTCTTATTACTGAATTCTGAATGCCCATAAAAAATACTACAAATTTGCCAATTAAAACGTTTTTGTACGACCAATTCCACCAGGAGCTCAATTTGGTCAGCGAACATGGCTAGCCGATAATAGTCACCGGTTTGCCGAGCATCTTCCTACAGCTAGGACATCAGTGTATCAGAGGGCTTTTCTTTACCGAAATGCAAGGCTATGGAATAACCTGCCACAAGATGTATTCCCTTTTGATTACAACTTGCAGCAGTTCAAGACGCACATAAGCCGATTTTTAGTGAATTCATCTCGGGACGCGAGAAAACGCGCTATAAGCTCAGTCTTTTCCCGAGAGTTGCATATAAAAAAAAATAACTGAGATAGCTATTGAGTAAAATATAAACAATCACCCTGTGCATAGGGTGTTGGGGATTTAATACACAAGCAAAATCACGCACCAGTTCAATGAGTTAAACGTCGTCCATCATTATTTAATGGGAAAATACGTCAAATAACGATAAAACAGCTCCAGTCTCCAATCTGGTTAAATAAATCTTTATCAAACCATCCAAAAACTTACCTTCTTTTAATGATTTATTTTCATTTGGAGTCCACGCAACAATTTTCTGTCTGAAAAATTCGCTTGATCCAATCAATTGTTGTAGATTCTCCATGTCAATAGTTAGCAATTCTACACCCGGATAAAAAGCAATCATTTTATGACATGATTCGGTGTCCCCTTCAAAATGATCTCCTCGGCTCAGAACTCTCAGAGCATTTTCTTCCTTATCTGAAACTGAAGTAAATGGGAATCAATCGTTCATTGCATAACTGAAACGGCCATTATCACAATAATTAAGAGAATACCTACGACCATTCTTCTTAATAATTTTGACACTCCCATTACTTATGATATACAGGACATTGTTCTTAAGTTCCAAGACCTCGTAGGTGCCAAAATACTCAATTACGACGGCATTAGCAATTTTTAAGAGCATAACTTCATCAATGCTTTTGAACCATGAAAAATTTTTCAGTATTTCCAAATTTCTCGTATTTTCGTCGTTGCTCATCTTCATAATAGATTTATAAACTTTTCGTTTTAGCATCCAAACTTTACATTTAGTGATAGCTGAAATAAAGTGAATAGAGAATATTTAATCGATATAGAAGCAATGATGTTTGTCTATTCATACCTAATTTGTAGGTACATGCAAGAGGTACAGAACCTCTTAGAGTAGAGTTAAAAATTCCATTCCAAGTTTTGTAATTCAACATGAAATGATCGAGACGTATTAAATGATTATTTAGTTTCTGATTTATTGAACAATGAAAAAATGTCTTGGTAGAATTTGTAAACTTCATAATGATACGTTGTATTTTTTTTTTCATCCCGATTGTCATAGTTCGTGTGAATCTAGTTATCCGTTAATCAAAATCACTTATTAACAGTTTTTTATAGATTTTGGTATTCTTCGTTATAAGTATTTAAATATACAATGAGTTGAAACGTATTTATCTTATGATTGATCTGAATTCCTTCAGTGGCGCACCCAGGATGGGGGCGCATGGGGCTGCAACGAGCTCCGCCGCTAGTAAATCGTAAAGACCTCTGAAAAGTTTCGCAAATTCAATCATTCAAATTATTATCAATTCGAAGCTCGACAAATGATTTAGATTGAAATGGGAGATAATAAAATGTTAAAAAGGGGTACAACGACCCCTAGGCCCAAGATGATATAATTTCTGATCGTTAAGTAGTTTTTGTATATTTGAATGTTTTAAGGCTTTATGGCGCGGATCGTCAATGTGCCAATATTTTTTCTGAGTAAATATTTCCTACTTAATGCTTCTCTCTCAATACACTAATCGGAATCATGCAAACTATTTTTTCTAAATCTTGATAGTAGGAGAGCTGGCAGAGTGAAGAAAAAACATTTTTAGTAGAGCTGGTTTTTTGATTTATCATTCCCTATAGCAGGGCCTCCCATACTGTGCGTCGCGGCGCCCTTGGGTGGCGGGGTATAACCCCAGGGGCGTCGTGAAGCGATCTAACTTGACTCTAGCTTTTGTCTTTTTCTGTTTGTTCCATTTTTCATGTTTTTTTATTTTTCTTATAATTTTTTTTACATGTCACCTATTCTTTCGAGCATTTTCGCAGTCGTCGTGAATTAGTTCCGGTCGATATGCTCGAAACGATGGCCGCGAAAGCCTCAACCAATTTTCTTACAATTTCGTATTAGGCTTGAACTATGAAAAGAAGGTAAATGCCAGGGTGGCCGTGGCCCCACCTGAGATTTTGATTCCCCTAACGTTTTTGAGCAAAACGGAATACAAGCTTTTCTCGAGGGTCGAGTTCCGAACCATTGCAAAACTCTACTCAAGACATTGTGTAGAATAGCTTTCTAAACTGTGCTCAAGCGCAGATCGACTCACACCGATAACGAATCGGTTCCAAGAGTTCCGGGGTTGAAGCAAGAACTGGTAGTTCCAAATTGATTCTTACCTGAGTTTTATTTGTTGTTGTGTCTCGTAAATGTGAGACATATCTTTTATGTATAATTAATCAAGAGTTGATGAAGACCCAAGAATATAGCATATTTTGAAGATGTGTTCCTAGACTTTAACGATGCATAATTATTCAACATTTTCGACTGACCAATATAGCTAAGGAATTGTATCATGAAAATAAACACGCAAACCTTTTTTGATTCCAAGAACGTTCGCAACGAGGTTAGGTCAGAATCTGTTCGGAAATTTAGCCTAGTTTATTAATTCTGGACCTGGTAACGAACCGGTTCGGAATTGGACCCGCGAACAAACCTACTGATGTCGTCTTCGCACCACCAAATTTTGATTTGGCCCCCCTGAGAAAAAATTCTGCGAGCGCCCATGGGTAAATGTATGGTAAGAAGCCTAGGGCGTGGCAAAAATATGACAACTTCCCAAGGGCGTCACAGTCAAAATAAGTTTGGCAACCAGTGGCGTAGATATAACGAACAAAATCTAAAGAATGAAGGTACAGTTATTATTCTCGAAAAATAGAGAAATATTCCTAAATTACATTCAGAACACATATAAGGTTTACAGTTATTCGATTCGACACTCAATCACACCCTGTGCTACCCTATTTTCAACAGTTTTTCATATAGCGTCAAGCTTTTCGGTATTTCTCTTTTAACGTTGCTACATGATCGTTTTATTGGGGGCTCGGCTGCTTATTTGACTTGCTGTTCTTCAGGCGGCTTGCGGCTTATCTGTTGTTGCTGAAATTATTGTCAATTCTCCAATCAGGTTTTTTTATTAAAAAGGGGAAAATATTATGAAATCTTTTAATTTTTACTTCCATTCTAGTAGTGATAGAAACAAATTTAATAGTGTTTGAATGCGAAACCACGTTGTGAGTTTGTTTACAAATCAAAGAAAAAGTTTCCAATATTCTGACTTTTTTAGTTCCTTCGGCTTACAGGATAACAATTTCCTTGACGGTTAGTTCCGGAATTAATGCGTAGCTTATTTATTTGTTGAAAAACGTTTCTCGTATTTTTTCATATCCAATTTAAAAAAAAAAAGGTTATAAAATGCGCAAATTAGAAACAGCAGATTGAATATCTTATTCTTATTATTTTCAGATATTAGAAAAAATGTCAGAGCGGAAAACAAAATACTTGAGTGAAGCTTGCAAAAGAAAACTCCAGAGAGAAAAAGAATATGCATTTTCTAAGCAACGAAAGGCTTTTCAATATTTTAACTAGCCAATGCCTGAGTCACAATCAATTATTCAGCACAGTGGCGAATCAGAGAGCCCTGGCACTAAGGAGAACCCCAAGCCAAACGAAAAGCTTCGAATGGGGCCCCAATAATTTCATTCTTTTGAACTTGCAGATTCGCTATATTTTTCTGATGATATAATGAGCAAAACAAAAACAATGGAGATATATATAAGGTTTCCAATAATTACATTCGAAATTCGAATTATAACTCAATTACTCCCTGTGTGTTTTCAACAGTTTTTTAATATACCGCCAAGCTTTTTGAGACTCTTTTCAAACATCGCCAAATGATCGTTTTATTGGTCTTAAGATAATCAAGAATTATCTTAGGAATTCAATGTCGCAAACACGTCTATCAGACTTTTGAGCCTATTCCAGCGTGGAACAAGAAGTAGCCTGAAGCTTGGACATCGACAAGTTGATAGATATATTTGAACAAAAAAATTAGAAAAGATTAATGCATTTTTGTTTAATAATTTTCCAAGTTTTTTATCACATTGATTTCTTTGTAGAAACCATATTATTTTGTTCATATTCTTGTTGTTCAATATAAATATTATTTTTATCACAATTTCTTTAATATTTTCCTTTGAAAAATGTTAGGGGAAACTTATCATAAATAACATAGATCTGAGGGGGGCCCTCCGACTAAAATTTTGCTGGGGGGCCCCGAATTTTGCGCTACGCCACTGTTGGGAACCCCTGCCCTATTGTATCCCGATTACGAAACGCGTCGTCTGACAGCTGGCTAGTGGTGCATTCATTTACCTTTATAGGTAAAAATAGATAAAATAGAGGTAAAGAATATCATTTTAGTACGATCGTTGAGTGAAGAATATTCCATCAACGGTACGATTTTTTAATATTGCGTTACTTTTGCGCCTTACTTTAACAAGCAGAAGAAGAAACACAAATTTTGAGAGCCTATAATTCGTAATAAATATCATTTTATTTCTTCATTAATATTCAATGTTCAAAATTGGCTTTATACGTGATTTCATGGTGATATGTACAGGGTGGTCAGGGTGGTATATTCTACATCTCCGAAGTTAAAAGAAACAGAAAAAAGTAATATACATATCATGTTCTCTATTTTCGAGAAACATAAAATGCTGAAAACCGCAAGTCGCTATACGTTGCCTAGTTTCCGTGCTATAGGCGGGTGATTATTATTATTATAATTCGATATATCTTCCGCAGTATTGTGACTACGCTTTCGAAATAAAGACATCTTCAGGGCAGTTTTTTTACAAGTGCTTTCGAAATTTTTATTCCACTTCAAATTTATGAGCAATTAAAAAAAATTTTTTCTAAATGGGAACCATAGTTGATAGTTGAGAGTTTAAAAGGGGTTACAGTCCACTGCGACCTCATGATCTATTGTGCCCCTTCTGACGAAGTTTTACAGCTCGCCTTCCAGTCCAAGAGATCTTATGAAATCCAATATCTCGGAAGGCTTCAGTGAGTCTAATTCCTCACTCCTACAGGTCTCTTGACCAAAGCAATGCCCTGTAAGAAAGCCAGTGAGGAGGTGTAGTTGGTTCTTACTGAGATCCAAATACCTTTTGGATCTAGCAGTTTCAAAATTCCGAAGGAACTTTTTGGAGTGATCCAACCCTGGGAGATTCTACCAGAGTGTTTCTCTTTCAGTTTTCTCCTTCTCCAGAAACTCTTTCTTATAGGTACATTTTCCTATACCACAGAAAGGTTCTGGGCCAGTGAGTGGTTTCCCAGCACCCTCTCTGGCAAGTTTGTTGGCCTCTTCGTTACCTGTGATTACCGAATGAACAGGAACCCAGATTAAAAAGACCTTATTTTTCTTGCCTACCTCATTGAGTTATCTCCGGCATTCCCATGTTGACTTTGAGTCGATGACATAGGAGTTCAGTGCTTAAATAGCAGCTTGACTATCTGAGTGAATAGCTATGTCGCAATTCTGATAGTTTCTCTCTAGATTTATATCTAGATATCTTTCGATTGCTAATATTTCTGCTTGAAGAACACTCACACAGGAATCTAACGATAGTGCACACTTGGCTTTGGCCCCGTGAACCTCAGCGCCAGCTCCCGTGTTGGTTTTAGAACCATCTGTATACCATTTAACAGTATTTTCTTTGAAATTTTGGTCGGTGTATTCCCGCTCCCATTCCTCTTTTTTGCATAGCATCGTACTGAAGTTTTTCTCAGTACTTACTTTCTTGACCATCAAATGGTCAGAATGGGGATCATAGTGTGCTATGATATTTTTCAATAGACTTTTCTCAGACAATTTCAAAAATATATATTATGCTATGAGTCGGTTTCACAAAACTTTAATTGTGCGATTAAAAAACCTCACGTAAATTCGAACCAATCGAATCACCCGTTTTGACATTTCAACGAATCACGGTGGCCCCAATTAATTTAACGGTACAAACAATGTTTTGTGAAACCGACCCTTTATGTACTATCATTATGATGGGTGTTCTACAAACTCTTTGACAAACTTTGACAGATGCTGTGTTTATTCTCAACATTTTTTTCCTGTGAACATCCTATTCGTTTTTGTTTAGAAGGTAAGTACAAGCATTTCAAAAATTATATTTTTAGGTTCAAATCATAATAAAAAATGAAATTTTGAGAATATGAAAATTGCTCAAAATGTCCTTCGGTTTGTATCCAAACTTGACAAGCTTGACTAAAGATGCCGTTACTCGGCGGATCAAATTTGGGTAGTTTCGTATTTGGTTCGCTAGATCTTGAATTCTATCAAGCAATTTTGTTGATAAGATTGGATCTCAATCTGAAAAACAAGCTGCTCGATATGTCCCCATGAATAAAAATCCAAGGGATTTAGATCAGGCGGACGAGGTGGCCATTGTATTGGTGTTCCTTGACTTATCCATTTATTCGGGAATGTTCATTCAGCCAACTGACTACCAGTCTCCCTCTATCTGGTGGTGCACCATCAAATGCTTGTAATTCCGAAAATGTCTTTTAATCGTTAATCGTTGAAGTAAGCTTCACTACTTCAATCAACGCTTTAATTTTGTTGATCGAAAATTCTTCTTTCAAAATTTTCGATATATGGACTCGGAAGTATATCATGGTAATGGTATTGGAAATTCGTCTAAGAAAAGTTTATTGAACAATATCATAGCACACTATGGTTTCCATTTGAACTTTTTTTTGCTCTGAAATTTGAATCGACACTGAAATTTCGATAGCACCTGTAAAAAGTACTGAAAAAACTGCCCTAAATATGTTTTTATTCCTGAAGCGTAGTCACAATACTGCGGAAGTTAGAGCGAATTATAATAATTGGCCAATTTCCAAAATCACACTGTAACACTGAAACTAGGCACCGTAGCGACTAGAGGTGTTCAGCATTTTATATTTCTCGAAAAAAGAGAACATGTATATTACTTTTTTTCTATCTCTTTCAACTAAGGAGATGTAGTACTAAACGTCAGAATCTGACCAGCCTGTACCTATACAACACTCCGTTATTCTACTCTACCCTATAATATCGAATTCGTAAACAATTCGTAAAAATTAATTAATTGAGAGTTGCAAACATAATCGGATATTAATTGAGCAATAGATATAATTCAAAATTACCTTTCATTTCCAGAATATTCCTGCGACTCATCAGAAATGACTCCTCACCATACAATTTCCCAGGTTTTCCAGTAAACCCATCACTTGATCCTTCTACTGTTATGACAAATTCTCCATCTTCCACAACGGTTATAAATTTTCCAACTTGTTCTCGTTTCGTAATAAAACTTCCTTCTGGAAATACTTCGTAATACATCAAATCCATGATTTTTTGAATAAAGCAAGGCTTGAGATATTTCATGAATTTGTTTTCTTGGATAGCATTATAAATAATTCTTCTGGATAAAAAATTTTCGAATGCTTCTGGTTGTATTCCCAAAAAGATAGTTGCTACTAAAGTTTCTGTCGATGTGAGAAATTTCGAAATCGAATTTTCTGTTGATGATTCCATCTTTGGAATACCAAGTGTGGAGGATCTTATCTTGGAACGAATAAACGAACTAATAGCACAAAACTTGAACTGATTCCGACGTTTGGACCTTGTTCAAATGGACTGAGTATTTTGTAATCTTTTCCCCACTCGTTTGAATAGAATACTTAATGGTCTTTCTTCTTGGAATGATTCCTTCTGGTGTCATGAAATCCATTTAGAGGGGACAACCAGTAGGTAGGTAGGTATTCTATGGAATTAAGCCTGAACAAAAATTCATAACACTACCAAAAATAATTTTCCGTAGATACCGTAAATAAAATAGACATTATCCGAAAAAATTTCGAAGGTATTTGGAAAAAGAAAATCTCAGTTTCACCAGAGTTTCATTTTATAGTATTGTAGCCAACGGCTTTAGGTATAGATTGTAGTTCAGGTAGGCCAGTTTGTAGATGCTATCTTTATTACCCCCGGCTTTGTGCGCATTGTACCTCTACAGGTAAAACTAATGATTTTTAAAATAAATTCGAGGAGGAAATTTGTTATTTATTATATTTATTAAACTTTCATTTTTTTTCTATTCAAATTCGAAGATGATGAACTTTCATAAATAGATGTGGAATGCTTCATCTCATTGGGAAGCACATTTATGGCATTTATACTATCGTCAATTTCGTTACTTTCTACCTTGATATTCTTCAAGTGATATTGGAACTGCATAGTATATTTTCCATTGATATTTGATTGCCCAAGAATATAATTAAATTTTTGTTTCTAGGATATTTATACAGAAAATGTTCATTAGTTCAAATTATTCAGTTATAAATATTTGATATCAAAGTAACAAGTAGAACTCTTCATCATAGTAGAAAAAAATAATTTCAATTATTCCCTGATCGGTTGAATATAATTCAGCCTGAAACAGCAAATATATACCAATATGCAGTCAGCTTTCACTCTCTCCGCAATATCCACTAAGGCGTTGATTGCAATACTTCAATCAACGGCTAAGGAGTATTGAAAATAAGGCTAAGTTCAGATGATCGCGCGATTAGGTGCGATTCCCAAACGCTCGACTAGAGATGCTGAGTACTCACATAGAAATGTTCATATGGTCGCGCGTAAATTGGCGATCACGCGCGATCGACTTTGCTCTGTCGCCAGTATCTTGTTTCGCTCGATGTCGCGCGACTTCGCGCGTATTGAAGTACAACTGTCAGGCATAGACGTGTTCAGATGATTCGCGCGATTTGACGTACAAAGCTGAAATATTGACAGGGATTTCAATGACTTTTTCTGTGCTCGGAATCTAAAAATCGCTTCAGCACATTGTGAATGTGAACGATAGAAGAAGAAGAAGATTATGACAGTAGTCGCGGGCTGTCGCGCTATCAACGCGCGACCATCTGAATACATCAACGCGCGTTAACGAGCTACAAACGTGCGTTGTCGCGCGATCATGTGAACTTAGCCTAAGGATAGCTGCACAGTCTCCTTTTTCGATGAGGTTTTCAGTTCCATCCTCCAAACTACACACATGAATGTTTCTTCTTATGATCTGTTTCAAAGAAACATATTACCCCTATTCTAGTTTTAGTAATTCGACTATTTACTCTACTATCCCTACTCTACCATGATAGTATATTCCTCAATATGCGAAATACTGCCTGTATTAAATAAATAAATTACATAAATTCATTTGCAATAATTATGAATAATGTGACCCAAATTGGGTGAGACTGCACTATATCTTAGCCATTATTGAAAATAGAAACATGCGGTTCTCGCGACCCTTTGCCACTTTTTTGTGAAAATCTTAAATCCAAAAACAAAAGTGTTCGAACTACTTTTGTTTTTGAAATTTAGGGTGGAAACGAAAATGTTCACTTTTTTAAGGTTTAATTATTTCTCAGGCACTGTATAAGATAGAAAAAAAATGAAAACTGCTTTTAATAGATATTTTTACGTAAAAGTCAGTGGCGTAGTTACAAAAATTTTTCAGAACACTGTTTTTAAGATAAAGCACAAACTTGGTATTATTCAAATGGAACACTCTGTATATTATAACATCAAATTTTTGCATTTTTTCCGAATAAATTGATGTATTTTTTAAAGAAAAAAAATCAGAAAAATCCATATTTATGTTTCAATAGTAGATCTTACACATGCATAAATGCATGTGTGTAATTGAATGCATGTGTGTAAGAATTCAAGGTCTACTATTAGAAAAACAAACATAGGTACATATCGATTTTTTTCTAGAACTAAAATTTATTGAAGGTTAGGTTGTGATACATCAATGTATTCAGAAAAAAAAATGCAAAAATTTGACATTCAAGTTTGTGCTCAATCTTGAAAACAGTGGTCTAAAAACTTTTTGTAACTTCGCCTCTGACTTCTACGTAAAAGTATCTATCAGAAGCAGTTTTCATTTATAGTGAACATTATGGCTCTTTGGAGTCTTTGGAGAGGGTAATTCGAAGCTTTTTGGACCAAACTTCAGTCTCACTGATAATATATAATGGACACTCTGTGCGACTGCAGTTGGTTCAAAAAGGTTCCATCGTTCTTCGAATTACCCTCTCCAAAGGGCGATTATGTATACCATAAAATGTACGAAAAGCACGATAAGTTTGACGAACAAAACCATTATTTTGATAAAAAATTTCAACAATTTGCATTTTTTCATGTGTCAATTCATAATGAAATGTCAAACCCAACTATAAACAAGAAGCAACAATCAAATGTTGAATGGGTTGTAAAATAAAGCAGTCTTGCCAACTCAAAGTTGTATCGCTCTAAATAAAAACACCCGATAGTACCTACTCCATACCCAATATATTTGAAAAACAGTATAGTATAGGTAGTAGGTAGGGTTCATGGGCTTAACCAGACATCAATACTTGAACTGAGTAATACTTTCTTTGGATGGATTGACCGTCATAAAAACCAGACAAAATTCCCAAGAAATTCTCGGACTCTAATCTTTTGCTTTTTCTAGGAATTTATATTTTCGAAATATTTCAGGTAGGTAGGTACCTACCTACTGAAAGAAACAATCACATCTACACTTCAACCATCGGTGCTCAAATGGTCTTCTGATTCTGAAGTTGAACATTCTGAGCTAAGAACTGTGTATTTGAATTTGTTGAATAGTGCCTTGAAAAAATAAAAATATTAAATTTCAAAAATTTAAATTTTCCTCAGTTTGCTGGTATTTCTAACCGAACGCAGGTAATTATCTTTAATTGTTCAATTATTAGTGTTTTACTCCTTGAGTGTTTGATTTTATGTGTGTAGTATACATATAAATCAAACTGGTTCTCCTAGGACAGTGCTTTCCAAACATTTTGTACCTGCGCCCCCCTCTTTGGAAAAAAATTTGTTGTGCCCCCCTTAATTTTTCTATAACCGTTTTTCTGATTAATTTTTTGACACCTATTCGACTTTTTTCGTTTTTGTATTAAAAAATGAAATTTTGGAATCAGCTGCGTGCCCCCCCTGTAACAGTCTCGCGCCCCCCTAGAGGGGCGCGCCCCACAGTTTGGAACACACTGTCCTAGGACATCCTTATAGATCTTAGATATCGTAGAAGTTTATCATCAACATAAAATTATTTACATTACATAAATTAGTTTTCCCAGTGAAAGTTCAGTCGAAATTATTCTTTTTTCAAGGAGAAGCTGATGAATGTTACTTCTAGAAAGAATAGGTAAACATGGAATGCCTTAAACCCCTTCTTTAAACTTTGCAATAAGGATATTTGGAAAGAATGTTGGACATGTGTGATAATAGCGAAAATAATATAGCTGGCAAAAATGAAACTGAACTGACCAGGCAAATCAAACTACACATCCAAAAAAGGAACGAAAAATTTTCGTATCTAGCTGATTTAAATGTGTACCGACTGATGTCCAGGAAAAACCCAGAAGAAAATCTTAGAGAATACATTCTTAGAATAAGCTATCTTCGAAATTGGGAAGAATACTTAGATTATTTGAAATCAAGTGGTCAAAATGAATAATCCCCTGTACATTCTAAATTCAAAAGGCTGTGGTAATTTCGAAATTTTAAAAATGGACAAGGTCCATTACGATCGGTAATAAGTTTACCTAATCACTTTTTTCTTTGACATAACCTATATTTTAAACTGTCATTTCTCGACTGTTCATTTATCATTATTAAAATTCTAGAAACATTTGTTGCATATGAGTTACCTTACCTAGAAATTTATTGTGTAGTGAAACTGAAATAGAAATACAAGGTAATTAACAGTCTTTGATAAAACCTGAATTCGACTCATTTGATACGTGAAATTCAGACGAAACATTATTCTTATAATTAATTTTGTATTTTGTCTCAATCTGTTTTTTATTCCACCTGTTTTTTATTGCAGAAAATGATAAAGTTGTGAGAGTCGTAACAAATGTCCGTTCAGGAGAAAACGTAATGGGATTGATGCCTTGTTCAAAATCATTTGCAATTAAGACAAGATTTTACAATGTTCGTTTGGGGTAGCACAGTCCATGGCGAACTTGGTGTAGGAGGTGTGGAGACAGAACAAATTTCAGTCCCTGAAAAACTAGATTGGTGTGAAGCTGAAAATATAAAATCTACTGCCTTAGGAGATTATCACTCATTACTACTTTCCATAGATGGAAGGGTTTTTTCGTGCGGGGATAATGATTATGGTCAATTAGGTCATGAATTTCCAAGGAAAAGGCCACGTATGTCCTACTTTAGTATGTGCTATTTTGGGTCCTATAATTTAAAGTAATCTCTAACTTTTAGACAGAATCATAACATAATAAATGAAACCCCCAACTGAGTTTTTGAATTTCATTAGTTCTTCATGTTTCACATTATGTTATTTTTCTGTACAAATCTTATTCTAGACCATTATTGCTATCGAAATTTAGTGTGAAAGTTGTGGGTGTGAACAAAACTTAAGTTGATGAATTTTTTGCACAAGGTTAATGAACAACACAGATCTCAACTGTCACCTAAAGGGCCGAAAATGAAAAGCCTAAGTAATCTACCTCTTAAGTATCACTTATCGTTTCATGCACCTATATTATATTCCAGCGTCGGTCTAGAATGAAAGAAGTTGTGTTTGTAGTATAGTAGATGCAGGTAGTTTTTATTTGAGATGGAAATATTGAACGGAAATGTTTTAATTGATGATGGGGAATTTGATGAGTAGATGTTAGTGATGGAATTTCAAGAACAATTAAGGAAAGGATAAACTATTTCGAATCCTATGATCAGCTTACGTTTTATAAAAATTTAATGAATTTCAGCTCAAATTCTTTGAAATTGGAAGATTTTCTCATATGATTGCAGCTGTAGATGGAACACATAAAAACTATGAAAAATATAATTCAAATAGAACACGAATTTCTATATGTCTGAAATCAGGAATGAGATCCACAATATGAATCAATTATTGCTATATTCTTAAATAAATAAATTCAAATACACAAGTGGCCTCAAAAGCGCGATTATCTCATGAGAAACCTCTTGAAGGTACAAATTACCTTATATTTTAGAAATCAAATTCTTACGGCCAATATAGCATACCGTATGCTGAGCTTCATTTTGCGGAATTCCAGAGAGATTTATCCACAAACACTTGATTTCCTTGATTTTAGACCGGGGAGAGTATTTGGTGGTGACACTGAGCGTGTGTGGAATTGCTTTAACTTGGATACCCTGGAGGTCTGTCGATATATTTAGACTGTCTACCACATCTCTGTATAAGTAATATGAACAAGAGGCATTGGGGAATTTATTCATAAAATCATCATACATAAGCTTAATAGGAGATACAGGCGGTTGAGAGCATGCTCTCTTCGGTAATGTGAAATGGATGGTTTGAATGTTTTTAAATGTTCAATAATGTGTTTCGGTCAATTTTTGTTTTTCCACAATTTGACGACTGGTTTTGCAATAATAGATGATGAATCTGGGCTTAAAACATTTCTTATTATTTTGACATTATTTCCATCATAATCCAGAGTGCAAAGAAAAAACTTTTTACACACTTCTTGTTTATTTCCATCTTAGTCAGTGAAACTATAACTTAGCCTTTTCGTTCTTCTGGACGGTCCTTCACCTACTGTTTTTTTTGTGGCTTTTTTGTATTTAGTGGCCTTACCAATGTAAGGCAACTAAATACAAAATTCTTTTGATTACCTGCAGTCAGTTTCCAATATTCTTCGTTTATCTTTAAACGTTCGCATCTTCCGAGGGGGTGATCACGATCAAAAATTTTGTACAAAATTTACAAACTTTGGAAATGTTCAAGTTATTTCTATATATTTCCACACATTTCCGTACATTTCCAAGCATTTCCATACATTTCCAAACATTTCCAACCATTTCTATACATTTCCACACATTTCCAAATATTTCCGAACATTTCCACACATTTTTTGAAATGACCACAAAGTATTAAGGTGTTCTAGGATGAAATATTCAGATGATTAAATCATGATAGTAAATACTATAGCTCTTTATTACAATTTGATAAGGGATAAGCATATAAATAACGATAAGACAATTTATTAATATGCAAAAATCTCATCTCTAAGATGACTAATGAAAAATATTTTTTCAAAACAAAGAAAAATTGCTTTTCCACGTTTATTTTGATCAGTCTTCATAATAACGAATTGGAATCGTAAAAAAAAAACAATATTTTTTTCAGCAAAAAGTTATGTAATAAAAAATTACAGTTAAATGAAAAAAGTTGTATTTTTGTGTCAAAACAAATGTTCTCTCAAGAGAATTCCTCATGTCTGCAAATTTGAACATCTTCCTTTTGTTCCAGTTCAGTTGGTTTCAGGCCAAACCCATCCTTACTAATAATTAAAACAATAAACAAAACAAAAAATTTTGGATGTAGGGTGATTAAGCGTCATGGTGATGACTCATGATAGCAGATATGATAGCTCCGTATTACAATATAACTGGATGGTGTATAAATCGAGGTATAAATATATAAATAACGATGAGATTCAGACAATTTTTCAACATTAAGAAATATCAACTAGGTTGAAAAACAATAACGAAAAATATATGAAAAATATCTAAAATACATATATAAAAAATATCAAAATACATATGCTCATCAAAAAATAAAACGAAAGTACTTTAAACAAAAACTCATACAAATTGAGAAAAACTTTGAACATTCAAATACTGACAATACATTACAGAAACATGGGGCAACATAACAAAAACTAATATCACACAGACGGTTTCAATTAGTCAAAAATACCTAGTTCATAACATTATTTTGAACTCTATAATTTTTGTTTATGAGCCAGTGGCGCACCCAGGGGGGGGAACCATGGGGCTGCCCCCCCCCTCCCCGAGATTCATTTTTGTAATAGAAAAATTGAGACTTTCTATCATACGTCTAACGGCCGTTCTTTCAATATCCGATCTATCCATCGAAGCGGTCAGTAGATAGATACTGAGCATTGAAACATTTCGTTAATATCATGCGCACTAGTTATCTATCAACCGTTTCGGTGGATAGATCGGATATTGAAAACCCGCTCCGAAATGTAAATCTGGGTGCGCTCTTGTTATAAGCTGAGTTTGAATTCTTTTCAGTGGGAAAGGATGCGAACCAATTAACTCAATTGGACCATAAAAAAAAACAAACTTTCTGTCGACTTTTTAAAAAATAATCAAGCTTCGAGTGCAAACTTGATTAGTGATTGCTTTTATAGTACCACTGAGTGTCGCAACTAGTCACACGAGGAACAAGAAAATTACTTATCGTTAACTACGCTAGGCCGCGAACTTTTCTGCCGCTCCTCGTATATGTTGTCAAATTCTGCACGTTATATACTTGAGATTATATACAGATGATCAGTTGTAAGATCCGTTGAACGAAAACTCCACCAACATCCTCCAATTGAATATTTTAACCTCATTTATATCACGCTTTATTGCATGCCGGCGCCTCGGCATGCGCAATTCCAAACATTTCCAAATATTTCTACACATTACCATGCATTTCCAGGACATTTCTAAACATTTCTCAACATTTCCAAACATTGCCATATATTTCCTAAGCATTTCCACACATTTCCAAACAAGTGTACAACAATTTCCTCTCGTGATCACCCCTCGGCATCTTCTGTTTTCTTGAAGCATTGTCTTTTACATGATTCACCGCATGATTGTTTTATTAAATAATGTTGTTTGATTCTTTTCTTTGCTTTGGTTTCTCTCATTTCAGTTTTATTCAGTTCAAAATATCTTCTACATTTTCTTATTCCTCCTTTTTTTGTAAACATTTCCATTCTTATAACATTATCCACAACATCAAGTAGAGTGCCTTTCACAAATTGGTCAATAGTATTTTGGCATGTCTGCATCATCGCGTTCTCAAATATGTTCGTAACAATTCCACTAATGAAAACAGTAGCATCAGTTCCTTCGAGCAATTACCCTCCAATATTTTTGAATTTCTTATTCAAAAGACTGTTACCTAAGATAACGATTTTATTTGTTGATGAAGATCCAGGTTTATTTGGGTCATAGCGATTTGTTTGTATATTTGTACATTCCTTATTAGTCAAGGGAATGTCATTTAAGACCACAGTTTCATTTTCATACGAAAAAAAGTTCCAGGTTTATTAATGACATGACAATTTATTTCTTCATCAGATATTTCCGAATATTTGTAATGATAGTCTGGATCAAGTTCAACTTTAGGTCGTTTCTTCTGGTAATTACTTTGGAAATTATAGATACATATCATCTTTTAGTTTGGCATTCAAAGCAAACGTAAGCAGTTTTTTACTGACATACCTACTTAAGATGTTTACTGCAACTGATTTAAAATGAATAGGTTCTTATCTTCAGAATAATATCATAACTTACCAACAATTTGTTAGTACACCGATGAGTGAAAAAATCCTAATTTTCACTTGTATATTAATGAAAACTACACAGAAACTCTACAAAAACGATAACATATGATCTTACACGATATATCTAGAAAATTGAAGTTATGGTAAATATCCAATTCTAAAACCATGTGGCGTTATGTTAATTGATACTGGCGTTTCTACTACTAGTCTAATTCTACTGAAACTGTCAGATACGACCATTTCAATAAACAGACACTGCTTCATTGTAGATACGCCCTTTCTATTCTTCATTATACATCGCTTTAAATGATCAGATGCACCTCTAGAATTAAACAGTTGATAGAACTCATTGCGGAGACTCTCTAGAGGCAAATAATACAAAATGGCCATTTTTGCAGATAGGTACGCCCTTTTCCATTAACACGGCAGAGTACTCTCATGGCAGAGCCGCCACTAGGAATTTTCAGTTGTATCGGACTGCATAGAACTTATTATAGCAAACACTTGTTTCCTTCGCGTATATAGATTTTTTTTCAATTTCCCTGCGATCTTTCAAAATTAGAACACTTTCCAAGTTGAGACAGATCTTCTACGTGTCTTCTATATTGTGAGCAGCTCGTATGTTTCAAAGTTTGTTACTTTCTGTATATTTGTTTCATTTTTGTACATTATATTGGGGGTTTCCCGTCATTCCTGGACGAGCAGAGTTAAATAAATAAATATTAAACAAAAAGTTATTTGAATTTTACGCGCCAGAGGACACTCTGACGCCATGCTCAAGCTGGTCGCATCTTGCATTCTTTCCATCATGGATCGAGTGTACCCATGATACAAAGAATACAAGATATGATCTTCCGGCGAACGAAAATGAGACCAGTTTGCGCACCGCGTCATCTGGAGAGTAATCTCTGGCGCGTAAATTGAATTTCAAACAACTTCGTGTTTTAACATAATGCGAATTGAATCTTCATAGAGATTTTTTTATCAGATATACGTTCTTTTGAGGCAACTTTTCTAATTGAATTGATTAAGCTAAGAACATAGAAATAATTGATTAATATTTTGAGAATAATTCCAGATTTTAAACACAAAAATTCTGGTTTCATTTGAATTATATTTTTCATGAGGCTGAAGGACCTAAGTTCGATGGCCAATAAAGAACTGTTATTATTTTGTTTTTCATGGGTTTTTATTAAATAAGCGTGTTTTTGAGGCAAATTTTGTAATAGAATTGATTTAGCCAGGAATGAAGCAAGTATTTATTCATATTTTGTGACTCATTTGTCTGATTTCGATCGACAAATTTTTTAATTTGAAGAATACTCCGAATTTATGATGTACATATTATTCTCCACTCAATGTTATATTCATTTAGCCACTGATAAATGAATGTAATAAATTCTCAGCCATTATTTTAATTGAATTTGATATTGTCATCAAAATATCGGTCTTTAATACAATTGAATTAGTTTAAATCTGGCTTATTTTTGAGAAACTTTGTTTTCTGAGACATTATATTGCACTGACCAAATCAGTCTTTAAGATAATTAATTGTTGAAAATAGCATGAAAATATATGAGACCGGCTGTAGGACCTCGGTCCATTGCCTGTTGACTTTGTCAATAAAGATCTGTTAGAAGTAGTACATAAGACGTATCATAAAAAGCTTTCAAGAATTTTCTATTTTTATTATCTACAATAAGTATTTCAGGATTATTGTAGTTAAAGACAAAGGAACAGAAGAAAGAACAAATATATTTTGATATTTTCCTATATTGCTGTAAGAAGATTGACACAATTAAAAAATGTTTCGGACTACAGGCTCCCAACGCCCAACACTTGAACTGCATTGTACAAATAAATGTAGTAAACATTTTAATTAAAAAATGGAAAATAAATTAAAAATTATCAAACGAATAATACCGACAGTCAAAAATTTCCTAAAACTATTGTTTCCAAGTTCAGAATCACAACTCTACAAATATTTTATTAATTCTTTCCTTCAAAATGCACGAAATTGAAAAATTCCACAATTTGTAAGCAACAATATCAATATTTACATATACAATGTTGAATGAATGAAAATAAAATAATGTTTCATTTGGAAAATAAGTTTGTCCTTCTGTTCTCTTCAAAGATAAACACATGTTGTCTTCTTGGATTCTAGTTCCTATTTTTCAATTCTACACATTTTCATCCAATAATAGCTGATGTCATTTGAAATCTCGAGTTCAACGAACAATTGAATCAAGAATCATTTTTCAATAGAATGCCTTTTTGAAAACTTAGTAGGTAGATCCTTTTTTCTGTTATTCGTAGTGTTTAAATTGTTTCTGCCTTTTTCTCTAAAATATCGTTTCGAAGAAGCATAATCCTTATGCTAATTCTATTCCTTGCATCTTCTTCGGGCACTCTTGCATTACAGTAATCAAACCATCAGTCATTGACCTAAAATCAACAAATCGTTTCATAATTTTAAGAGAAAATGTGACAAAATTTCTCTTACAATTAAAAAAAAAAACAGCACTGCATCCCGTTATTATCATCAAATTTTCCTAGGACTCCACATCTCAAAAATTACTCTAGAGTTGAATGTGAAAAAAGTTTTGTTTTGTAGCAAGCTTGCCTTTCTGACCCACTCCCATTCAATGATTCAGAAGATATTTTGTGAACTACATTCAATTTATTTCCACACGCTAATGTTATCGTCATATGAACGAAATATGTATTCGACAAGTTAATAGTCAATTCCCTATGAAGTGCTCAATTTTCTTCACCCAGCTCTGACACCATTGCTGATAGAAAAGCCTGCATTTTCAGCAAACACAACCATTTTGAGTGATTTCTCTGTTTTATCTGCTCTGATCTTCAGCAACAGCAAGTAGATTCTTAAAGATTCGATTGGTACAGTTTCATCGTTCACCTAGTTAACAATGAATCTGATGTGACATCATAAAAGATTTTTTTTATGTATCCTTCTGAAAACAACATATTCTATAAATCTGGAATTTGCATTAACCTTTTCCTATTCTGAGCATTCGTACCCAACTTTCTTGATTTGTGGGGATTATGATGATAACACCTCAATTTCATAGATAGGTATTCGTGATGATGAATTCTGGACTTATTCAATCATCAGCATTTAAGTAGACACTACAAATAAATATTGTTATAATTTCTTAATGATTCAATCCCCTAATTTTCTAATTACTCACTTAGTAGCCAAAGAATTTGATATGAACCAATTTATAACGTATGCTTCTATCGAGGCTTCAGTCAACATGATTTTACTTTTTGTTACTCAATGATTATTTTGGAAAAGAAAGATTTAATGTAAGTACTGCATCTTCTTTCAAAAAATGACACTCTTTAGATGACGATCTTGTGGGCTTAAACTGCAAATCTGTAACATAACTGTTTCCTGAAAAATGTTTCGTCATTTTGTTTACAGCCATTATTCCAGATTTTGATAATTTCTGGGTGTCTTGGAAATCGAAAGAATATGGTATTTTGATCGAACATTTTGGGCTGATTATCGCTGGTACACAAAGCTACTTCACATCTCATATTTGAAATTTGCTGAAACAAATTGTTGTCGTGGCCGTTTCAGAACAAAAAATAAGAAAGAACTGTAAAAATACCTCCATATCTTTCAAAAGTTAGCGACGATAACTTATTTTATAACATTATTCCTGACAAAAGCCATAACAAATCTTGCAGATGACAGATGTTTGAATTTGTCAGGATTGTTTACTCTCCAGGTGACGTCACAGCAAGATGCGCAAGATCATATCTTGTATTCTTTGTATCATGGAGTGTACCTACCATAATTTCAAATTTCACAGGGTTGCCAAATAGCATATCCCCTAGCTAAGTTTCTGTTAAGCAGCACCAGTGCAAATGACAAGATTTTTGAAGTGGAACCTAGCAAAGAGGAAATTTTAAGGGGGAACGATGCAAACAGGCGTAAATGAAGGCCACTGTAGCTCATAGAAATTATTAATTACATCTGTTATTCAAAAATTCGAATAAAATAATATTTATTATGCATTTTTAATTTTCGTTGAAAATTTAAAATTTGTTCAATTCAATTTTGAAAAAGTTATTTTTTGGGCTTTGAACATAAATGCAGAAAAAAACCGAATTTTCTATTATTAACCCTTTACCGGCCAATGTCGAGTGTTACTCGACATTGATTTTGTTTTACCAACTCCACTGTCATTGACATAGTGTATACTTCTTCAATTCGACTTATTCAGAACTTCGAATTAAATAAGTTCGAATTGTCCACGTCCCACTGTAGTTGTCATCGCACCGTTGTACGCACCGAGTCGTAAAAAACTTACCTCTGCTTTATCGTGTTTGTTTTTGTGCAAAGACTTTTTATAGATTATTTGTTACTTCTATTTTCTGTACATTGGTTTTGTATAAGTGAAATAACCCTCACCACTGCCAAAAAAAAATTGTTTACAAATACAAAAGTACCTTAAAACTTAAAAACGCATATTTAGCGTGGAGCTGGTGCATTAAAAACAAATAAAAGGTTGGAGTGGAAAGGGTTAATACATTAATATTTACACTTGAAGGCAGATTTGAGAAGCATTGGAGAGGGAAAGAAATTAACTTTTTTGATTCTTATCTAATGGCTAAAATAAAATAAAAATTGAGGAATTGAATGAGAATTAAGAAGGGACAAATCGAACATCAATTATCACCGACGAGTCTCCCAGATCCTGTCAAATGTATGAGTAGCCTTTGACAATGAGATGAGTATGCTAATGGTATCATCATTTTTTGTCAAAAAGCAGAACATTTTCATACGTTGCCTTGTCCAAGTAAAAAAGGCATAACTAAACTCCAACTCAGAATTATATTTTATCGAAAAGCTCGAAGATTGACACCTAAAAAAAGACATCCTTAGATTACGACTGGTTCAATCAATTCCATACGTCGAAGAGATCTTCTATGCTAGAAGTTCCTGAAGGAGAGAAGTGATGGGAGCAAATCTATATATACCTCCTTTCGTGACAAACTGAACTCACTTCTGAAAAAAGCAACGTTTTCCAACTATAGTAATGAAGTCCGTTTTGCCGATGGTGATATCAAGAAGACATGGCATGGCGTATTATTAATGAGGTTACAAATTCTAATAGGGCAACCCGATCCATTCCTGACCGGATTGTTGTTGATGGAGTAGAGATGAATGACCGTAAACAGGCTGCAGACATCATGAACAAATACTTCGCCTTAGCAGGTAAAAACTGTCTTCTACCATTCCAGTCTCATCCTCTGAGTCTGGGTTCATGCTTATTTCTTTGCCTGACTCCATGTATATGCCACCGATAAGCATAGAGGAACTCACATTACTGATAAATTCCTTGAAAAAGAATTAATCATCAGGCTATGATATCATTACTGGAAGTTTAGCTAAAGACATGGCCTTTGTGTGTTTGTAGACTTGTCGAAGGCATTTGACACCGTCTGTCATGAGATACTGCTCAGGAAGTTGTTTCATATTGGAGTTAGAGGGGCTGCTTTTGACTTGTTCAAGAGTTACCTGTATGATAGATCTCAGAGTACTAAGATCTACGATGTTGTTAGTGAACGATGAGGTAGTGCACTGTGGCGTACCCCAGGGGACTATTTTCGGTCCGCTGTTGTTCCTCATGTATGTGAATGATTTGCTGAGAGTTAATATGAGGGGAAAGATAATTTCTTATGCAAATGATAAATGTATCTCTTTGGGCATAACTCCTAGATGGAGGTTAAAGAATTTTCACTGGCTGAACTAAAGATGGTTAAAAAGTGGTTTGATCTAAATTTGCTCTCAGTCAACGAGTCTAAAACACAGTTTATGCCATTATTCAAATAGTTCACAACATCCGAATTTTGAAACAATCCTCTCTGACAGTATAGTAAGAAAGGGACTGAAGGCTGTCAAATTCCTGCGAATTTATATGGATTGCCATCTAAGATGGGATGTGCACAGTTTGGAATTACATAAGAGACTGGGAAAGATAATATACCGAATTCGCTTGGCCAGGAATGTTTTGCCTAGGAAATTGTGTTTCACCGTTTACTTCACTCTAGTACAGTCGATATTGCAATACGGAATTGGTGCTTGGGGAGGCTTGTGCAAAACATACTACATCATCGTTGATAGAGCACAGAAGCGACTTTTTAAAATCCTGTTCAAGAAAGCTCTACAGTACTCAAGTGATAGATTATTTGAGGAATTGAGAATGATGGACCCGAGGCAGCTATATATAGAAAGTTTGGTATTATCTGTCCCCAAAAACGTCACAAGTTGAATCTTTTGTGTTCTACTTACAACACAAGACAGACACAAAATGTAATGGTTGGAGGTTTCAAGGTTATTAATGAGAAGGTCAAATCTTCTGCCCTTTATAGATTACCACAGGTCTATAATATAATTCCCACTCATTTGAAAATTCCACAAAGTTACCATTCTCTGAAGAGTAGAACAAACCACTGGGTGCTTGACTGTTTTCCAAGACGTTCATGAACTTTTCTGATGGGTTATTGTTAAATTTCATAGTTTACGTTGATCTCTTGCTTTCTTTTGAAAGAGTTCATACACAAGCCTTAGGTGACTTTTTTGAGCTCTCTTAAATTTTTGAATTTTATTGTATGCTATTTGGTAAATAAACTTATTTTTATTATTAAACTAGAAAATGGCATATTGATAAGAAAACACGCTAATCAAAATTTTTATTTTATAGTTTCTGAATTTTTATGTTTAGATAAGAAAAACAAAAATTAACAAATTTCATTTTATAATTGTTTATAATTTATTACTTTGTACATGGTTGGCAAAATTGGTGATACCTGAAATACAATTTTTTAACCGAAAGGGACATAGGAAAATGAATGAAAAATTACGGTCTTCTTTTCTAAAGATAATGCCATCAACTGCATTTCCTATCTTCTTTTGTTATAGGTCAAAATTGAAATTTGGGCGATTTAAACTTTGGCCATTATCTTTCGTTTCTATTTGTGCTAGAATATAGAAATTAAAAGTGTGTATAATTTTTATATTTCTGTTTTAATTTCTACATCCTAGCACAAATAAAAACGAAGATAATGGCCAAAGTTTGAATCGCCCAAATGTCAATTTTGGTCTATAACTGGAAAACAAAAGAAGATAGAGGAATACAGTTGATGACGTTATCATTTCCTCTGAAAATGAAGAACGTAATGTGCCATTAATTTTCCTCTATCTCGTTGGGTGGAAAAGTTGCAATTCAGGTATCATTTTGCCCACACTTGTGAACACAAATTTTGCCAAGCCTTTTCCAACAATCACTCTGTTGGACCGACAAGCTCTCACCAGCAATCTCACACCAAACTATATGTTGTTCTTAGCTTGCATGTGTTGATCCGCTAATAATACAAGCATTCAAGCAGCGTTGATGCGACATGCGACAGGGTGACGAGTTTGTGCTTAGTTCTTGTGATAAAATCGCGACACGTCGTTTTAACCGGACGATAGTTCATCAAAGTAGGTTGTTATAAGTGGTTGGTCGCTAAAACCGAAGTCGTAATGAACAATTGTGATTGCATATAAATCTCTATGAGACTAAACTTGATGAAGTTTCATAAATCGGTTGTGCGTTACAAGCGGAGTCGTTATATCCAGATTCTACTGTCATTTAAAAGAAAAATCTACCAATTTTATCATTGTCGCTAACAAATGACCCGTTTATATCTTGTACTAATAAAGTATCTAACACACTAAAGTATTTTGGCGTCTGATGTATGTGCATGATTCGTAATCAGTTCTACTTCAGTTACTAATTCCAAACTATCTGTTAATCTATTTATGATTCAGAGTGAAATTCCCTTCTACTATGTGGTCTTATAATATGCAAATTATTCAATGGGAAAAGGCGTGATTATGAAACTTGATTGTAAATTAATTTGTGAAAATTGACTCCATTGCGTAAAAGAACTGAAATCTAGTCAATTTTCGGATTGGAAAAGTAGGGCGTACTAATAGAAAAATACTTGTAAAATTTCATGCAATCACAAGTACTAAATATATATATATATATATATATATATATTCTTATGAAAAAGAGAGCTAAAATAATACATTAAATGTTGAAACAAAAAGTACCTAAGCTGAGGTAAAAAAAGAACGGGGTATCATAACATTCTTTGTATGATACTATAGAATCATACGATACTATCAACACTAGTATCATACGATACTATACAGCCAGGGGAAAAAACCTCAGCCGAAAAAACCTGCCTCCCCGTAAACAAAATAACATAAAATATCAAATATCAGGAAAATCTTGAAAGACATCAGTGTGATCATCTTCATGTTATCCGTCGATGGGCTCGGATACACAGATTCTTCCCAAAACGACTCATAATTCTTAATCTGAAATGAAAAAAGACAAAAGCAGAAAAGAAACCGATTATTCAGAATAAATCAAATGCATTTTGGAAAGGCATTTGCATTTTGGAAATGCATTTGCTACTTTAAAAAACATCAACATTAAGATTTCTTGGCCAAATAATGTTCGGAGGTTTATAAATATTTATGACAGAAATGTCACAAAATTTGAAAGAAATGAAAAAAAAAAACTCCATCAGTACTATGAATGAATGTATGTTTAGACAGATCAAGAAATGGATATTATCATATTCATTAATAATGTATGTATGTTTCAAATATTTTTACCAGATAAGAATTGTAATATTAATTATTAATATTATAATTATATTCTGGAACTTAATCAATAATGTGTCAATAGTATATTCTAAAACAAGTTGCAGAATGAGCTCCTATTCCAACACGAATGCGAAATTCGAAAACGAGCGAAAGCATGAGTGTTGGAATTGCCATCTGCAACGAGTATTAGACGATATTTTCTCTATTTCAGTAAAGTTTTGTGGAAAACTCTCGAAATTCAGATAAAAATTCAGATTAGTGACTTTTGTATTGTATCTTAGCAGTTGGTGTCACTAACGACATTTGACAGATTGCGGAATTTGAATTGATTTGATTCGAAAATTGAGTGGATCGGAGGTCAGTACTGACAACCACAAAACGAAAAATATAACTGAAAACAATGCTGTAATGAGTTTCATTACAGCACTACTTTTAGTACTGTAATGAACTCATTACGATACTGAAATAGAGAAAAGAAATTTATATCTATTTCATAATGTCAATTCGTGTGCTTAGTTTAGTTTGGATTAAAAGTGGTTACAGTTCTTTACAGGGTGTGGTACTTGTATATTCACATTTTCGGTTGGTTTCTCTCTTTACATTTAATACATGAATATTTTTTTTCTTATGCTTCAACCATTTCATATATTGGTGCGTATTTTGTGAAATATTTTTAGATATATTATCTTCATGAATATACACTATGAGTAAATAGTACTCGCTCGATCTTTAACTCTTGGAAAATTTCTGCTAGGAGAATGATTCAAATCTTGATTGAATCAACAGTACTCAGTGTATAAACTTGAATTATTTTTTACTTTACAGACTGGTCCAAAAGTAGCTATCCTGTTTTTCAAACGAAAATGCCCAATTTTCATATCATACTCGTAATCCCCATGAAATTCTGATTTCGAAATACCTCATTTGTCATCATTTTCATTTATTCATTAGCAAATTACATAGTTTTCTTTGTCTGTGGACGTAGGCCAGTTTTTTACGACAAATTTCATAGTTATGATGTTTCAAACTAGAAATCATATCTTGTAAATTGTTTGGGATAATAGTATGAGCTTTTTGAATTTCCGAGAAGTTTTCAAATCCTCTGCAAATTCACTCTACTGGTGGTAAGAAAGACACTGCAATTTTTTAAAATGACCTTTCAAATATATCAATAAGTCGATTTATTCAAATGAAATAATGCCCTGAATATTTTTTGTCCGTTGTATACACTAAAGGGTAGTCTTCATTTTTTGTTGAGATATGTTGTGCCAAAAATGAATAGATTTCCGAATGCATTGCACTTAATGTTTTGTACTTTATAGTTTCAAAAGGATGAGATGACTTAACTCTGCTCAATAATTACCAATAATATCAACTAAAGATTCACCGATCGAGCACTATTGACTCACCTCTGTATTATATTACTTAATTCACTTTTATTGTAATTTTTGATTCTGATTAATCAAATTCCATTGAATGCAATGTGAAAATTTCTCCCGATAGAAACTCACTCATTAAAGTACTATAAATGTTTTTAGATCTTGTAAGTAGTCTTGAAGCCCATTTTATAGTATCAGTAGCCTGTGGCAGATCACATTCACTAGCCTTGGATAAATGGGGACATGTTTTTGCTTGGGGGTCTGATTCTTATGGACAACTGGGACATCAGTTAGGTCATGTGATTCAACCAGTTCCAAAAATAGTGAAACACTTGGCTCCCTATCATGTTGTCCAAATAGCATGTGGTCGTTATCATTCTGTTGCTCTTTCTAATGGTAAGTAAAAAAGAATTCATTATGTTGATATTATTTTCATAGGTATTTAGTGAAGAGCTTCTCAGAGAATAAAATATTGAAAGGGAGTAGTGTCAATTTATTAAATCTGTTATATGTAAAGATGAGGAATAACTTAATTGGAAGAACCATTCTTCTGAAAGCTTACAAGCTCAGTTGTATATTCTTGATTCTGAAATTAATAATTTCTGGTACTCACCATTAGAATTTATTTGAAAATTATAAGAAATTTAAAAATTTTCCAGTTATTACAATCATATGAAAATAAAAAATTATAATTAAAGACGAAAATTCAAGCAGTATTGAACCATTCACAGGTGTAGAAAATTGAGTTTTGCTATTTATATTAATCTGTCTGTTGCAAATGATGTTATTTTAGTAGTTTAAAAATCCCTTTTAAAAAATTCATTATACTCAAAATTATTCCATTGTGGCTTACAGGTGGTGATATATTATGTTGGGGTGCTAATTCCTTTGGTGAACTTGGAATTGGGAAGTTTTCAATGTGTGAACCAATCCCTGTTTTACTGAAAACTCTGTCAGGCATTCCTTTTGCATTAATCTCTTGTGGATCAAATCATACTTTTGCACTTTCGAAATCCGGAGCTGTTTTTGGATGGGGTAAGTTAAAAGAAAACAGTTTTTATATTATCCACCAATATAAGTGGAAACATGTGAGGAATATAAGTGTATGTGGCTTGTATCACTTCAAGAAAAATATAAACTTTTTGACTTTTTACTCCCACTCTTGAAAAACCCAATTAAAACATTATATAATATTAAAGGTTATATGTCAATTCTCAAACTGATTTGTCTGAAACAAATCAGTTGAAAAAATTGTTCCCTTACAATTAACGAACAATAAAACTTCGAACTATCAAAACGAGTAACTTTCCGAAATCTATATCAGACTTCTTCAACAAACCAAATTGCGAAATTGTCAGAATTGTTTTAAAATGAGTGATAACGTTCTGGAATATTTCAGTGCTAAAATATTTAAAATTTTTTGGGCATTGGTGTGTTTTAACATTAATCATTGTAAACTTTCTCCTTCAGACACGGTCCAGTTTAAAAGTTTAGAACAGTAGTAGTTTATGTCTAGCCCTTTGAGTAATATCCTAAAAAGATTTGATGAGTTGTTAGCATGTGCGATTTCGACAAGTAGTCTTTAATCGAAGATTACTGTCGGTATTTAACTTTTAATGTATTTATGTAACATAATTTGGATATAACTGAGTTAAAATTTTCTGTCAATTTTCGATTGAACATATCAATGATAATGAATTTGGAAACAGCGAATAACGAATTTTGAAAACAGATGGTTATGTAACCCAGGTGGGTGGACAATTAGAAAACAAATCCCACACCTCTAAAAAATTTTGTTGTATAACACTATATTCCTTCACAAAGTTGCACACGGAATACCAATTTAAAACTGACTACTTAGAGCCGCTTGCCACTACACTAAATTCGGAACTACATTGAGTACTGAGTCGCAAATCAGATGCGTGCGCATAATAATATCTCGCATTTATTATGCGTGCGCATCTGATTAAGGACTCAGAGCTTGAATTAGTTCAGAATTTAGCGTTGTGGCAAGCAGCCCTTAGTGTTGGGTAGTACACGGTTTAAAATTGGGTTTGTAAGAGGCTCCTCACTATGTACTTAAGCGGTTCAGTACACCAAAAGAAATACCAAAAGCACTCCAAATGAGACGAGGCGTACATGACGTGACAGCTAGGGAGTCGGGACAAAAAATGTACGGTGTGATTACCATGAAATTACAATTTTCAGTACAATGTACCACTCGCCACTTGTAGGTACCTCTCACACTCACTTCAAATAATCTGATATAGAAAGAAGATAACGTCGACAGAGTTGAAGTAGTATTAAAGGCACAAATTTAGAATTCAAATTAATTGTTGGTTGGAAATGAAAATAAAGAACGGTGATAGAGTGAGGTGTTAGGTCGCGTAATATTTCTTTGATTAAAATTTGACCGAATATAAGGGTATAGTTATTCGAAATAATTGATAATATCTGGGTTGGTCTCGAGACTTCATCGCCTCTTTCGGCTTCATCCGTAATTCTGTACCACTCTCTTCGATCGCTTAAGCGAGGCGTAGTCACGTAGTGGGACATTCGAATTGAGGTAGTGCAGTTTTTGAAAGTGAGCCGCTCTTACAATTCGCATCGTGTACGGGACAAATGGGCCGCCTCATGTAAGAGGTACCCAAAACTAGATGGACCAATGGAACACACAATAAAACATAAAGTTTTTCCATTGCATGAGAAACTTCGATGATCGTCGCATTTATATTTTTTTTTATTAATTCTATGATAATACATCAAGTCCAGATTAATTGAAAAAGATTACTTTGATTATTCACTTACGCGGTTAAATTTTACAGAAAATGTGCCTACCTTTTCTGTTGACACTTTATATCATGTATGGAAATTCATTGAATGAAAGTTTATTATTATTATTATTCCTTTTTTTGTAGATTTTTCAAATAAAGGTTCTTGTCTAGTTTGAAGTTCTAAAATACATCTATGTCTTCATAGTTATTATGCTCAACAGTGCTTTTCACAATATGGATTTGAAAATTCAATGCTTTATGAACATATGTAAACATTTTTCAGGAAAAAATGTACATGGACAACTGGGATTGAATCATACCCTAAATAGATACTCTCCTACTCATCTCAGGACTCTTAGGAGTATAAAAGTTAGGTATATACATTGCGGAGAAGACTATTCCACATTTCTTACATTAGATGGAGGAGTGTTCAGTTGTGGTTATGGTACAAATGGACAGCTGGGACATGGAAGTTTGACTAGTGAAATTCTTCCAAAACAAGTATGTGGGTCTCATTTATTTGCTTAATCTCTTAAAAAAACTTAATTGCCTCCCAGGACATTCATCATTAAATTTAAATTCATTATTTGATCAATCAATTCTTGAAGTTGGACTGAAACTGATTAATGATATTTTGGTTTTGATTCTGGTTGGATTTTGTTGTGCTTTTTGCAAGCATATTTCAAAAATAAAAGTAGTGCAAAATGACACCTTTTCTACAATAATATTAAATTAATACTGAAACACAAATGACCTTGGAAATCCCAATTTCGAGAACAAATTTCTTTACATCACATCCATTCTTGATATTTTCGATTTTTCAATAATTATAGAAGCAATAAACATTAACATCATCAAAGACCTCAAATTAATCTGAGACAAGGCTGAAAAACCTTTTTGAAGTAAGTAAGAGAATAACTGTTGAACTAAATATAATTTGGCAAATAATTACACCTTGGGTACAAGATAGCTATGTTACCTTTTGAAGACAGTACAAGCCACAAATGCAGGCTGTTTAACTGTAGCAAAAAAATAGTTTGATTTTTTTTTTCTATTAATAACCAATCGTTATGGGACACCACTATGGACAGATCTTGGGGTAGACAATTGACCCTTGATACCTATTTCCTATCATTGAGAGATTTTACCTTTATAATATCTATACTGATAGTTACAGTTCAATAATGAAATGTAATAGATATTTAAGTTACTAGAGCATTTATTAGGTACCCTAGAAAAATCTCAGATTAGGTTATACCATTTTTTTCAGATTTTTGAATTGATGGGTTCTACTATCACTCAAATTTCTTGTGGACGTAGACATACCTTAGCATTAGCTCCTTCGGAGGTCGAGTTTATAGTTTTGGAGTTGGAGGTTCAGGACAGTTAGGCTTGAAGAAAATCAGTCATACCAGTACTCCACAAGTAGTGAAATTTCCATGGCTCTCTTCGACCGGTTCACTTTCAGCTTCCTCGAAAAAAAGTGAAAAGTATGATGTCCAGAGAATATTTGCTGGTGGTGATCATTCTATGGTTTTGGTTAAAAGTTCTGGTGAAAGAAATAGTCCCTACGACTGCCGATATTATGATAGAGGGACTCAGATTGAAGAAATAAATGTTGAATACATGTTTAGATATTCGAATTTTGATAATGAAAAAATTGTGGATCAAGAATTTATGAGTTACCTAGAAGTAGTTTTCAAAAGTTTGCAGTGTTTGAATGCATCGTTCCTTATAGCAAATAATGCACACATTTGCTGCAATAGTAAAAATCATGGTGTTGACATGATATTAGCTGAACAATGTTTCACCCAAATAGGAAGATATGAAAATAGTACCATCAAAGAAGTTGTGAGTATTTATATACAATATTTCTATTTTTTAATCATTTCCCATAAAGATAAAGCATAGAATATTTTCGGTCAACAAAACAATTTTCACAATTAAATCAAATAATAATTCATTATTTAATTTTTTTTTTTTAGTTTACAGTCTAGTTGTCTAGTATTTGTGCTGCCTATCGAATTATTTCTGTAATATTTTTTTTATGTTATTAAATTGTGTAGTTCTAAACTCACTAGGTAGCCGAGTGTATATGTTTGGACCAAGGTATTTCAGATGTCTTTGATATAATGATAATCTCGATTTCGGTAACTGCACATTCCAGCATGATACACTTCCTAGTGTTCATGTTATATTTGATTTCTGTCCTATAGTGTGAAGTATTGATCATTCCACAAATGAGAGATTTTTTATCTTCTGACACTCTTTCTTGAAAAGTAATTTGGTGGTAAATTTATGCTCCTTAACAAACAACCATATTTATTAGTATGTACTTCTGTGTTTTGAATAGTGGTGTAATGTTTTTTTTTAATACTTCCCCTTCATACAACTAGGTTCAAATTAAAAATTATATTGAAGTCAATTCAAATTAATTCTTTTATCTTATTTGTGGCATATTTTTCTTGTTGTTTCCATGTTAGATTTTCATCCATATTTATTCCCAGGTATTTCAGAAGAGTATATCTGTCGGTACTCGTCAGTACAGTTGCAAACAAATCCTATAGAATCATGTATTCTTGAAAAAAAAAGATAAAGTGGAAAAAAAAACAAGAAATTCTTTGCCTTTATGGGGGCCATACCGAAAACATTTTTGAAACATAGATAAATTTAAAATAGTAAGGTAGAAGATTTATGAAGATTTTGTCTATGTGATACTGAAGAGGCCGGATAAGCCCAAAACTGGTCTATATCTTCTCTCAGTGACAACATCTGAATTAAATATGCTATTATTCATTTTGACGATTACTTTTTTCTATCTTTGTTCCAGAAACATATGTACTTACATTCCTCATGGTTTTCATTAATTTTCAATTAACTAATTTTTCATTTTTTTTTTTTTTTTGAAAGATATGGAATGGGATTGTTGAGGATATATTGCCCAACCTACCTCATGAACCTCCAGATATAGAATCTTTGAGGGTATATTTAACAATGCCTTTATATCATGAGTTCTATAATCCAAGGCATCACATGAAATTGCATCTACCATTTGCGAATGCCTTATTAATATTAGGGAAGAATCCTACTTCTGTAATAGGAACATGGTGGAGAATGATGACACCAGAATATTTTGAAAAATTGGCCAATGTGTTCAAATCTGTAGTTTCTCATATTTTGAGGGAACAGAAAATCCCAAAGAATAAGGTAAGCATCTTTGATTCATATTCATAATGTTGATGTACAATTTTACCAGCTGAACAGCGTAATTCTACATATTTTACACTTATTGAAACAAATGATTTTTTTACAATTTGCCTTCATTGGTGAATAATAATATGAAACCCAGAATGCATGGAAATACATACATACATACATTTGTTGATGAACTAGGTCAGGAAATGTTCTGTTCACAATAATAATAATAATAATAACATTTATTAATCCTTTTAGACAATTAAGTATAGGACAAGTCATATGTACAAATCAATGTACAGGATGCTGATGTTTGAGTTAGTGTAGAATGAATCAATTTTTTTTCCATTAAGCTTTGACTACTATGATCTGTGTAGTTGTTAGTGGGTTCCTACGCCACCTCAGACAAAGTGCCACTAATTTTTTACTTGACAATGAATAGTGAAACGGTTCTGCAAATCACAAAACTTCTTCCTTAATCGCAGATTCGAACTTTCAATCACGAGTTCAATGCTCTACCACCCAACTTTCCGCTAAATAAGATTCATTGATAGTTTCCAAATGTCAGAATATATTTGAATGACATTTTGTAGGCCGCAATAGCAAGGTTTTGTTTTCTAAAGTTTTCTTTGTCCTACCATCAACGCCTGTACTAGAACGTGACTGAAATTTTCCAAAGAAAGAATTGTTACACAATGATTTTCATAAAAACAAACCTCGACTCATAATTCTCTATTCAATTTTCCAGGAAATAGGTCTTCTTCATTATTTCTCAAGTGAGCATCTTTCTGGAGTTCGGAGTGAAAATTTAGCATATATTTATATGGTGTAGGACTACTCGAAACTAAATAATTGAAATAGGCTTGAAATTTCAATCAATTCAGCAATGATAATTATTAACGACCCGTAGGTAAACGCGGCATTTCCCTAATATAGCTCATTAAGAAAATTCATATTATTTTTCAATTCTCTATCACCTACTTAATTTTCCAGCTTTCTTTGAATCAGCTTTCGCAAACTGAATCTCTACGTTCAATTGATTTCTTGAGTCCCAGCTGATTGGCACTTCGTATGGCGAGTTGTTAATATGTTGGCGGTTTCTTCAAACATCCTGACCTATCGTCAGATCGTGTCGTATTTCAGTGCTCTCCAAATATTTAAATCTGAGTGTTGAAGCCTTTGAGCCAGGACGGCTGCATCACCGTTCCGATTTACATAAAAAGATGTCTTTCTGGATGTTTCCATGGCTACTGAATCTGCAAATATCGCCTACAACTATACATACCCCTTGCCCACTTTATACATCGCTTCGTCAACAGCGTACTTACAAATAACCCCAAATGTTTCTACAATTTAGAAAATCAATTCATTTTCAGAATATTTGTTATGTTATCGAGAAACTATTAACCATATCTACACAGGGTCCTGCAATATTGCGTTAGGCTTCGATCTGCCAAACCAGACGTTTTAGAAATTTGGTTGAAAAGCATTCCCTTTGTACTTTCAATTTTGCATCTCCAGAAATTATTTTATAATACACAGGGTGTTCTCAAATAAAATTATTCCACAAATGAGTGATTTTTTAAGTAGAACACCCCTTACATTTTCGCATATTCTGAATGCTCTTCAATACCTCTATCTTAACGCAAAATATTAGGGATATTTTTCCAATGGTACTGATCCATTGTATAATATAAAATGGTAAAAGCCCTCTACCGATTTCCAGAATCGATAGAAACATTAATTTGATCAGAATTTTTTTTATGCCATAATAATACCTATGTATGTGTTACTTATTCGGGCAAACATCATTTTCATGTTGAACTTCAAGGATTATGATTCTGGAAGGGTTTTAAAGTTTTTCAAAAATTTGTCATTCAGTTTGGTTTCATTGTGACTCATTAAAAATAACCGTTAGTTATTATGTTCATTGATCCTGAAATTTTTTGATGAAATTTCATTTTTTATGTCTGCTGACACAGGAGTGAAAATAATCTTCAGGTTACTTCTGAAATAATGTAAGGTTTTAAACTGTGTACATAATCATGAAAAAAATACAGGGTGTTCCATTCTCCATTCCCGAATAAAAGACTGGAAAAACTCTAAGAAAAAGTCATCTTTTTCTCTTGAAATCTTTTCATCTAAAAAAACTGTAGGTGAAACAATAATTTTTTTTTCAGACTGTTAGTGATCATCCAAGTTTGAGAGCCATGCTCGATATAATGTCTTTTTTGAACAAGCTTAACCATTTAGGAGATCGTTTCATTGTGCCATATGACACATTTCATTTATCTGATCTGAGTGAGTTTGTGGATGTTAGAGTGGATTATGTTTTATGGCTTTATGATATGTCTGTGAGTAATGAAAATTCATTTGTAATTCATACCTTCACTTACACTATTGTAATTACAGCCTGGAACATTATATTTGTGCAATTACCCCTTTATTTTTGATGCACAAGCAAAAACTCGGCTATTAGAAACTGATCAAACCATTCAGGTAAGTTCTATAAATCGTAAGGTATGAAGTTGTTCACGATTCCTGAGTACCTAATGCGTTTTTTTCGTGACCTTTCTAGTGACCTGGTCCCTTTCTGATAGCATTTCCAGTAAGTTATTAATTTTGAAGTGAATTGATATTTTACTGTTAAAATGATCAGTTTGGGCGCAGTTCTGATGTAATTGGTCAAAGTATCTAACCCTCTGGGACTCGATTTCTTGTGTTCATGACATTCTAGATGCTATTAGCTGTAGTTGAATGTCATACAGAGTCAACATTTCAATAAGAGTTTTAAAAAAATTATCAGAAATTATTGGAATGAAAACTCAAAACTTTGAATTTGAATATTTCATTCCCAATGATCTTCAAACATTAAAACAATCCTTATTATGACCCAGGTTAGAATATTCCAATATAAATATGAACTAGCATCTTTTATCTATAATGCAGCTGAACAATTGCACTATAATTGACTGAGCTTTTTGCTTATCTTGATATTTTTAATGCCTATTATTTTTATAGATGCAAAATGCAATGAAAAATGCAGCTCAAGAGGCTCTCATAGCTATGTTGATGGAACCCTCAGTACCAACAAGTCTCAATGAGTATTTAGTTTTGAATGTCAGTAGAGAAGGGCTAGTACAAGATACACTCAGGGAATTGCAATCTGTCAATCCGAAAGATTTGAAAAAACCATTGAAAGTTAAATTTTTGGGAGAGGAGGCAGAAGATGCTGGTGGTGTTAGTAAAGAATTTTTCATGCTTCTTCTCAGGGAAATTTTAAGTCCAAAGTTTGGAATGTTTAAAGAGTATGAAGAAACAAGAGCAATATGGTTCTCAGATAGCGGTTTAGCTGAAGATGCAAACAACTTTATGCTTATAGGTAATTATAGCAGTAGTGGTTTGAGTAGAATAGGTGGAAGAGTAAAAATGATTCTGCATAGGTCAACTGTATGAAAAGTGAAGAAACATATAAAGGACAAAACGGAAAAATATTCTTTCAACTAAAAAAAATTTTTGTTGGCATACCAAGAGCAAGGTAACAGAAATGAAATTGAACAGAATAGATCACAATTAGTTTCAGGTGCATCTGCTTCCATTAAAATTTAAACCTCCGTTAAAAAAGGTATCCATGGCTACTGTGAATGGAATGTACCTAAATCATAAAAGGACAAAATAAAAGCAGATTATGTTAGGTTATGTAACCACTCTCCTATTACTTCAGCTGTTAGAATTAAGTAAATCGGTTAGTCTATCAACTTTTCCCCCATTGATGTTCTGGGTCCCGGCCAGTTGAAGCCACCTTTATTGTTATTTTACATTCACTTGTTCAATTGTTTTTTTACTGTGCTTTTGGTGTGTTTATATAATTAGCCCAGATTTTATAGTCACTTCAGAAGAAATAAAGAAGATAACATTGCAAAAACTTTTATAGAAGCTTCAAAAATATGATAACAAAAATAATACAGTAGAATCTGGATATAACGACTCTGCTTACAACGCACAACCGCTTTTAGCGACGTGAACGGTAACTGAAGTTTGGTTTAATAGAGATTTCTATGCTTTTACATCCGTTTATTACGACTTCGGTTTTTGCGACCATCCGCTTATAACAACCCTTTTTGATGATCAATCGTCCGGTTAAAACGACGTGTCGTGATTTTATTACAAGAACTTCTCACAAACTCGATACCTTGTCGCATCAACCCGACTCCAATGTCCTTATGATTATCGCTCGCAAATCTTAGTCAGTGTTTGTTTACATTTGCTTTGCGACAGAACAGAAAGACTATAGCTGTGCTGAAATGACTTCCGCGAAGAGAAAAAGCTTCACCATCGAGGAGAAAAGCGTTATACTACATCGCCTCAATGCTGGTGAATCGAATGTCACTCTTGCGAAGGAATTCGGCGTTTCTCACTCTACAATTTCGACAATTAAAAAAAACGAAAATAACATTAGAGCTCTCATCAATGACAATGTTCTGAAATCTAAAAGAATGAGGAAATCAACTCAAGATCAGGTAGACAGATCATTATTAGAATGGTTTAAGTCCAAATTATTCCCCATTCGTTTATTGCGTCGTCCGGTTAGTACGACCGAATATCGTTGGTCCCTTGACGGTCGTTATATCCGAATTCTACTGTAGTTCTAATAAACCAGTAAAGGGGCGACTCAAGTAGAAAAAGAATTGTGAAAAATTTACATAACATAATTTCTTCCCAACACAGTAATGTCAGAGTGATTCCAATTTGTTTTTTTGATAATTTTAATTATTCAAAACCATTTCTACAAACGAACTGAAATAATTTGGTGATCCATGAAGTAGGGGATGCATGTTTGAACAAATTACTATTTACCTTATGAATGGATGTGCACACTGATATAATCCAAAAAGAAGTGTACGTTACTGTGGATTTCTTAATTGTGTCGAAAACCAAGCGATTTCGGTCCGATGAAAAGGCAATCAGGGTTTATTCTGGAAAAGTAGGTGAAGTTATGAAAACGAAGTAAACATATACAGGTCTGGAATAAAAACATGGAACCATAGGTATTTCCATTAATAAATTCGAATGTGCTGCGTGTCGGATGCGCAATCGGTAAACACGATCGTGTCAGACAGAGAAAAAGTTAGGTGAGAAATAGTGGAAAGAGGAGGTTTTAAATTGTGCGAGTGGTGAAGATTGATGGTTAAAGTGAAGTTTTTCGATTCTGAAAACAAATTATAGCCTGAAATTGCAAGAATTAACTTATCAAAAATCTTGGTAAATATATCTAGGGTTATAATAATAACAACAAATCAGGAAGGCATCCTGTAACTGACGAGCCAGCGGTTGATTCGGGCTGGTTCCTGAACGGAGTAGGGAACTGGCAGAACCGGTCTTCCGACGCACGGTGGTTATTGGAAAAAGGAATCGCAAGCGGTAACTGAAGATCACAAATGAGCGGAGCAGAGAAGAAAAGATATAGGAACGAAGAATACGAAGAAGTGTTTGCAGGTAGTAAAAAAATACTTAGATCGCCCACATATAAACAACGTGAAAGGGAAGAAAGTACCAATATGGATGGCATAGAAGGAATGTTCATGAAGATGATGGAACAGTTGAAGATTGAGATGAGAAAAAATACCGATGAATTGAAAGCTGAGATAAATAATGTGAGGAAAGAAATGAAGGAAAAAGAAAAGCAGTGGGAATTGGAGAAGAAACTTTTGGAGGAAAGAATTAAAAAACTCGAAATAAGGACTGAAATGGAAGATAGAAAACGGAGAAGAAACAACATCATTGTGAGAAATTTGCAAGTATCTGATGGAAAAGAAAAAGTTGAAATCAGGAAATTCATTGCAGAGAAATTGGAAACAAATGTGGAGATTACGAGGGCATTCAAGATAAACAAAGGAAAGAAAAATGAAATGGTGCTGGCAGAAGTGCAGGATTGGAATCAGAAGCAAAGCATAATGAAAAACAAAAATAAGTTGAGGGGACAAGCTACAATAATAGAAAATGATTTAACTGAGAAGGAGAGAACGGTTCAAAGACAAATAATAGAAATCAGCAAACAAGAGAAAGAAAAGGGTAAAACTGTCAAAGTTGGTTATCAAAAGATTAAAATTGATGAGAAAGTGTATTTTTGGGACGAAAATGAGCAGGGCGTGACTGAGATAGATACAACAAAGAAGTCGGCAAAAAACTGATAGAAATAGGGGTATATAGTAAGAATGAAACGATGAAGACATGGCAGATTAAGGATATGAAGAAAGGTTGTGGAAATACAAATGTAACGCGAAGGAATGAGGTGAAGTCGATAAAGGAATTGACAAGCGGAAAGGAAAAACAGAAAGAAAAAGATTGGAAGTTGGCTACCTGGAATGTTAGAGGTTTGAATGGCAAGGAAATGGAATTGGAAATGGAATTCGAAAAATATGATATAGATATCCTGGCGGTGACAGAAACGAAGAAAAAAGGGGAAGGGCAACAAGTAACGAAAAATGGACATCTACTTGTATACAAGGGGGTCGAGCAGGGAAAACACGGAGCGGCAGGAGTTGCATGTTTGATAAACAATAAGATAAGAAATAGTGTTGATACCTGGGGAGCAATCACAGAGAGAATATTGACTTTGAATATCAAAACAGGAAAAGGAAACATGTCAGTAATTGTGGTATACGGTCCAAATGATGATGCAAACAAGAAGGAGAAGGATGAATTTTGGGATGAATTGCAGTTAATAACAGAACGATGTATAGGAAAAGTTATCGTTTGTGGAGACTTCAATGGAAGAGTTGGAATAGGGGGAGCAAAAGATGATATAGTTGGAAAGTATGGGGAAGCAAGGAGAAACAACAATGGAACAAGACTTTTGGATTATTGTAGAGTGAATGATTTGATAGTAACCAACACTTTCTTCGAACACAAAAATAAACATAAGTTCACTAGACAGGGACATGGATTTAATGAAAGGTCGATTATAGATTATATATTGATAAGAAAAGAAAACAGGAGAGAAATAAAGGATGTAAGGGTGTATAGGGGTGCGGATATTGGAAGTGATCATTTTTTGTTGATCGCTAGAGTAAGAGGGAATGAAGGAGAGAAAAAACATGGTAATTTACAACGGAATGAAATATATGAGAAAATAAGAAGTTATAAACTGAGGGATGAAGACGTAGCGGAAAAGTATAAGGATAAAGTGAGAGAAAAACTGAATAGCATGGAATTAAAAATGGAGATGACTGTAGATGATTTGTGGAATAAGTTCAAGGCAGCACTGCAAGAGTCAGCTAAGGAAATATGTGGTAGCATAAAAACAAATAGGAACAAAAAATGCACATCATGGTGGAGTACAACCCTGAAAAATCAAATAAAGGAGAAAAAGGAATGTTGGAGAAAATACTTACATAATAAAACAGCAGAAAACTACGAGAAGTATAAAGAAAAAAGAGAAATTGTAAAAAAAGCTGTTAGGGAGGGAAAAATACGGAGTTGGAAGGAGTTTGGAGATAGAATGGAAAAAAATGCAGGAGAAAACCAGAAATTATTTTATCGCGTGTTGAAGAATATGAGGGAAGGTAAACAGATTGAAAGTGCATCTGTCAGATCCAAAAGGGGAATATTATTAACAGAAGACCAAGAAATAATGGGTAGATGGAGGGAATATTTCATGGAATTACTAGAGGGAGAGGAAATAAGAGAACATAGAGTAGGAACTGATTTCGGAAGAATAGAGGATCAATTTGGAAGCGGAGAAGAGGATCAAATAGGGATTGATGAAGTTAAAGAGGCCATAAAGAGACTCAAGAATGGAAAAGCAGCCGGAAACGATCAAATAACACCTGAGATGTTGAGAAATATGGGAGGGAAAGGTATTGAAATTTTGACGAAAATTTGTCAGAAGGCATGGTCTACAAAAAGGATACCAGAGAATTGGAAGATGGCATTGGTTGTACCGATATTTAAAAGTGGTGATAAAATTACGTGTAACAACTATAGAGGAATAAATCTTATGAGTACAGCACTGAAAGTATATGAGAGTATTTTAGAGAAGAGACTCAGAAATTTCGTTGAGCATACTTTAGATCCTGTACAAAGCGGATTCATGAAGGGCAGAAGTGTACAAGACCATATATTTGCAGTTAAACAAATTATACAGAAGATGAAGAAAACTGGTAGGAAGGCGTATTTTGTGTTTATAGACCTTGTAAAAGCTTTTGATAAAGTGAAGAGAGAGAAGCTTTGGGAAATATTGAGAAAGAGGGGAATTGCAGAACAACTAGTGCAATCCATAGAAAGTGTATACAGAGAAAGTCAGAATTGTGTCGTATACAAGAATATGAGATCGGAATGTTTCCATACCAAAGAAGGACTAAGACAAGGAGGAGTTTTGAGCCCCACACTTTTTATAATATTTCTGGATGAGATCATAAAGGAAACAAAGGAAGAAATGAGAACTCTGATAGTCGGACACAGAAAATTGAGGAAGGTAGAGTCATCAACATTTGCCTTCGCGGACGATATTGTGTTGATGGCAGGTTCGAAAAGTGCAATACAGAGGAATGTGGATGTTTGGAACGAAACACTGAAAAAGTATGAAATGGAAATAAACAAAAAGAAGACTAAGGTTATGGTGATTGCGGAAATGGAGGAGGATGAGGATGTGCAACTAAAAATAGATGGTGAGCAAATAGAAAAAGTCAGTAGTTTCACATATCTGGGAGTTGATATAGATAGCAGTGGTAGTCAAGAGAGGGATATTGAAAATAGAATAGAAAAAGGAAATAGATTATTTTTTGCGCTTAATCGGAAATTTTTGAGGAAAAGGGAAATAAAGGAGAAAACCAAGATGACGGTGTACAAGAGCATATTCAGACCGGTATTAACTTACGGCTGTGAAACCTGGGTTACTACACAAAGAAGTAGAAGCAAATTGCAGGCAATGGAAATGAAGTATCTTCGAAGTGTGAAGGGTATAACACGATTGGATAGAAAAAAAAATGATGATGTTAGGAAAGAATTGGAGATAGAGTCAATGGAGGATTATGTTGGAGAAAGGCAGATGGGATGGTGGGGGCACTTAATGCGAATGGAAGAGGATAGACCTACAAGACAGATATGGGAGGCGAGAGTGGAAAAAAGGAGTAAAAGGGGAAGACCTGGACTGACTTGGGACGATATGGTTACAAAGGAAATTTTGAGAAGAGGGAAAAACATCACCGAAGCTAGAACGTTGGCGGCAAATAGAGAAGAATGGAAGAAAATCATCAAATTTTAGTTGTAATTTTAGAATATGTTATTTTGAGACCCAAACACCGAAAGGTATTATTGGGATTTTGATTATGTATGTATGTATGTGCTGCGAGTCTGGTAGAACAGTGGAATAATCGAAACCTCATTGCGATTCGATAACAAATAAGGGACTGGACTGTTGGAATGGCAATTCTCGGCAGGAGTGATACGCCATACTTGGCCATACCCGGCTAGCCGGCGTCGAGAGTCGGGACACCGGCTGGGCCCGAATCTACGAATGCCCCGAATCGAGCCGAGCGACCAGCCACAACTCGGACACTCTGACGGTACTTACAACTCGCGGCAGAGATCCCCGAGATTTGCCATTCCAACAGTCCAGTCCCTTATTTGTAATAGAATCGCAATGAGGTTTTGATTATTCCTCTGTTCTACTAGACTCGGAGCACATTGGAATTTAACATGGAAATGCTTATGGTTTCATGTATTGATTCCAGACCTGTATGAAATAGAGAGATTAATTACTCATCATGGAATTATTTCAAATGACAGTGAGCACGATCACCATAGCTGATGACGGGGTACATCCACAAAAGGGGGACAGTCTAAAATTTCAAGTCTTTGTTCAATTCTAGGTATCAAAGTTCATTATGAGCCGTTTGCTTGCACCAACATTCCTTAAAATTGAGCCTCCCTTAAAGTTAAGGATCCCTTAAATTTATTGACAGTTGCACGACCGTCACTCAAACAGAATTCTTACGTAAGGGACCTTCAAATATTTCTATTCTAGCGATATTTCAGTTTTTCATGTTGTTGAACTTTACCCTAGTTCAATAAAGCCATTTCATTGGCTGGCCGGCTACAGATGATATTTGTAATTTCCTTAACCTAACTTTACTGTTGGAGCTTGTTGAAGTTTCAACATTCTGCAGTCAGTTTATGAATTTGACAAATTATTTTAGGTTAGAATCCCATCCTAGGGAGGGCTTACGTTTGAGGTTAGCTTTAACCATCGAAATGTCACTTAAATTTTAAGGGAGATTGGTGCAAACGGCCCTATATTTCTTATTAACAATTGTAATTTTGAGAAAAGCCAATCAAATTGTCAAATGAAGTGACAGCAGACATACTTCAAAATCAAAAGTTACAGTGAAATAGGAGTAAGGGAGAGCGCCCACCAAATTATGATCGCACATACATGCAGTGGCGTAGCGCAAATTTCGGGGGCCCCCCCGCAAGATTTTAGTCGGGGGCCCCCTCCATAACTTGACGTTATTTTTGATAAGTTTTCCCTGACGTTTTTCATAGAAAAATATTTAAGAATTGTGAAAAAAAATTCATATATAGGTATGTATACAATATATTGAATAACAAAAGTTTGTAAACAAAATAACAAAGATTCTGATGTAAAAATTACTGGAAAAAAATCAATGTGATGAAAAAGTTGAAAATTTATTTAACAAAAATGCATTAATCTTTGCTAATTTTTTTCTGTTCAAACATATCTATCAACTTGTCGATGGCCAAGCTTCAGGCTACTTCTTGTTCAAAGCTGTAGTAGGCTCAAAAGTCTGATAGACGTGTGTTCGTTATTGTATTCCTAAGATAATTTTTGATTATCTTGAGCCTAATAAAACGATCATTTGACGATGTCCAAAAAGAGACCCGAAAAGCTTGACATTATATTAAAAAACTAATTGAGTGATAATTCGAAGCTCGAATGGGGTTATTGAAAACCTCATATGTTTTTTAAACCATTTAGGAACATTTCTCTATTTTTCGGGAGTAATAATAATTGTATATCCATTGTTTCAGTTTTGTTCATAACATCCCAGAAAAATATGGCGAATCCGCAAGTTCAATAGAATGAAATTATTGGGGCCCCATTTGAAGCTTTTCGTTTGACTTGGGTGCCCCTTTAGTGCCGGGGACCTCTGATAGGTCACTGTGCTGAATAATTAATTGTGACTCAGGCATTGGCTCATTAAAATATCAAAAAAACCTTTCGTCGCGTAGAAAATGCATTTTTTTTTCTCTTTGGAGTTTTCTTTTGCAAGCTTCACTCGAATATTTTCTTTCCCGATCTGACATCTTTTCTTATTTCTGAAAAATTTTAAGACATTCGAACTGACGTTTCTAATTGGCGCATTCAATTACCTTTTTTTTATTTAATATTGAAAATGAAGAAATACAAGAGACGTTTCTAAACGGATAAATAAGCTACGCAATTAATTCTAGAACTAACTATGAATGACATTGTAATCCTGAAACCAAAGGCACTAAAAGAGTCAAAACTCTGTCGTTGATTGTAAACAAACTCACAACGTGGTTTCGTATTCAAACACTTGTTTCTCTCACTACTAGAATGGAAATGGAAATAAAAAGATTTCATAATATTTTCCCCTTCTTCATAAAAATATCCTGATTGGAGAATTGACAATAATTTCTGCAATAACAGATAAGACGCAAGCCGCCTGAAGAACATGTCAAATAAGCCGCCGAGCCCCCAATAAAAGGATCATGTGACGACCTTCAAAGAGAAATACCGAAAAGCTTGACGCTATAAAAAAGTCTTCAAAATAGGGTAGCACAGGGTGTGACTGAGGGATATGTCGAATCGAATTACTGTTAACCTTCTATGTGTTTTGAATATAATTCAGGAATATTTCTCTATTTTTCGATAATATATAACTGTACCATCATTGTTTAGGTTTTGTTCGTTATATCATCAAAAAATATCGCGACTCGGCAAGTTCAATAGTTACTGGGGCCCCCTTAGTGCCGGGGCCCCCCCGCACTGCGGGGTCTGCGGGGCCCTCTGCTACGCCACTGCATACATGACATATCAATTTCAAAAGCATGCAGGTGACGTGCCAGTCGCACGCATCTGGCAGCGCTATTTCAGTTTGCGCTTATTCATTAATTGTCATTGATTCTAAGTTCTAATCGAAGTATCATGCATCTCGAATGCCAGATCAAGCGCCACGCCAGTGCTATGAAACTTTGGTGGGCGCTCCCACTTATATTACACCTTCAAAAATCTTTAAAATTAAAAATCAAACTCTTTAATAGGTATTGTTTAAATTTAAGTTCACTTTACTTTTCATACAGCTGAAATGTATCTTATTTCCCGGGGTTTTGGAGATTCTAATAGTTAGGTCAGAATAATACTGAATTTTGATGCATATAATTTCATCCCTCAAATAAGATTTTTTCCCTTTTGTTTTCTGTCAGTTGAGATAATTTCGGGACTGGTGGTAATTACTCTTTTTTATAATTTTTTTGATTGGATCGAAAGCGCTCGGTTTTTGACACAATAAAGAAATTCACACTGAAATACCCCGTGTATTCTCCTTTTGAAACATTTATTTGACTGATTGCTTCGCTTTTGTTAAGAAATACCTTGAACTACATTTTTTATCCTTACTGACTGTATAGTGCTGGTTTTACTCATATAGTCTCTTAATTCCAGGCATGATATGTGGACTTGCAATTTATAACTTTACAATTATCAATATACCTTTTCCCTTGGCATTATATAAAAAGCTGTTGGAAGAACCAGTAGGCCTAGCTGACATGAAAGGATTATCAACGACTGTTTATAATTCTTTACAATCAATTTTAGACTATGATTTGGATGATTTTGTGGATGTGTTTGACCTGACTTTCGCTGTTGACAAAAATGTTTTTGACCACAATATAACAGTACCTCTTAAACAAAATGGTGATAAAATTATGGTTACTCAGGAAAACAAGTAAGTCGGTTCTTTCAAATATAGGCCTTCTTCAAGCTGAAAAATAAAATCAATCACAAAGGCACAAAAAAAACAGAATACAAGTTCTACAATTATCACATAAATTATGAAAAAATATATAATACAATTCAATATTTATAAGTGACAATGCCAACTCAAAAATTTCTGTTAAAACATCAAAGTAGCTCCAGCAAAACATTGGTATGTAAAACAAAACAAAGAAAAAAAGAAGAGTTACCCTCTGTTAGAAAATTTCAATCTAGAGAAAATAGGAAACTTATGACTTGTTCTACTGAATTTGAGCATCAATATTTGTTTTGATATAGGCATCATAACACATCCCTCATGAAACCAGAATGAAAAAAACATACTCAGAATAGCGGAAAAAACAAAAGAGAGAGAGACACTTTACTGATTAGATCAAATGGCTGTCCACCTGAGTCTTCCAGTCAGTTAGATTAATTTTTAAGTATTACAAGAATTGGAAATTGATTTCAGAGATGTTGTTTTAATGATATTAGATATTCGTAAATTGGTAGTGCTGGTAATTTAATTTTAGTTTCCCTTTGGTAATATTGTATCAACGGTCCATTAATATTTCTGTTCTGGCTGCTGATTCCTTGGTCTTTCTAAGTATCCTGCCCTCGTAATAGCTGTTTTCTTTTGTATTAAAATATGTGCTTTGATATTCAGTTTATTATATTTACACATACATCTAGGCATGAATGTTATTTCTTCTGTGTAAGATTTATAACTTTGGAGTTCACCTTAATTATATGATTGAGAATTATTAATATTCATTTATTTGGGTTTGACTGTTTTCTCTATCATCTCACTCATGCTACAGTGACACCTGTCATTTCCTGCAATTTTTACATGAGACTATTTCGAATTACTCTTTTGGTTGGTTAACGGATGGTTCTGACTAATTCGAATTCTGCATGAACGAAACGGTTAGTTGAAAGGCTGCCAAGTTAAAATTGACAATTTAGAATTTGACAATTTTGTTATTACTTTTGCAGTTTGTCATTCTGTGTGGACCTTGACATTTAGAGCATTTTGGTGTTTCTGTACAATTATCTGTCGTGTGGTTAAATTGGAAGCATTTTCCACAGGGTATAGGGGTTGGTTCTGGAGGGTGACTCGGGTAGACTAAATAGTGGCGGTTCAAATAGAAAAGTCCATTATTCAGCAGGCTTTCAAATGCTTTCATTTCGCCGGTAATAATTCTGATGTACTTTGTAGGTTTGTTGAAAGTTTTTGATATTATCCTTTTGCAATATCTATGTTTTATATTTGTCTGAGTTAGGTGTTCGCTTTGAATTCTGTCCACGTCGGTATTTTGGGTGTTTATGTAGAATGAGTTATTATATTCCATATTTCTTATTTCATTCATTTTAGCTGAATAATTTTTGTTGCAATTTTTTGTTGAGTTATTTTGTTGTCTTGAATTCCTGCTTATCTGTTGTTGGTTATTATCTGATATGATGTCAGATGTTGATTGTTTTTCTGGTGTCTTATCTACATCCATTTTTTGAGGTTCATTTTGTTTACTTATTAATTGTGGCTCTTTGAATAAAATTTCTGGGGATTTACTTTCATTTTTCTTCTTTAAGGTAGTGGCATTTCTCGCTCCTTTTTTTACGTTTTTTTGTGGTGGTATTGGTGAAATTGTTTTCCTCCTCTTCTGAGATGTACGATGAGGAGCCGCTGATCTGGGACATTTCTGCCCTGTAGAAGGACTCGAAATCTGCGGCGTTGATATTTGGCTGGGTAGAAAGTTTGTTCAGAAATTATTCGTTTTGGAAATAATTTGATCGTTATTGACTTTCGGCGTGAAATTATTCTTTGGCTGGGTAGAAAGTTTGTTCAGAAATTATTCGTTTTGGAAATAATTTGATCATTATTGACCTTCGGCGTGAAATTATTCGGAGAATGCACATGTGTTCACCATGAATGATCAACACGGACTGCATTTGATAAATTCAGAGAAAATCTAAGTTATTTTGTGTAGAAATCGAATTTTCGGTGGCTGCATGAAACATGCCCTATATTATAAAATATATAAAATAGGTTTTCATTCCAGGTGTTATCGTAGGTTTCTTGGGGTTGTCATATTTGATACTGCTATCATATTGAAAAGCGCTCTTGAAATTAATAGTCTGCAAAGTTTTCTTCTTTCTCTCTGTCTTATATACGTTATTATTGTCTTTAAGTGTAGGTCTGCTTAGAAGTTGTTTGTATTTAGAATGTTTGTTGGTGAAATGTTTTTTCTTTTGACATTTATCCAAGTGTGTCTTGTCATTTGTATAGTTAAACCATGATCTGAATGCTTTTATTCATTAATTTTAATTTATTAATTTTACTGATAACTTCTTTTGTATGCAGGTTGAGGTTGGATCAGGTATTCTTTGTATATTTTTGTCTTTGTCAGTCAGGTGCGTGTAACCCCGGCGTTTGAAGCACGGGTGTTTCACGTCCTTGCTTTGACTGCAACGCCAAATTTAAATATGAAAAGCTCGGTGTTCGACTGCTCTCAGTACGTGAAGCTCCGGAAATTCGGAGAGTGCATCAGGGGAAAGGGGAAGGAAGCGCGAGTGCTAGACGCACCACTGACTGAAACGGTCCAAAATAGAAACGATGCTCACCCGGGACGCTCCAGGTGCACCCCAGCCGGTGACTGGCAAGCAGTTAATATGTATTATACTAGTATGGTGGTATTTCGTGAAGGACGAAGTATCATACGATGCTTGGCTTTAGGTGATTTAATTTTTTATTTTTTTGGACAGAGTATTTTTAATATTTTTGATGTTGCATCTTTGGAACTAGTCTGGTATCTTCCTAGGCTTTCTTCAGGCATTTGTTTCAAATTAGTATTTATCATTATTGCTAGGAGGTTTGATCCAAGCTCTAGGATCAACTCCACGTCCAGTAAGTTGTTACATCGTGAATTAGCAATTTAGCAGGAATTTTGAGATCTGGTTATGCTTTGCTTTGTTGGTATTGAAGTCACTGGGGATGATGAAATATTTATATGGTGCAACTTGTTTCCTCGATCTTTAAGTGTGGATGTATGTGAACTAGAAAAACATGCAACTTCTCTACTTATGAAATGCAGGCATTCATTCAGGTTATTTTTAATTGCAGGAGGGTGGCACTGCACAATAGTTAATTTCTAATATTGTGTTGTTTGTTTTGTTTCTTTGTCTCTTATTTTCTTGATAAAGTCTCAATCTCCATATGAAATCAAATGCTCTTTTAATCTATTTGATGTCATTCTTTTCAATAAAATTGTTGATGAGGTGTTTTCTGGGAATATAGTTGTTGATATTGCTTTAAACGATGTTTATATTCATTTCAATGGAAGGCTGGTCTTGCATTAGGACTTTTCTTGTGTTGCTTGGAATTTGGTGGATTTTTGCAGTTGTGTGATAGATAGAAGACATTTGCTTCCAGGTAATGGTATAGGGTCTGATGCATGACTTGCGAATACCAAATAATATCTGTTCTTGTGAAACATTCCTTTGTTCAGAAAATTTTCGAATGCTGCCTCATCTTATTAATCCAGATTGTGTGTTTCTTGGCTTAGAAATAATTTTTTTGCAATATCTTTGTTGCAAATTCAAATTGTTGAGATCCTGACAGGTCTGTCTTCAGCGGATCTTTTTACTGCTGTTATTACCACTAAAAATGTTTTTGTGAAATATTTTTCTTTTTTTGCTATTTGTTTCGTTATATTTGGTTATAATTTTATTGTTCTTTACTTCTTCTATTGATTTTTGTGGTTCTTCCCTCTTAACATTGGATGTAAATAAATAATCCAATTTGGTTTTCAGTGTGATTTCTTTGAGTTTGGGAATTTTTTATTGCATTCTTCTACCATTTAAATTCTGTTTTGATTACTGATTTATCAAGTGGCATGAAGAATATATGTTTGTATTCAGTAGTTCTACTTTCATTCATTCTTGTTGAAAAAGTAGGTGAATTGTTATTGGGTAATGATTTTTGTTGGGGGTTTAGCATTTGTTGTGAATCTGTGTTTGAATTTATTTGAAAAGTTAATCATTTGATAGTGTTATCTGCCACCATAAGTTTTTTTTGTCCATTGTATTTGTTTTCTTTGGTGTTGATTGGAGTTGTTCAAATACGATTATACAATTTCAGGTGATTTGCCCATGTTCCTTTTTTTTTGCTGTTGAGGTTTCTTCTTGATAACGTCTTGAAATTTTTCCTCTCCATCTTAGGAGAAGTAGGCAGCCTCTATGTTGAGAAATCTCCGTTGAGAAAAATGTCTCGAACTCCATAGCGTTTTTCGTAAAGCGAATGGAAATTCTTATAAATAAATTATATCAGTTGACTTTTGATTTAAACTTCTCGCGAGAAATCTTGATAAATAACTACTTTGATGCACTTGTGTTCGCTCGATTATTCTATCATAACTATTTTGCTGAAAAAGAAAAATTTGTTTCCTGAAGAGACAGTTCTAATCTCACAACACTTCTTTTTCTATAGGTAGTCTAATGTTCTACCCACTTCACTTAAAATATCATGTGATCAGTATTATTCCATCAAATCAGTCCTGAGCCACCTGACTTGGCCCTTTTTCCATTTTATGCCTAACTCTACCGGCTTATACTAATGTTTCATAGATAAAAAAACGACATTGTTTATTTTCCAGGAAAGAATATGTGGATTTGTATGTAGACTACGTATTTAATACTTCAGTAAAAGCTCATTATGAAGCATTTCATGATGGTTTCATGAAGGTATGCGGTGGAAGAGTTTTGAAACTTTTCCACTCTCATGAATTGATGGCTGTTGTCATTGGGAATGAGAATTATGATTGGGATGCTCTGGAAGAGGAAACAACATATAAAAATGGTTATGAGTCATCAAATCGAACTATTAGATGGTTTTGGGAAGTTATTCATGAAATGAGTCTAGCTGATAAGAAAAAATTTTTGCTGTTTTTGACTGGTAGTGACAGGATACCTATCCAAGGCATGAGGGCAATAAAGGTAAGCATTTTGCTTTTGTCAGTGAAAAAAAAGGGTATCTATTGTATTCATAATATTGAACCAAATTCACTCTGTTTACCACACTTCTCCCAACAAACATATCACAAAGGAAGTAATATGTCTTTTTTTACCAACTTACATAAAAGGTTACAATCTTTAAGAAGACATCAGTTTGAAAAATTTTGCTGCATACTGTTTTTGAAACTCAAAAATAAAATCGACCAAAAAACAGCTCAGGTGTTCAATGAAATACAAAATGAATATACAATTTCTAAATTCTCCTCGAATAATGGTTATTATTCAAATAACATTAATTGAAAGTACTACAAGAATATGGTTGTTTTATTTCACAATTTTCGTATTGCTTCGATATATTGCAATTAATTCATAAGAATCATGCTATTATAATAATTGCAAATTGGTGACTTTGGTTCTCAATTACATATAGAAATTATAGAAATTGAGTCTCAGAATGAACTTCACATTTTGAAATAAAAAACAACTTTTTAAAATGAGCGGACCAGTGTCAGTTTTATTCTACAACCTTCCTCAGAGCTAGTTTTTTTAACTTTCACAAAATGAACGTCACATTTTGGGAATAAAAAACTACTTTTCAAAACAAGCGGACCTGTGTCCGTTTAATTCTACAAACTTCCTTAGAGCTGGTTTTTATATCGTTCAGATGTTGGGGCATTAAATATTGGAAACGCTTCAAACAACATCGAATAAGGTCACAAAATCTTATTTGATTTTTCATATTCAATGTAAAATAACCCTAAGAAAGGATTCAGAAAAAAATCAGAATGGTTCGGCATTGTTTCTTCGAGTGGTTTATTCATTTAGTAACCTTACCTTCATCCTGTAAACCAATTCATAGCAAGCTACTAATCTATCCCAAAAAAAAATGATTATTAACCGGTAGGTAATTGATAAGAATGAATTGATGGTGCATTCATTTTATATTTTGTTGATCATCTGAACTTTTTTGTGGTCGATTTTATTTTATGTTTTTAAAAATTGTATGCAGCGAGATTTTTTAACATTGTGTCTAATGATTGTAGCATCTATATAGGTTATATATGTCCTTAATTTAAATGTCTCATCTATATAAATTAACTTTTTATAGCTTTGACTTGAGTACTGTGAAAAATTGAGAGACTATTCGTCAAATTTCATATTTCTCCAATAAAAATTGTGGCATTCAAAGTCCTTTGACTCAATTCTTGATATGAATTACCCACATTTATACATTCCTCATAATATATACGGTTTTATAATTATGAAAGTGTTAAGTTAAGTTAAAACTACATTTTTTTTTTTGAGATTCTTTGTGTTCCAACATAAAACTTCTGATTTTATTAGTTGACTCGCCAAAGTAGAGCTATTCATTTAAAGCAATCTGTAAGAATATTTACTACCCTCTTGTACTCAAGAATCTCAAAATACTCGATGATAATATCCATTGATAATAGAATATACTAAAGCAGCCTCTGCGACACTCGAGGTATGTCACTGACTTGTACCCAACTCTCACTTAATAGCTCTGTCAGAATTCTGTAAGAGTTGCACTCTGTTCGTATTAATTCGCAAGTTATCGCTAGTTACATTAATTATTGTGGGAAATTGGGTAGGTGTTGCTTTTGGACCTAGGGAAAAAAATTAAAACTGCAGATATCAAGGTGCAATCCATTTCTTTTTATAGTTTTTCTAAGAACCCTGGTTTGAAAGCATAGTGGATTTGTGTTATTGGAAGAGATAATTTGAAACCAACTGACCATAGTTGCGTTTGTTGTGAGCAATTGACCTTAGGGCCGGTTTCATAAAGGATAGTTGACTGGCGGTCGAGTTCAACCAATAGTCAAATGACAAATTTCGTATATTGTCAAGGTAGAGGTTCTGCGTGGAACCGATAGTTGAAGGACAAATATTACTCATTCGTTATTTCAGATTTCACTGATTTCAGTCCTTTGTGTTGTATTCGGAGTTGTTATGAGTTGCATAAAAGTGATATTACAAGAGGAAACGACATATCATTAGATAAAATTGATCTCTTAGAACAGAGTTTCAGAAAAAAGATCACTTGCGAAGAAAAAATCTTCGCGAAAATTTAGTACAATGTTGAATTCTGAAGTTCCAACAGGAACTGGCGAAGATGAGGATTCTTTGGAATTACAGGCTGAATTTTTGTCACATGTGATTTTGAATGTTTTTGAATATATTGTACGTTGTATGTACAAAGACTTTAAACAAAGATAAGGTGTGAATAATTTTTAATTACAATCACAATCAAAATTGAGGGCAATCATCTTGCCAATATACTAATTTTCTATTCTATCTTTCTAACTTTTTCTTCGATTCAGTCCATTTGCATTTTTAGTGGAGAAGATAATCACAAAATCTGGTTGATTGAGGCCATTGTGAAAGAAACATGGACAAAAACCAAGATCATCAAAGAACAAAAAGTACAACGAAAACTTTATGTTATATTTTATTTCAATACATGTTAATTAACCATTGATTTGGTGCAACTACTTATTCCTCAAGAATTTTGAACTCAAAAATGTTTAGAAATAAAAAGTTTACCCTAATATAACCGATAAAAGGCTATAGGTACCAAGAATAGGTAGTGCCAATGCTAATGCATAAGTGGAAGGGCATCTGAAAATGGAGAAATGAACCTTCCTGAAAGTTGAAGGCCGCTCTAGTATTTTCTTTTTTCACTGATAATACCTACATCAGCGAGGCTGGTCAGAAAAACGTTTTATTTGATTATCTTTGGGCGTATTGGCTTTGCCTTCCAAGTATTATTATGAGGATAGATAATAAAATGGGACAAAATTGTCAATGTGTTTCTGCTGTGTTCAGTTATAGGATAATTAAATATTTTTTGGATGATATTAATATTGTAATTTTACTATTGAATTGATATTTCTCATTTTTCTCCTCACAGATGTACATACAAAAAACCAACGATGATAAATACTTACCTGTAGCTCACACCTGCTTCAATCTTTTGGACCTGCCTGAATATAGGACCAAAGAAAAATTAAGATTCAAACTTATGCAAGCAATTCAGCAAACTGAAGGATTCTCACTTGTTTAGTGTTTTTGATCAACGTAAATAGTAAAGAATAAATTTTTGTCATACAAAACTCAGTGCAACAGTTTGAAAAAATATTGTGATGTGGACTAATGTTGTCAAATTTCAGTTATAATCTTTTACAAAAATGTTATTATTGAAATACGTATTTTTTGAATAAATTAAATGATTCCTACTTACATTCAGTTAGTCAAACTGATAAAAGGTTGACATTTCATTTTTTATTTCCCTATTCAAAAAATAACAACTGGTAATGGTTGGGGAGCTGACGGGCCTCTGTCGGTACAAATATGTACCGCGTATGAACGTCAGTAGATGAGATTTGCAGATCAGGAGATAAAATAGCTGATCATAAAATATGAAGGTCGATAGTCCAGAGATGGCTGATTTGTTTCTGACTAAAGGGTGCTAGAATTTATGTTTAAGCATTTTCATGATTGAAAAAATTTTAAATTGCTTTTGTCTTAGAGACTGGGAGTATAAATCCTAAAAAATTTCAGCAAATGACGAATACTCCCAGAATAAATTTCAATGGATATGTATTGAGAAAACAAACATCCTGAATGTGAAGTGAAAATTTTATCAATACTTCATTCTGTTTGAAAGATATGACATACGACTAAGGTGACCTATAGAAAGTGTTTCCATAATAATTATTGCATTGTTCCATTCCGGACCTATAAAAATTTCGCTCCCATTAAGTTATTTTTTTTTTCAAATGGGTTTGAATAGTTTGAATATAAATTATATTTATTTTTTTAAATTCCGGTGTAAAATTATACTTTTGTTTTACAAACAGTTTTGGTTGGGAGCAGATTGATTAATCAATTGAATTCAATAATATTTCGTTTTATTTACAAATGTATACAATATTCGATTCTATAAATAACCCTTCGATAAAATTAAGATTGCTCTTCTATTCCGTTTAGAGAAACTATGATATGGCATTTTAATATGTCAAAAATCATATGAGATGACTCGATATCAGTGAAATTTATCCCAGTTAAAATTTCAGAGTTTTAGAGAATATCTCACCAGACAAATATAAAGGAAAATTTCCCCGATCCAATTATTTCCCAAATAAATAAAAAAAATTCCAAAGCAAGAAAAAATATTTCAGAGTTAAGGAGTGCTAAAAATAAATTTTGTTTTCTCAAGGCACTTCAAGAGAACTATTTTTATGGTTCCAAATTATATAAAATGATTTCTTTTCAGTTTATATTTGTCTGTTTACATACTATCAACTATTCACAACTCATTGAAAATTGTATTGTCGCTTTGCATTAGATTAAAATCGATGGTTTATATCAATTCAGCTATGTATTCAGATTGGTCTACATTATTTAACGTCATTTCTGGTGCTTCCATTTTTGCCCTATATGATTCATAATTAGAATTATTCAGATACCTTTCTGGTACTTGGAACGTAGAACCTTGAAAACCCATTTCAGCCTCATAGTACTGCAACAAAAAATTTTATTTACAAACATGTTAACATGCATCTAGTCTGATTGGGGTTGTAAAATCTAGATATTTCGAAGTCAATTTATATTTTGAACCACCATGCAATAAATCTTGATTAAATCATTAAAATCTCTTTCGAACAAGCAAAAGATTTATCAGACTGCTATGAATTTTTGCCAAATATAGCAATGAAACCATAAAAACTAGCCAAGCTTCATCATTATTTTCTGGTATTTGTATACAGTATACCCAACTCTTTATGTAATGTATTGAGTAATCCGTATCCCCATAAAAATTAAATCTGGCAACACACTGACATCTCACCTTAAAGAAAAATTTCACTAAATCATTATTCATAACAGTAGTAGTAGTAGGGACCCAGGTCCTCCTGCCCATATACAAATTTATATTTTACATTGGATAGTTATTATTCATAATAATTTGAAATGATAAAAGTATAAATTGGGAACTCTCTTATAAATGCTGCATAAAGTGTCATATGGCTTTTAACTACTCGCGTTTTTGTCTAACCAAATTTGGTTAATTCAATATTTGCCAAAACTTGAGTTACCTATATCCCAATATTAGGATATAAATTTGAATGGGGACTTGATTCACCTTATGTTTTTCTATTTTTCCTAAAGAAAAGTTTCTACTTGTAATTATATAAATAGAAACTTCTTTTAGCCAGATATTCAGAGCATTTTTTTAATAATGTTTTTCGGACCAAATTATATAATTTAAGTTCTGAAGTTATTCAATTCAAAAGAATACGAAAATGTAACCCATTGCGGGTGGGTATAGCTTTTTGGAATTTTTTGCTAAGGTATGAGCTTGTATTTCACGATGCAGTATCGCTCATAAGATTAGAGTAAACGTCTACATTTTTCAAATTTGAGTTTATTTCACCATTTATTTATAAAAAAAACTTACGTTTGGAACTCCTCTGAGTGTACTATGAGAGCTTCCACTATTGTGGTTGTGCCCATTTCCTGGTAAAGTGGCATAATCTGCTAATTCTTCGTTATATGACATTGTTGGTATATGGTGTAAAGAACCCTTTCTATTGGAATGCTGGATTGTTGCATACGTATTTTCATCCTATAAATAATAAGGTTTACAATGTTGTTTTTTCTCTTTTAATGCGGGAAAAACTCTTCAAAACCTGATGGTAATATGTCATTAAACATGCTGTACAACATTGAAAAATAGTATGGTAGAAAGAATACTCAACAAGTCCGGAAGACTCCCTCAATGTCAATATTCAATTTATATCATTTCATATACAGTTCAAAGTAACTTATGTTGTGTTGAATTAATTGATCATCTGGAATTGTTTTAACGTAATTCCAGATATAAGACACTAGTGGAATAAGTGAATCAACAAACAATGTTCAAAGTAACGTTGACCTCATAAAACATAGAAAACTTTTTTGTTATTTTCAATAACAAACATTTTGGGAGCTCGAGAAATATAACATTTCCACTTTCATAGCATTCAATTTCGAAAGTTAGCAGTTGGATCCATTTCAAATGACAAAATCTGATTCTATTCTTAACTTGCTTTCCTACTTACTGGTATATAATCTTCAGTCTCCCTTTTTGCTGTTTGTTCTGGTTCATTGAAAACTTGCATTGTGAGTTCTTGTTCTTCATAAATCTTCAATTTTCTGAAATTTAAGAGAATAAAATAGTATTTCCGAGAGTTCCATGAAATCAAAACGAAGAAGATTCAGCAGATGGATGTTCAAGCATGAAATCGATCTTTCAGTAAAATAAAAATTTCATTAAGATCAATAATTGATTTGCAGCTCTTTTTGATTAAATCAATATATGTTGTTAGAAATGCTTGGATATGAGAGTATTACTCCAGACCTGGTCTGATCTGGGCTTTACCCTGGGTATTGAAATTCTACAAACACTATTTCAATCAAAGTAGTCCAAAACAGTCTCCAATATAATAAGAATTTTCTCCTTGATTGCCAAAGATTTCTACAGTTTTTTTTAAATGATCTTAAAGCACTCACGACTTGAACAACTGAAAAAATTTCTGATAAATTACGCTTTTGCCAACGCGACATAGGAAACATACAGTTGTTTAGATGATATCTGAAGAAAAAGTAGTGACTTCTGAAAGATTGTTTTGAAAAGGAGGATATGGCAATGATAAAGTAATAGAGCTTGAAGATAATAGTTATAAACGGATGAAAATACTCACTGTTCGATCCAAAGGGGATTATCTGTGGTATTCAAGTCATCTATAATTGCTTTTTTTATAAGTGTGTCTTTCTTTTTTAAATCACTTGAAGAAATAACCCATCTCCTCAAGCAACAGCAAATAATGAAGAATGTCAGAATTCCAACAACAAGCACGATAAGTAGGGCTACCATAGCTGCAAGGTTTGTATTGAAAGGCTCCTCCTCTTCAGTCAAGAATGCAGGGACTACGTTTACTATAGCATAACCAGCATAATAGTCTTTCAGGAAATCGTATTTCGAATCTATCAGTTTCAATACTTCAGTGACTGGACGTATTATTCGTGTTGAGGGATCAATTACCAAGACATACATGTCCGACCTGAAATATAATGAAGAACCATTTGAATAATATTTCATGTAATCATATTGTTAAAGTCACCATTTTTCGTCTCTGTTTCCGTTGTCATCAGTGTGGTACCGAATTTCATCAATTATAACAAGACTTTGAGTGGAGTTACTCAGTTCTGCTATTATTTCTAGTTTCTCTCTGGCTACTTCATCAGTTGGTCGGGATAAGATTATTCTGATTAACTGTTGTGGCTCAAAAATCCATACCTGATAAATTTCATTGAATCAAAACATGTTAACACAGCCCATATCAATTTATATAGATGAAATTATTAGGTACAAAATTTGCTAGTTTCATCGTCTAGTCCTTATGACCTATAATTTGATATTTCTGTAGTTAGGAAAGTAAACAAAAGATCTTCTTTTGAAAAAAAAGGGAGAAGTCCATATTCTCCGGGAATAATTAGTTTCATTAGAATTTCTGATGAAAACATTTTGGTAACCCCGACGTGAAGTGGATAACGCTAAGTTCTAGGAAGGTCCATTATGATTTAATGGTTCATTATAAATTAAATCTTACATTAAATAGAAAAATTCATTGGCGGTAGCCATGGATACTTTTTGTTTAAACCATTATGGCCCAAATTATTTTTTTTTCGAATTTCGCGTTAATATTTGAATATGTTGTGTAGAATGTGTCCATTTGAAATAAAACAATTTATTCGTATTAACTGATCTCTTATTTGTTGAACACTCATTATTTCATGAGTTTGTATGATATTTTGGAAAACAACCTATAAATAGGGACACCTCACATTTCTTGCAGAACGTCCTAGGGTTACTGAGTGCACCGTGGAAACTGGCACCGCCGCTGGTTTCCCTTTTACCTTTGATATGTCCTCGGTCATCATATCTCATATAGTTTAGTTCTTTTGTAGTTCAACATTGCCCACCTCACACAGGAATATTCAGCGTATTATCGTCAAAATCGTCACAGTCTGTCAGTTCATCAGTGTCAGGTGGAATTGTTAATATACCCATGTCACATTGCTCTGACATTGAATAATTTGGAGCGTCTTCACAAATGGTGTCAAAGCCCAGCGTCCTATTTTGAGGACACAAACTTTTTCATGATTTCTAGAAGAACCAATACAACAAAGTTCAATGATATCCTTATCTACGACTTCTACTACCTTCAGAGAAATATTTACAAAAGAATTACTACTTACCAACAAAGTTCAATGAAAAAAACACTGGTGAAACCGATACTTAATGATCAGTGCGATTTTTGAAGCGTCCGAATTTCGTAGAATAAACTCGCTGTTCGGTACAAATGCCTGAATGAAAATTGATTCAATTCAACTGTGAAACACCTGGTAATGGTAAAAACCACCCTACCTGTTCTCAATTGCAATAAATATGCTGCGTCCTCAAACGAGGACGCTGGGCGCTAATGGGTTAATGGAGAATTAAAATTTAATTGAACCATCAAATTATAATGGATGTTCCTGAAACTAGGGGTTTGTCAGATTTTTCCAACGCTAATGAAAAAAAGGCTTGATTGCATTTTGACAAAAGAAGTAAAGCTCTAAAAACTCTTCAAATGGAAGAAGAGATAAAGCTTTAAGAAATGATTATAGAAAGATACTGCTAAAAGGATTGAGAATTGGATTAGCAATTCATCATCTAAAAATGTTTTTAAAAAATGTATGGAAGAAACCAATGAAGTTGAGGAAGTGAGTGATACAATTACAAACATTTTGATATAAACTTACATGAACTTGAGCATATGCTTCTCGTTCTGGAAAAGCATTTTCTCTAGCAATGATGTCTACTATGAATCTATGTTGATTATTTTCAGCTAAGTATGTTGCTGTACATATTTCGCCATTCTGAGATATATTGAAAGGAGATGGTATAATCGATCCTGTGCTTTTGTTGGATCCGTACTTGTATAAATTGGAAGCTTTCACATAATATGTTAATGACTTATTTAGACCAAAATCAAAATCAACAGCGTTAATTTTAATGACAAATTGATTTATATCAGCCATTGCATTAACTGCGGCATAATATGAAGATTGCTCAAATATTGGGGCATTGTCATTCAAATCATTAACACTTATAATAACTTTAGCAATGCTACTGTCTTGCATCAATTCATCGGCAGTTAATGATTGTCTGTCTTCATAGCTTAAAAAGAATTCTGGATCATTACTAGCCAAAATGAATAATTGGTATTCGTCTTTCATTTCTCGATCGAAAGACATATTGGCAAAAATATTTCCATCTAATTTATCCACATAAAATGCTTCTGGATCCGATTGAATTATCATATAATAGAACACTTTGGCATGATTTCCTTCATCTTCATCCAGTGCCTGTACTTGTCCAACTTTGGTGTGTACATCATTGTTTTCAGTGATATAAAAATGATATGGGTTGGATGTTTGTGAGTCCGGAAATTCTGGTTTATTGTCATTCATATCCACTAGGACAATACTAAGGTATCTTTCAGTTTCATACCAAATTGGACTGCCATGATCTCTGGCCACCAGAGTAAGCTGAAACGATGAATAAACAATTCACTATATATTTTTTAATTTGCATACATATAATATTAGCGTATTTTATCTTTTTACAACCTCCAATTTTCATTAAAACGTTGGCAATGGTATGAAAATATAATACATGTAGAGCCTCCCAGAGTATAGGCGTAACAGATTATAGCAATATGGATGAAAATATTCCGATGCAACTCAAAACCACAGCTTTGTTTAAGTTTCAATGTTTTTTGCATGCTTTAAATGGTAATTTGTTTTATATCCTCGCCATCGTTCAAGTTTGGGATTTTGCAATTTCAAAATAACATTCTTATCTCCTCTATTGAAACTGATTGATACATTCAAGAAATATTAATACTTAAATTTCAGCAAGTTGTTTTGGGTCGAATTGGAATAGCTTCAACCATTTTGGAATTGTTGCAGAAAAATTTGTTATTCTTCAAACAAACACCTTGTGGTTCGGAAGTGGAAAGAAGCAGGACCAATGTCTGCATTAAATTTATTTGCATTAATAAGATTCACTCTATCATTATTTTACTCTCACTCTGGGACACACTGTGTAATGATGATAGTCTTCTAGTTTCTGTTACCTCATATCGAGATGTTTTTTCACGATCAAGTGCTTTTCTCGTCCTCAGTTCCCCAGTATCTGAAATAATAAAGAATTCTCCAGTCTCCTGAACATTGCCGACATTATTTCTCAAATGGTAAGTGATTCTTCCATTTTCACCTTCATCATCATCTATCGCCTTCACCGTCATCACTAAATAATTTTCAATTGCATTATTCTGAAAAGTGGGAAGAGATTTAATAACATATGTTTTCATGCAGATTCATCAAATTCTGCCTATTGAAGATAGTGGTATAATCACTTTTATACAATGTTAGAATCTTCAATTAAGTTAATATGCATTAATCGAGGACTAAATTGTTTTTTCGAGGTGGATTGTAACTTCTACTACACTACATAGTATATAGGTAGGTACTCAGCGACATGAAAATATTATTGATTTGCTTACAAATAATTTCGTCAAATATACCTATTGTTCATGTTGAGACAAAATTTATCACTTTTTCAACCTTCTAGATAAACTAATTTTTGTTACATACGGTCAGTTCCAGGAAAGTCCATTATAATTTAATGAGTCATTAGAATTTTAATCCTACATTGAACAGGAAATTCCATTGGCGGTAGCTATCGAATGTGCCTACTTTAATGGAGGATTAAATATTAATGAACCACCACATTTTGATGGATGTTCCTGAAACTGGGGGCAGTCTCTGTTTTTACAAAAAGAGTGAGTGAACGATAGGTGTCTTATTAGATCAGCGTTCAATATATTTATGTTGGTTTATTTAGATTTGTTTGATTTAGGTGGAAGAACAGAAAGGAGAACGAGTTCCCCGAACTTATAGATCTTCAAAAGCCAAAAGGTACTGGTATTTTGGGCGATGGTAAATCTGGTAGCTCCTAATTAAAATACCATTTGCTCAAATATTTATGTAATTATTTTAGCCTCTGTATGTCAAATTCTAGGGACAGAAGCAAAATTTTAGAGGCGGCCCGGGTCATTTAGGGAGGGAACGTTCCCCCAGTGACCCCCCCCCCCCTCTGGATCCGCGCCTGATTTTTTCGCAGTTTTATTCTTGAATAGTGTCTTCTTTCGATACGAAACAAAATTGAACCGACTTGCATCGTTATTTGTGTCCAATTTGTTGTCCCAATTTTTGGACATTGGCTGGAAGTGATAAATATGAGTGGCAGAAAAATTGTTCGTGATATCGAACTCACATTTGAAGATATGGATATTGAACTGATGGATTGACAAATCAAACGTAATCCTGGTACTAAAATGGAATGGTAATAAACTAGTTTCAGCAGCTACTAATAATAGCTATTTATTCAACCACTGGAATTGCTGAACGTTATTCATGTGAAGAGAGAAAACACACATAGTGGTTTTTTTTTACAAAATACATAACCTTTGCGTTTTGATAGGAACAACTAAATGAGTTATTTGGTCATATCTTCTGTCCACAATTAGGCTGCTTCCTGACTTGTCTGTGCAGCAACAGTATCGGATTGCTTGGCATACTCAGTACCGAAAGCTCACCAAGCTTGTTCAATAAGCTAATTGAGTCGGTAACTACCCGCTAACCTGCATACCATACCAATTGGAAAAAGGTCATTGAAATGTAGGCTTCCGGTACCGAGTATGCCGAGCATACCAATACCATACCATTGCTGCTCCGACAAGTCAGGAAGCGGCCTAAGGATGGACAGAGGAAACTCCTCGGAGCTGTGAAAGCAAATGCTTTCACAGTTCAATACAGATTTTATTTATTTTTTTAAATTTTAACATCCAATGCTTCCCGACCATTCAGAAGCTTCTGAATGGTTGTACAATCAACTAGTTGATCGTACAATTGGTTACCCGCGAAACTATGTGAAAATTCCTATCTGCATTCTTACCTCAGTTATTTCAACAGTTGCATTTTCAAGAGCAGGCATAATGAAGACTGGTTTTTTATCATTAACGTTCAAAACTTGGACATGTATAACAGCTCTATCATAATATTTACCGTTGCCAGCTTCATCTCTTGCTTCCACCACTAAATGGAATTTTCTTTTTTGACCAACTAAAGATTTATGGGGATAAAGGATTCCAGTTTCAATACCCAATAAAAATATATCTGAAAACCAACTGATTTAAATTATCATAGTTAATTTTCCTAGGATCGATATGAAAATGAATATCTATTAAGATTTGAAAAATTATCCTTTTTATTTTGAAAATGGATATGTCTGTTGAAGATATTTCAAAATATGTAGCTCCTCTGTGCATATGTTTTAACCTACCATCTTCATTTCCATCTATTATTGAGTAATGAATGTTTCCATTTATTCCAGAATCTCTGTCAGTTGCATTGACTTGAATAAGAGGCTTAGGAGGATTCAGGCGTACATTTTCCATTATTTCCACCTTATACTCAGTTTGATTGAAAATTGGACTGTTGTCATTCACATCTCTTATACTTATATTGATCGGAACAGCAACTGATCTTTTCAATGGACCATGTGCTCCATCACTTGCAACTACTTCTATAACTGTAGTATTGATGATCTCATGGTCTAAGAATCGCGATTGGATAACTGAAACTATTCCTTCTTTTGGATCAATTTCGAAATACTCGCTATGTTCTCCAACTAATTGGTAAGTTACTTCTCCATATTCTCCTTTGTCCAAATCTATGGCTTGTACTGTTAAAATCTCTGTGCCATTAGGAGTATTTTCTTCAACAGTAACATTATAAAAATTATACTGAAATTGTGGACTATTATCGTTTATGTTTTTAACTTGGAGGAGAATCGTTGCAGAGGTGTTGAGTTGAGGAATTCCGGAATCAAATGCATATATGGTGAATTTCATTGATTGCATGGTCTCATAATCTATGATTTTGTCGATACTAACAACTCCAGTAGAAGTGTTGATTCTGAAGTACTCGTTTGAAGGTATTATTTCATATCTTGAAATGTCTGAATCCTCATCTTTAGCCTTATATGTTGATACTATCGTTCCTGGTGGTTGTTCTTCTTCTAATTCTAAATGATACACAGGATTTTCTACAGTCCATGGCGGTAAAAATGTAGGCGGAGAATCATTGACGTCGCCAATAGTAATAATGAGGAGTCCTGAAAAACATTTATAACTATTTTATAACAATATCAAATTAATAATAAAGACATTATTAGGTAGGCCATACAGCATGGTTAATATGACCTAGGTAAGTTTAATTTTTGATTATTGAGATAATTTAGAGGATGTTTGATGGTTTACCTTCGCCTTGTTGGAGTGTGGAAGCAGTAACATCAGTAACCCGCACTGTTAATCTTATAGTTGCAGCCACATTTCTTTGAAGTATATTCTTAACTTTTACTTGACCACTATACTTATCAACGTAGAAAAAGTCTCTATAAACGTCGTTGAATAAAACTTGGTTTCCGTTTTTATCTAAAGCTGTAATTGGTTCAATGGATTCAAATAAAAAAGCGTCTGTTGAATTTACATCTGGATCTTTAGCTGTTAAGTTATGAACTATAGTTCCAATAGACGCATCTTCCATTATCTGAAAATTTAGCTGGTTCAATGATTGTTTTAATTCGTTATCACATCAGGGCTATATGTTTTCATCGAAAGATTGGTTTAAATGATGAGAAAACACCATATATAAATCTTTTTTCATTCTCCTGTAACTCACGTAACTGTTGAGAATCAAGAATATTTTTGACCTGAAGTTACACATCCAGCGAATAATCATTGAGAATCAGGATATCGAATCTTGTATTAAATATAAAATTTTTAAATTGAGAAAGGAATATATAGGTTTATATTTTTCTATGTACTTTGTTTGCATAATAATCATATAATTTTAAAATTTATATGTATTTATTCACTCCTTTGGAAATCGCCATAATATCTGGCTGATTGTGATTTTTGAAGGAATTATACCATTTAACATTAATAACTTTTGGACTCACCTCTGCCCTCTGAGTAGCCGGAAAAAAATATGGGTTCTTATCATTGGTATTGATGATATTTATGGTTAAAGTAGTCGAACCAGACAATCTCGGTTCACCGTAATCCCTAGCTATTACATCAATGTGGTAAATATTCTTCCTATCATAATCCAATTTCGATGCTACTATAACTAAGCCTGTAGAATTGTCGATTGTGAAATCTGATTCGCTTCCTTTTTGGATAGAGTATTCGATCAAGGAGTTTTCCCCCATATCGGCATCCGTTGCTTGTAGAGATGTTACAATGGAACCTGTAGGATTGAAAACAAATAATATTACATTATCCAAAAAAAATTGACCTATAGAAAATTTCTATTTGGTTGAAGTCAAGGAAGATCAATGATTAAAAAAATTGAAATAAAATTCGTTCCGAAGAATATGTGTTCCACTTATTCATTTCTCATTTGCAACTTTTGTTAGGAGTTCACATATAATGAAAATATTTTAAATGCAAAATTATTTTTAATATTCTGTACACATTCAATACCAATCTTGAATAACAGATATTGTTTCATGCAATTTGAAATATGTAATTCATAATTCATATGTAACAAAAAGCTGGCAATAATCTAGAAAACGTCGGATTTCTTGACTCATTATGATATAAAAAAGTAAGATTTTGGCAAATAGTAGAAAAAATTCATATATAATACTCAAAATACCAAATGTTAAGAAACTCTGAGCATCAAAGGATTGAGACGCAGTTTTAATTTGAATATTAATGTAGTAAAGTCACACTACACTGATATAACCATAAATCTCGAGATTATACCACACAATGATCAAAGAACATTCCTGAGGAAGTTCTTATTTATATTCCAAACAATATTATACCAAATACTAAAATTAACCACTAATATACTGCTATGAATATTCTAGAAATGGTCTTCTGGGTATATATTTATTTTATTCATTCTAAGAAAGTCGCCATTGAAAAATTCTGCTAAAAGTTCTCTATTTGAGTATATATCGGTATCAACATTATCCAAGTATATTTATTAAAACATTATCTTCAACAAATGCTCTATTGAAATTGATTCACTTGGGAACCATAATTTCAATATTAATAAAAGAGGAAATGAAGGGAACACTTGACTAAACGTTTCACAATTCAATTAAAATAATATATATTCTTCACAAGCATGTTTTGAAAATTTTGCGAACGACTTTTATTACCGAAAAACTGAATTGCGAAGAAAGAAAAATTGAAAATTAATGGAAAATAATTTTAATACTTACCTATTGGAATATCCTCAGGTATTGATTCTACGTAATTTTCTTTAGTGAATATAGGAGCATTATTGTTGAGATCTCTGACAGTAACAAGAACTGGAACTGTGGTAGTATATTTTCCATCGCTTGCCTGAAAAAATTTCCCTATGAACGGCAGGTTTCGAGCACTTCTAATTCTGTCAATATAATCACAATATCAAGTAGTGGAGCCAGGGCCGTTCCTACCGGGGGTGCAGCGCGTGCCTCGCACGCGGGCGGCAATCAGCTGGGGCGGCAGCCAGAACGGTCTCTTTTCGTACATAGTGGAAAAAGGCGGCAAAACCTTATCCTGACGCGGGCGGTATATACCCTAGGAACGGCCCTGAGTGGGGCATTCGTTGAGGAAGACAAATTTCGTAATAAAAGCACGTTTTGTTTTTATTCATGATTTATGGAATATAACTACCATTTCAATTTCCTCTCTCTCAAAGTACAAAAGTAAGACGAATTCGAATTTGAGGAAAATTTACTGGCTTTCCAAACTAAGGTTGTACTCCAGTTTTTTCTACAATTAAGTAAATTGGTCAAAAATTCAAGTTTCGCAAGACTGAATTTTCATATTTCTGTTATTTTTCATTTTAATTCCTGCTTTGGTTACCATGGAATGAACAGTCGATTAAGTAAGAGTTTCTCTCTTTTAATGTGTCAATCCCTAAAAATTCCCTACATGGATCTCTGATTCTTTAATTTAATAGTAATTGGGTCCGTTAAAACTCTCTGGACTCTCTGGTAGGCAATCATTTATATCCTTATATGAAGTTCAAACTATTAATTGTGCACTGTTGAATATTTTTGTAGTCATCATTATTATTATGAGGTCTTTATTAGAGTTGAAAAAATGCAGATATTATACATCCTTAAGTGAAAATTATGATAAAGAGCGATTTAATATAGGTATTCTAAAACAAGTTGCAGATTGAGCTCCTTTTCCAACACGGATGCGAATTTCAAAAACGAGCGACGAAAGAGCGAATTTTCGAAAGCATGAGTTTTGGAATTGCCTTCTGAAACGAGTATAAGACGATATTTTTTTCTCTATTTCAGTCCAGTTTTTGTGAAGTACTTTCAAAATTCAAATAAAAATTCAGATTAGTGACTTTTGTATTTTATCTTAGCAGTTGGTGTGACTTACGAAATTTGACAGATTACGTAATTTGAATTGATTTGATTTGAAAATTGACAGGATTTGAGGTCAATACTAACAACCACAAAACGAAATTACGATACTGAAATAGAGAAAAAAATTCCCTCTTTCAGAGGTTCCAGACATATTGAAGTTTGAGCTGTGAATGTATCCAATTGAAATTCTAAATTTGCTACTGATTTCATAATAATTTATATGTAATTCAACATAGAGCATATTTTGAAAATTGACAGAATACTTTTTTTCCATAAGTACCAATTTCCGTTGTTTTTCCAAGTTGTTTTATCAATTTTTTTCACGACTTCTGTTTACTTACAAAGTTGCAAACTTCATTGAATAATATAATATGTATTCGGGTTCTATAGTGGTTTTCTGAATCTGAAGGTCCAAAAAGTCATTACTTCGATGGTCCAACTCGGTTGAAAGAAGCAAGCATCAAGTTTTGAATTTAACTTGGGGGAATTTCAAAGGATAAGGACAAGTTTTTCATAATTGAGTAAGTGTTGTATTGGAAAAGACTATTTGTTTTCCTTTCGATAGAAGAATCAAGATGACCTTGACAATATTTGGATTTTGGTTAACCAAAATCAAGGTCATCTTGAAGAAGGTTCACTGAATTTTTTACAATGAAAGTTATTGGAAAAAGTAAATATTTTTTTTTATATTGTAGTGTATTTTATTTTTCTCCGGTAGAAGAAGGCATCGATTACTATGGTCATTAGCCTATATATTGTAGTGTATATATTGTTATGTATTCAAAAAGGGGTGATTCCGTCTCTAGGATAGATAAAAAACTGAAAAAAAATTGGGGTTTGCTCAGTTACAAATTTTCATACAGCAATCCATATTCAAGATAGTTGAAGAAAAAAAACTATACACTTTTTTTTACGATTTTTCCGGAACTACAGCCTCACTAATACTTACAATACTAATTAATAATACTAATAATAAATGACTTTATCAATACTTCATACAACCATCGGTATAGTTACTTCATAATTTTGAAATTAAAATATTCGGAAAACGGTACACATTTTGCTTAACAAATTTAATATTGAAAAAGTTATGTTGAATACTACTTGGTACAAACCGTGTAACTAGCGCCCTCTATGATAGTCAGACATAAAAACACATTTATTGGATGTATCAGTTTTCAAAACATATTTGTATAAAATTGCATTACAATGTTGGCTTGGCAGTAGTTTCGGCAAATTCGTCAACGCCCTCTTTCTTGAACACGAAAGGAAATACGAAAATTTTTTACTGAACATACTCCAACTATTTTTCAGTTTTATATCTATCCTAGAGACGGGATCAGCTTTTCTCAAAACACCCTGTATAGTATGTGTCGGATGAGTGTTTACACCAACCGTGCAACTTACGTCCATTGTTTGCAAACGGTTTACACTGCCGATGCTATTATATCTACGAACAGTGTTCGTGAAAAATTCTCGTTTTGTATAAATGCGTCCATGTATACCTACGAGGGATAAAATTCTACCCTGATTTTAAAGTAAAATTGAATTATGAAAAATTTGCATAGATAGACTCCGGTCTGTAAAATGATGAATAGGTATAACGAAATTATAAAAGGTTCTGTTTATGCCTTTTTGCTGAGAAGATCTAAAGGAAAAATTGCGCAGCGAAACAATGCAAACATGATACATAATTTGAAGAAATAACACAACCCTTTATGCTCACCATTACTGTGAGAGTCATCACGCTCTCACTTTCATTTGGTACTTCCAAACCTTTTTCGTTATGTATTCCCATCACTCCTGTCGTTGAATTAATGCTGAAAAGATCATTCCTATTTCCAGAGATAATTGAATATGATATAATGGAAGACACGTCGGCATCTTTTGCTACTACTGTAAATTCAGGTTCGAATGTTGTGGAGCCCTCATCAACAAATACCTGGTATGTCGGATAAATAAAGACTGGTGCGTTATCGTTGCTATCGGTGAGATTGATTCTCAATGGAACAGAGGTTCTTCTACCCTTGCCATTATCGTCTGTGGCCTGTAAAAAATCAGGAATATTTCTGGGCGGTTCTTATCTTTGTATAATGGATATCGATAAAAAGGCTCAAACTGGGCTATGAATCAAAGTCGAACGATACAAATATTATGTCACCTGCAATATTGTTGGGAAACCATGAAATTGTAATGATTTTCACTCACTATGAATTGGAGAATATATTCAGATTTTGTCTCGAAATCTAGACAAATGCCCGATCCTGGTGTGACACATTCTGCTACGGTAACTGTCCCGGTACGATTGTTGATAGAAAATTTTTCTGATCCAGGTCCTTCCAAGTGGTAGAGAATGCTGTCACTTCCGAAGTGGCCGCCATCCTCATCATTTGCTGTTATGGTCGTCACCAATGTTCCTAGATAAATCAAAGGTCTATCAAAAAGTTAATAGGACCCCATTGATAAATTATTTTAGAGTTCGCAATTTCACATTTCGATGACACGTTTTAGTATAATACCAGTTCACACAGCAGGGGAAATAAAAACCAGAGTTTAAACAGAAATTTTTGAGATTTATTCAAAAAAACACTAAAAGCCGAACGCTTTGACACACAAGATAGCATCTTCGACATGTTTTGCCAGGCATCGACCGCGACCGATACCTCCACTCCAGTGTAAGATGAGTTTGTATTATGATAGTAAATGCGACATGCGCTTAGGTAATGTTCAAGAAAGGGAGTGTAGAACATTATAAATAAATTCTGTATAATTACAATGTTAAATTATGAATATCGATTGAAACTTATTCTGATAGGATTCTGCATTTTCGAAACTTTTTTGGATTTTCACTTCGAGTCTCTGAAATAAACTCAATTAAAAAAATTATAGATAATGGAAAAATTCCTATTCAAATTCTTGTATATTGTCAGAAGAATCAATGAACGACAAATAAAACTTTGAACAATCAGAACAAGTAACGTTTCGAGACTTTTTCACCAGATATAATACCTTTATCATGAAGTCTTCGAAATCGTTGATTTTTTAAATTTACGAACAAAAAAATTGGAAAATCAAGGAGTCTGATGATTTCATGATTTGATCTGCTGAAGAATTATGCGACTTCGGAACGTTAGTTGTTTTGATAGATGAACGAACATATTATGTTGAACTTGCGTATCATAAATTGTTTGAGGCCTTCGCGGCCATTGTTCAATGTCACCTGTTCTTTCGAGCATTTTGGCCGTCGTCGTGGATTAGTTCTGGACGTTTCGTCATTTGGAGAGTCTGGCATCTTCAGGTGTTATATTTCAAGGGATGTTCTCGCTGACTTGAGCTGCCTGAGTATGAGGGACGTACAATATGCGTCCCCTTCATACTTTGGCAGCTCAATTAAGCGAGAACATCTCCTGAAATATATCTCCAGAAGATGACAGACACTCAAACTGGTGAAACGTCGAGAACTGATCCACGACGACGGCCGAAATGCTCAAAGAACAGGTGACATTGTGTATCACACGTTAATGTCAAAACCAACTCAAACTATCGTTGAGAATCTATCTATGTCTACACAGGTACTGATCGGATTTTTCTCATTGATGAACTTATAGAAGCATTCAGATCACGAAACTCCTGAATATTTCAAAACAATAATTTTTTTCGAGAGGCATTGTGTTCACGGACAGTCTATAGGATAGATAGGATTGAAATCCATCTCGAATTCTTTATCTGAGAAAAAAAGGTAATTCTCAAGAATAAATTATTCTTCTTTCCTATTTTGTTCTAAAAAAGAATGATAAAGATAAAGCAGACTTTTGAATTCTTTAGGGAATATTCTATGTTGTGGTAACTGTTGAAAAGTTAAGTAAATGAAAAAAAATACCCAATGAAATCATATTTGATTTTATTTCATGTGAATTTATCATTTAATAAATAGTTTGAGGCTTTCACGACCAGATATACTGATATTGAAAGAGTCTTCCGGGCTTATTGGCCGTGGTCCATTAGGAATGATTTCACCTAACGTTTCGCCTACAACTTCGGTAGGCATCTTCATACAGAGGATTCTTGGTCTAAGATTGTACCTCGAACGCTGAATTTCTGACACTGACGTGTTCGAACTGGAAGCGTCATCTGCACCCCGGTTTATGGCGGGAAAAGGTGGCGCGTCTACGTGTGCGATGCTGATTGGCCCATAGCTACCGCTTCGTATCGGCTTGATATTTGTTTTTTCTAAGGTCGGTAGCCAGGCGCTATGCAAAGAAGGGGTCTCTTCTTTACGGTTTATGTTATTTTTGTGTTTATAAATTTCAATGGCTTCCATGTTCAGCCTGGGATAGTAACTTTTGATATTGGAAATAATCTCCGCTTTTGAGAAATCTATATTGTGTCCATCTGTCAGAGCATGTTCCGCTAGTGCGGATTTTTCCGTCTGATTCAGTCGACAGAATCGTTCGTGTTCCTTAATTCTTGTATTGATACTTCGATTTGTTGTACCAATATAGACAACAAAGCGAAGTATCAATACAATCAGTACAATATTGTCTATATTGGTAGAACAAATCGAAGTATCAATACAAGAATTAAGGAACACGAACGATGCTGTCGACTGAATCAGACGGAGAAATCCGCACTAGCGGAACATGCTCTGCCAGATGGACACAATATAGATTTTTCAAAAGCGGAGATTATTTCCAATATCAAAAGTTACTATCCCAGGCTGAACATGGAAGCCATTGAAATTTATAAACACAAAAATAACATAAACCGCAAAGAAGAGACTCCTTTTTTACATAGCGCCTGGTTACCGACCTTGGAAAAAACAAAGATCAAGCCGATACGAAGCTGGAGCGATGGGCCAATCAGCATCGCGCACGTAGACGCGCCACCTTTTCCCGCCATACACCGGGGTGCAGATGACGTACGCTTCCAGTTCGAACACGTCAGTGACAGAAATTCAGCGTTCGAGGTACAATCTTAGACTAAGAATCCTCTGAAGATGCCTACCGAAGTTGTAGGCAAAACGTTAGGTGAAATTATTCCTAATGGACCACGGCCAATAAGCCCGGAAGACTCTTTCAATATCAATTTATGTTTGTGTGTCTTGCTTGAGAGTAATTTTCAATATCATATGAGACGAAACCCATAGAACAATTTCATAACAACCAGATGCAGATTAAACGTTGAGAGCGCCCTAGGCAAGCATCTCATCGGAGCTCCGTTGGCGGCCATATATGCAGGGTGTACCAAGTTCGACGGCCTATTAGACGTTTCTGGAGACCTGGACCTAATTTGAAATATGTTTTTTCGTTTCAAATTTCGACAGAGTATTCAATTCTATAGATACGGGTATTCGGTTTTATGTTTGTTATGCCTATTCTAAATATTTTATGCACAAGCCATTTTCACATTCTTGACATTCTCGAAGTCGAAGACTGTGGAAATATTGTAAATTTCAAGAATTTTGAAAAACTCGTTACATGGTGTTCCAATTTTTGTGTTAAAATTGTGATCAAGATTGGCTTATACCTTTCTTTTTTCGAATTAGAATCCTATTTTTTTATGTTTGCGTTGGATTCTGCGGAGAAAAATAATGATAGTGTTCTAACATGTTGATATTCCTGAAATGAATAATTCTGAAGGTTTTTAGGATTTTTTAATTTTATGTCGTACTTAGAGTGAAATGTATCAAATCTGTTTCATCTGTTTCAATGCTAAATAAATTCAGAAAAAAGGTCTGTTACCAGTGAATTATTGGAATAATTCATCTTCTTTGACCAAAGGTCATTGTTGATTTTATGAATTTGACTCTAGGTACGACATGAATCAAAAAATCCTAAATAACTCAAGAAGTATTCATTTTAGGAGCATCAACATCTTAGAACACTATAATTATTTTTCTCCGCAGAATCCAACGCAAACATAAAAAAATAGGGTGCTTATTTGAAAACCGAAAGTTATGAGCCAATCTTGACCCCAATTTTTGACCCATTATTTCGAAAACCCTGTGACGAGTTTTTCAAAATTCTAGATATTTACAATATTTTCACAGTCTTAGACTTCAAAAATGTGAGAACGCTTTGTGCATAAGATATTTAGAATAGGAATAACAAACATAATACCGAATAATCTTATCTCTCTTTTTTCTTCAGTTTTTCCTTCATATTTTGAAAGGTATTTCGACGAGTGCGAAGATTCTGAGAATTGAATATTCTATCAGAATTTGAAACGAAAAAATAGAAAAATTTTTTTTTTCATACCCTGTATAAGTGAAAGTCGTCAGGCTTCAAGAATATTTTAACTCGGTAGATAATGTCGAACAATATCACAATCCCATTTTTCAGATTTCAAATAGGTCTAATTCTACAGAAACTTCTAATAGGCCGTCGAACTTGGTACACCCTGTATATGAACCTGAATTTTTACTTATGCTATTAGAATTTCATTTTTCATTGTCTTTGTAATGTCAACAGTTTTCTGTCTTGCGCTATTGTTGTCAAAAATGAATGAAGAAGGACACTCATCAATGTAAAATTCTTTTAAATAATCGAAATACATATATAAACATAAAGATAACATAAACAGAAAGGGAGAAACTCACTTGGTACATATCGCATGCTTGCTGGTATTAGAAAAAACCAAGATCAAGCCAATACGGAGTGAGAGCGATTGATCAATCAACATCGCTCGCGTAAACCGCGTAAAAATATTTTCGGCAGATTCATCTGCTGCCAGCTTTCTCTTCCGTATCCTTTTGGTGCCTTTTTCATATTCTTTGAAAAATTCGCGCGCTTAGGCTTGCTGCTTCGGAAGCTCTACACTTCTTTATAATTAAAAAATCTTTTATATTGTGCAAGCAGGTGAACACGTTCTGACACATTTAATTATCAATTTTATAACCACGCTCGCTCCCCTAGGCATATGCCTACATTGCCTTAGGGGTAATCCTCCACTGAGCGAAGTTGCATTGCCTGACAAAAGCCTTATAAGTAGTTAAGATCAGATTCTTGACTAATGGTTTATGTAAATTATCACACAAAAGAACTTTTCATGCAGGTAAGTGATCTTTTTAAATGATTGTAATATTCCAGTTTGCGTTGGATTATTACCTATGCAGAGACAGAATTTTTGAATATTAAGGGTTTTCCGTATACATATTCGGGTTGTCTAATGAAAGAAAAAGGAATGACAAATAATGAGAACAGTTTTTCTTTTGGGCTGCAAAAGATTAGGAAACAAAGAACTATCATGAAAAATTAAAAGAATTTCTACCTTTAAATCAACCGTTCATGAAACTTTTTCTTTATAGCATTTATGGACGAATTGAATATTTTTGATGCACATTTCAAGCGTTTTATGTTATTAATTATCGGACCTACTTCTTTTGAACACAAATTCTTACCTGGCGAAGCCGTTTCAGAAATTGTTGAATTATAATTCTTCTTATCAAATGTTGGAGAATGATCATTCACATCCGTTACAGTTATTGTAATAGTAGCTGTAGAGGACAATTTTTCATCTGTTAGTATTTCCCTTGCTACTGCATATATGAGAAACTTTCTTTGATTCGGGTTTTCATAATCTATTGTTCCATTGGCAATCCTGATTTGAACTTTAGTCTTCCCAAAACCCTGCTTTGGTTGTATATTGAAGATACCTGATTCATCTTGCAATTCCAAGGAATAAACAGAATTGTTCTCCTGAAATGATGATCATTTATCAATATATTATAAAGTACTTACATTTTTAATGTCAGAACTATTTTTTCTTTGTAAGAAAAATATTCGGAAATTTCGACCAAACACTTTCACGAATTGTTATTGGGGTGGTGGTTGGATCAACTTACATCATCAGAATCTGTAACCGTCATGTCTAAACCAGGAATAGCTTCTCCTTGTCTGATATCTTCTGGAATTTCTACAAAATACTCCTTCCTATCAAAAGATGGAATTTCATCGTTTACATCGATGATTTTTACAGTTGCTTGTGCGGTGGCGGTTGTGAGATCATCGTTTCCTTTCTTGCCATCTATCAGTTCACAAGCCTGAAAATGAAGTTATTGATGTTTTTATCTTGTGGACATTATTGAAATAACAAACATATAATTTTCGCAAAACATACCATAATAGGGATTTACAGTTTGATTCAACGTTACCTTAATTGTTAACACAATTTTTCCTTCTTTGTTTTCTATGGCTTCCTTGTCTAACGGCCTGGCTGTCCTCAATTCACCAGTAACAGCATCCAGGAGAAAATAGTTCATGGGATCTGAAATCAAGTTACAATTCAGGGAGATGAGTATGTAATAAGCTAAGTAGAAACATAGGTAAATCTTGTATTGTCGACATTACTTCCAAAAATAATTGGTACTGCAATATAAATTTTCTTACATTTTTTTAATGTCAGTTAAATATGATAAATTATTTTTTATATTGGGCCGTGGACCATTTCGTGCCATCTCATCAGTTATGACGTCTCAGACACAATTGTCCTACCTAAATCTGAATTGAGATCTCATATCATATTAAATGCCACTGCTATAAAATATTTCCTATGCACCTTTGAAAAAATCGAATAGTTTACTCACTATTGACCATCTCATAAACGACTTTTCTTGGTACTCCTTTATCGCCGTCTTCCGCAGACAGCGTCATAACCAGAGTGTTTATGGGTGCGTTTTCCGCTACTTCAGCCATCAACGAACCCTTGAAGTAGGGTGGCGTATCTTGAATATCCGAAACTTTAATTATGACTTGAGCTGTGCTGCTGAGTTTTCCGTCCTGGAAAAGATGGAGCTAGTAGTGAATGTCAAGTACAGAAGCACAAGATGACGTGGTTATTTTTGGGTCCATCAGTTTCATGAGAAACTTTATATGTAAAATAGGAACAGAACCCTCATATGGGACAAAAATATCTAGTATATATATTGTCTTTATAATAAAATATAAAGTGTGTTGTTGAATAGGTGGGAAATATTTTGGAACAAAATGCTTGAGGCTTGAGGTTTTATAAGGAAATAATATGAATTCAAGTTGTAAAACGATTATGTCATGAGATATAATTTTCCCTTTCTGCTTCTTTTATAACGGAGCATTTTTTTTGTTGAAGCCTCGTTCAGTCATACCTGGGCTGTTTTCGTAATAAAGATAAAAGCATTGATTGATTTTTATCTTGGGAACGACTTCACGAGCAAAATTAGTAAGGGGACTTCATCATCGAAACATTTCAGAAAATTCGAAACAAATAATGTCACTTGCTTTTCCGAGCATTTCGGACATCGTTGTTTATTTATGCGACGACGGCTGAAATTCTCGAAAGAACAAGTACTATTAAACGATGGCTGCGTAAACCTCAACCAATTCATCGAAAAAATCGTTGAATTGTTAAAAATCATTGGCCTTTTTTCCAAAATACACTGCGCAAAAAAATTAACGCACATTCTGAAAATCCCAATTTTAATGAAAGTTAACTCTACATTGACTTTATAACTTATTTTTTATGTTCTCTCGAGAAGGTTTTGAACGAAACCAGACACATTAAATGGAAGAAAAATTCGGAATTTCACCGAATCTTATGTGAAAGAAGAGAAATTAACAATTTTCAAAATACTGAAATGCTGATAAGGGATTTAATACTTGGTATTTACACCCCTTGCGTTAATTACAGCTCGGCAACGACGGTTCATACTCAAAATGAGTGATCTTAAAATGTTCTGATCTAATCCTTTCCAGATTTCTCCGAGTTGGATTCCTAAGTCATTAGGAGTAGCTGGATGATTTTCTGAACTTCTCACCCTTCTATCGAGGTTGTCCCAAATAAACCTGCTCAATCGGATTGAGATCTGGACTTCTTGATGGCCATTCCATTCGAGAGACTTCAACCTCTTCAAGGTACTCCTGAACGATGCGCGCACGATGCCCAATGTATGGGGCAAATGGCACTACATGCTCTTCAAGAATGTTCCATATATACTTTTATCAGCATTCATAGCTCCATTATCAACGACAACTAGGTCTGTGCGAGCAGTCAAAGATATTCCACCCCATACCATAATCGATCCTCCCCGAAACCAGTAGTATTCAGGAAATTGCACTGAGCATATCTGTCATGTGGACGTCTGTATACAAGGGAACGTCGATCACAATGGTAGAGGCAGAATCTAGACTCATCTGTGAAGAAAACTCTTTCCCAATCGGCCTCTTCCCAATGGATATGCTCTCTCGCAAAATCCAAACGCGCCCTTCGGGCTGGGGTAAGAGCTGGGCCCGAGGCTGGGCCTCTGGCCGAGACACGAGGCCTTAAATCATATTCTCTGAGGCGATTTCTTACTGTCTGAGTTCTAATTTGCACCCCATGAGTTTGTTCAAGATGATTTTGAAGGAGGCGAGCGGTTGCAAACCGTTGTCTCAACGAAGAAACTCTCAAGTAACGTTCTTGAATGGCAGTTGTTACCCGTGGTCTACCCTGGCCTGGTCTTTGGACATTCATACCTGTCTCCCTGAATCGCTGCAACATTCTGGACACACTTGTATGGGAAACTCCAAACCTTTCGGCAATTCTTGTGTAGGTTCGCCCTTCTTCTCGCGAAACTACCGCTTGGGCACATTCCTATTGGGTCAAATTGCGTGTTTCGCGTTGCATAGCGATCGAGTGTAGAAAATCAAACGAAAGAAAAACTATTGATCACTAGAATTGATCGAGAACAACTGATTTCAGAATGGATCCAATACATTCAAAATCTGATAATATCATCTTTTTTTATTCCTGCTGGAAAAAAAAATCTGTATTGAAGAAAAACGTTGAAAGTGGATAACATATGCATGCATAATTCTGATGAAAATAATTATCATTGAGAACACCTTCAGTTGCAGAATAAATTTGAGATTTCCATAATGTGCCTTAATTTTTTTGCGCAGTGTATGTCAGATTTCGATGATCTCTACTACATCTTCTGAATTTAAAGGGATGTCTTTATTCGAGAAACATAAAGTGCTGAACATCAAAAGAGGCGCAAGTCGCTCGGTGTCTAGTTTCCATGTTAGAGGGCGATTTTGGAATTTGGCCAATTATTATAGGCCGCTATAACTTCCGCAGTATTACGGTATTCACCAATTTAGCGAACATATGTATTAGTTTTTTCTATCCCTTTTAATTTGGAAGATGTAATACTAAATCATCGAAATCTGACCACCCTGTACAATGTCTTTTCTATCCTTATATTCAACTTTAACCTGAAACACTCAATGTATCCGTATATAGAAGGTGAGTAATCGACATAAAACAATAAGTTCAACAAGAATTTTCTGAAGAATCATAAAATTGGAGATATACGGTGTGTTGCACTTCATATTAGAAAGTTGATATTGATAACGATTACATGAAACACCTTTATATTCAATGTTCTCTGTGGAAAATGGTTTCTTCGGACACGTTCTGATTTCCACAACCGTTTTCGGGTTTTCAATCCCAGTCACTAAATCAAACTGAAAAATGATTGTGGTCAAAAGATTTAATTCAATAGTACAAAAAAATTTGAAGAAACGCTTGCTAGATAAGATGTTTTCAAGATGTGTAAACAACGAATGAAAGGAGAGAATAGATATTGAGGACTTGTATTCAGCCTATAATTATCTCATTCATAGAATAAAAAAACTTGACTAATTGATTTTGAGATTGAACGAAATATGGAACTTATTCAAAGAGAAGTATTCAAACCGAGAACAACTTATGTCTCAATCAACTGTGGAGAAAATTGAGTAGAAATTCAGAAAAACGGGTGGTCCAAAAACCTTCCTGAAAGTGGTAGAAAGCCAATTCCTGAAAATGAAAAACTGGAAGTTATTGTTGAATTCGAAGATCTCACACTAGTTCGAGATGGGTGGCGCTGGATAATAATTTACATCTCAGGTCGGGAAGTGAAATGCAGTGAGCTTTTAAGGGTAAAAAACGATTTATCTCGGTTTCAGGTAAAACTAAAAGTTCTATTAGAAAGTAAAATTTCAAGGTTGTATGTAATAGAAAGACTAACAACTTTTGTATTACACTTCATTCACATTATCTCAAAATTCATATAACCTAGTTTTTGGAGGATGGGCCGCTATTGAAAAAAAGCTTATTAGAGAAAGGGAAGAATAATCAAGTTTTCGTTTTTAATTTTTATCTTTCGCAAAAAAACAAAATTCTTCACAAAATCTGGTGCAAAATTACTTACCTATTATATACTAAACACACTGTAACTTTTTTGATACAAAATATTTATTTCTTCATCTTGCTTTGACTCAATATCAAAAAAGAAGCCTTATTTTCAATCGAAATTCATCAAGATATCCGCTTTTTTGAAGAAGTCGGTGAGCTTTTTGTTCATTGAAATCTCTACTTTCTGATGTTTTGAAAAAATACCTTACTAATCTGAATGTTCTCAGAAAATGTGAAATTCCATGTAACATTGATGAACAAGAAAATAAAACATGAGGATTGCAAAAAAATTCAAAGGTAATTGTTCTAAATATTAAAGATAGGATTTGTAGTGGATTTCAACTAAAAATTGCAACTACTGCAGTTTTTTTATTTCATTTTATAGCCCTGATGAAGATTTTTGAATCAACAAATTCATTATCTAACGAGTGTCACTATTTTACTGAAATGAATTGGTAGCAGAGGATCTCTAGAATAAACAGAAACACCCCACCCAGAGAAAATAATTGATTCCACGACTCACCGTTGCTTTCAGTACCAACTTAATTAATGGCTGCTCCGAGTAGTTGAGTTTTTCGTTGAGTATGATGGCACTTCGAATATAATTCTTTCCCTTATCCATTGTGTGAATTTCGAAAAAGTTGCAGGCATCTGGAAATTTCGGCAGATTTATACAAGTGAGGAGAATGTCGTTTCCAGGACTATCTTTATCTGTTACAATGATGTCTTGGAAAATTTTGCTTCCCTGCGGCGTGTCTTCACTGACTGCTATTTCGTATGAACTCTGTGGAGAAGAAATGTAAAGATGTATCAAAGAAATAAATCCCTCAAAGTTCTTTTGGATGGCTTTGTATTAGTTGGCTTACAAGATGATTCCTAATAAGCAGTGGAAATATTTCAAACTTATTTTCCCAGTCGCATTAAACCTTTTAATTTGTACTCTTAGTGAGAAGAAACAACAATTTCTGAATCTGGCAAAATTTTTTGGATGGATTCAAAAAAGGAATATGAAACACAAGTTCACTTATTTGTGGAGTAATAGATATTTTACATTTATTAAAGTGGAACATAAAGTTTTTTTTAATAGATTTCCTTTATTTCCCGTATCTCAGAAAGTTGATAGTGAAATTGGCTGAAAATTCACGCACACAAAAATTTTACTAATTTTGCGTATCAGTATCTATCCAGGCTTGAAATTTAGCACATAGATTCGTCGATTGATGCAATTATGAACTGTAATTAAAAATAACGAAATTGGCAAAAAATGAGGCATGAGAAAATTTTTGCTATTATTTATCCAGGTTTGAAAGTTTGTCACATGATAGATTATTCTATAATTTCATATCAAATACAAATCAAGCTAAAATACACAATCAGTAGGGCCTTTTAGGTAACGACGCTGGAATGCGAGTTACTCGAGAACAGCGCCTAGATCCCTGTCCTTTGTATCCCTATTTCTGTCAGTTACTCGGAATTTGAGTTCGTTTTCACTACTTTCCACATTAGCCAGATGTTTTTTTAAGCTATCATTATAATAAAAGCCATCGTGTGATCAATTTTCGAGACTGCGAAAATGAAGTAAATTTTTTTCGTGAAAATTTTCAGTTTTTCACTCGCCAGAAATATAATCCTTATTGACATATTATCACTATTTTTTCAACTCAACCTCAGTATACCTCATACTACTAGTACTATTTTAATCAGAGAAAAAAAGGGCAACATATTCGTATATTTTCCGCTTCAGTACATCGGAAAATCTTCCTAAATATACAGGGTGGGCCATCCATAACTTTCCGCCCCGAATTTCGAGCTTTGGGATGAAATAACGAAAAAACACTCGGACAGGTCAAATTTTGTTGAAAGGGGGACAAATAAGGGTGTTCAAATGGGTTTGATATCACTACCTCTCTAGCTGAAACCCCTATCAGCTCTCATTTTTTAAAAGGGAAAAGGGGTCGAGCAGCACCTTGTTGGAAAGTCAATTCAATTTCCTGCATGGGTATATTTTTTTTTCATTGCTTTATTTTTATACAGAGTGACTCAGTATTCCATCCATAACTTTCACACGCCGAATTTGGATCTTTGAGAAGGAAAAAAACGCTCGGACGGGCCAAATCATGAATTGGATATCACTATCCCTCTAGCCGCTACCACTTAAAGCAATCATGTTTGAATCGAGATGATAGGTCGAGTAGCTTTGTTGAAAAGGTAATTCAATTACCTGCTTTAAGTGGTAGCGGCTAGAAGGGTAGTGATATCGAATTAATTTTTTGACCCGTCCGATCGTTTTTCCATCTCAAAGATCCAAATTCGGCGTGTGAAAGTTATTGATGAAATACTGAGTCACTCTGTATAATTGAACTGCCTTTCCAACAAGGTGCTGCTCAACTCCTTTCCCCTATTCAAAAATGAGAGCTGTAAGGGGTTGCAGCTAGAGGGGTAGTGGTATCAAACTCATTGGAACACCCTTAATATTTGTCCCCATTTCAACAAAATTTGACCTGTCCGACCGTTTTTTCGTTATTTCATCCCAAAGCTCAAAATTCGGGCTGGAAAGTTATGGATGGCCCACCCTGTATATGAATTTTGCTAAGAATTACTAACGGGACAATTACATTCATGTTTGCTGACCGAGAAAATATGGATTTACCGAAAATCATCACTTTCTCAGAAACTATAATATTTGTTATAGATGAAAAGTATAATTGAATATACCTATACAGATAAAACTGGAAACATATCATATCTTATATGTTACAAAAAGAATTTTATAAAACTTTCTTTATGCTCCTTTTTCGGGGATTTTTTTTTCTAAGACCATTTGAGAGTATTGCTTGAGGATATACGATTTTTTCCGAAAGTCTGACTGGTTTCCCGAATAATCGAAATCTGTCTTGTGCTGTAAATATTTGCACGAAAATTCTCCAGATTTTTTGTCAAATTACGAAAATTAGAAAGGAGTCAGCATTGCACTTTTCTTTTTTTCAAAGATAATATGTTTAAAAAATTGTGCTACTTTCAGGCAAAGTTATTTCCTAGTAATTTCTGAAAATATCCCGCTAATTCACCTAATAAATGAAGAAATTAGAAAAAAGTTACCCCAGCATTTTTTTTTCTCTGACGAAAATTATTTTGTATGATTATGCGGCAATTGTGTCCAGTTGTGCCGGTCATTTTTTCAGAATGAATCAACATGTTTTTCCTTATATGGGGAAAATAAGAAAAATCAGTAGATTGTAGGAAAATCAGCATACCTAGTAACAGTTGTCCCGGCACTTCCGTATTTTTTCATTGTCCTAGGTTTGTGCTGCTTTTTGCCGTTGGAATTCTTAACTCATTTCAAGATATTTCATGAAATGTGTTGAACAAACACGTGTCTCGTACAGTTCTCAAGATATTTCACAAAATGTGTTGTACGAAGCACGTGTTCGTTCAACTGATTTTGTAAAATATCTTCAGATAGGCACAACAAAAAATTTCTCGAAAATCCAGAAGTGCCAACTTCGCACACAGTGTTGCCAGGGTTGCGGATTATCCTGCAATCTACTGATTTTTACTTATTTCCATATACGAGGAGAAACCTGTATATTTTATGAAAATTTGACCTGCATAAGTTGGCACAATTGCGGCTGGGCTGGCTTTTTCTTCGTTAACGTAATTTGCCAGAAAGAATTTTAGTGAAAATATTCACGGAAAAAGACACCACAAATATAGTACACATTTTTTCATTCATTTGTGAGAAGAAAAAACAAATTTTTTTTTTCGATTTCGATTTTTCGGGAAACTAGTCAGACTTTCTAGAAAATTCGAACGGCACAACTGAGTACATTTAGCACAGTTTATGTCATTCATTGGGATCCACATTTTCGAAAAGTGCTGGGCTGACCCATTCCATCGGTTTTTGAAATATCTCGAGAACCACATGGAATTAAGAAAATTTGTGCCATTCAATGGCACAAAGCAGCACAACTAGCACAATTCAGAACAGCAAAAACTTTTTCGAAAATCCAAATGTGCAGGGCCAACTTCACACACATTGAGATTACCAGTCGGGAGAGATAAGATGGCCAATTGTCATCTTCGGCCAGTGCGTTTTCATTCATATCGACGTGATATTTGAGCGTCCAAAACTTGAAAACTGCAATGTCCAAAAATATTATTATATGAAGAAGAATTAAACATTCTATTGTGCATGAACGGAATGAAATTTTTGGTTGGTCTCTTTGAATTAGAAGTGTTCAGTAGATGGTTCTCACCTCTAGATATGATTGCAAACGAATAGTCGGCTTTTTTATGTTAACCTATCGTAAGCATTTTTCGGGAGACAAACTGTGCTTCCGTGAACGGCGTTTGAAAAAGTTATGAAAACTTTTATAGAAAACACTGAAGTGAGGTCAGGAGTCGTTCATCATTAGTTATTTATTTATTTAGCTAATGGAAACTTCACAATATCACAAACAAAAAACCATATGTAAAAATAATAGTTATTTATACTCTTCATACCCAAAAAAATTAACGCACATTCTGAAAATCTCAATTTTAATGAAAGTTAACTCTACATTGACTTTATAACTTATTTTTTATGTTCTCTCGGGAAGGTTTTGAACGAAACCAGACACATTAAATGGAAGAAAAATTCGGGATTTCACCGAATCTTATGTGAAAGAAGAGAAATTAACAATTTTCAAAATACTGAAATGCTGATAAGTGATTTAATACTTGGTATTTCCACCCCTCGCGTTAATTACAGCTCGGCAACGACGGTTCATACTCAAAATGAGTGATCTTAAAATGTTCTGATCTAATCCTTCCTAGATTTCTCCGAGTTGGATTCCTAAGTCATTAAGAGTAGCTGGATGATTTTCTGAACTTCTCACCCTTCTATTGAGGTTGTCCCAAACCTGATCAATCGGATTGAGATCTGGACTTCTTGCTGGCCATTCCATTCGAGAGACTTCAACCTCTTCAAGGTACTCCTGAACGATGCGTTCACGATGGGGTCTGGCATTATCGTCCATAAAAATGAAATTTTCACCAATGTATGGGGCAAATAGCACTACATGCTCTTCAAGAATATTCCTTATCTACTTATCAGCATTCATAGCTCCATTATCAACGAGCACTAGGTCTGTGCGAGCCGTCAAAAATATTCCACCCCATACCATAATCGATCCTCCACCGAAACCAGTAGTATTCAGGAAATTGCACTGAGCATATCTTTCATGTGGCTTCATGGGCTGGGGTAAGAGCTGGGCCCGAGGCTAGGCCTCTGGCCGAGACACGAGGCCTTAAATCATATTCTCTGAGGCGATTTCTTATTGTCTGAGTTCTAATTTGTACCCCATGAGTTTGTTCAAGATGATTTTGAAGGAGGCGAGCGGTTGCAAACCGTTGTCTCAACGAAGAAACTATCAAGTAACGTTCTTGAATGGCAGTTGTTACCCATGGTCTACCGTGTCCTGGTCTTCGGACATTCATACCTGTCTCCCTGAATCGCTGCAACATTCTGGACACACTTGTATGGAAACCTCCAAACCTTTCTGCAATTCTTGTGTAGGTCCACCCTTCTTCTCGCAAAACTACCGCTTGGGCACATTCCTCTTTGGTCAAATTGCGTGTTTCGCGTTGCATAGCGATCGAATGTAGAAAATCAAACGAAAGAAAAACTATTGATCACTAGAATTGATCGAGAACAACTGATTTTAGAATGGAGCCAATACATTCAAAATCTGATAATATCATCTTTTTTTATTCCTGCTGGGAAAAACATCTGTATTGAAGAAAAACGTTGAAAGTGGATAACATATGCATGCATAATTCTGATAAAAATAATTATCATTGAGAACACCTTCAGTTGTAGAATAAATTTGAGATATCCATAATGTGCGTTAATTTTTTTGCGCAGTGTATAAGGGATGTAAGTAACATGTATCAGTCGAGCGATAGCGAGGGCTGGCAAAAGTTCGAGACTGGTTAATGTATTTACATACCATAGAGTATATAATATTTTATTCCCTCGCTGTATTGTATGTTCACAAAAAAATTCTGGATATGTTTTTGAACTTTCATTATCATTGCATTCGAAATTATGGCATCCGTGGCAGCCGTAATCCGTTGCTAGAGCAACATAAGCAGTTTTTATTTTATTAACATTGTCAAGTTAAGAATTCGTAGCGAAAAGTTTGAAGAAGTCGAATTGTTTGATCTTCTGTGGACAAAAAGGATGTTTCAGATATATAATATCCCCACTACTAGAAAAGTGGACAAAAGGTATGAAGCAGCATATAAATCCTTTCAGAATTGGTGCCAAAGTCCCCATAAAGCTTATGGTGTGAATATTCGATGTTGAACTCCACCTTTTTAATAGAGGAAAATAAAGATATTTCTAAGATCCAACTTCGAGCATTTTTGAAGAGAAAAAATTATGGCTAAAGACCCAAAAAATCGAATGTTTTTAATAGAGAGGATGTGAATAAGTTGTGCTTGAAGCCCACTATGATATATACTTATTGATGAAGGTCGTAATGATAATGAGAGTTGCTAGGGCGTGTCGTTGTAAAGAACTCTGTGAAATGAAAATGGACAATGTTAAAACTAGTCAAGAAGTCATAATTGTGACCATACTATATTTTATTCAATTATACGAAGTGTTGAATTTTGTAAAGCTGACAAGTAAACAATATTTTTATTCACATTGACAAAAAGTGAAGAAACTCAGGTTTGTCGTTTCAAAATAATTCAAAAGTACATTGATACAAGATCCCACTTGATGACTATTAATCCGCGCTTCTTCATGCTATATCTGAATTGAATAAATACGATTTGATCAATTACAAGTAAAATTGCGAAATGCCTTAAGTTTGATAACTTCAAAATGTATACTAGACACTCTTTCAGAAGAAAGTTTGCAACGTTATTATGAATCAAGCGACATGGTGGATAGAAATCCGCTAATATTGCGGAAAGTTACGTAGCTGAGAGTCTCAACAATAAAGAGTACCGAATAAAATTTTATACAATAAGATCCAGCCGGTATTTTCTTGCACTGCTTCAACAGTGACAGAAACATCGGTTAGAAATGAAGGATCTGTGGAGTCAGAAAAATCGAGAAGAAACGAGAAAACGTGTTTCCAAATTTTGTTAATAATGTGAGTAATTGTAAGAATTGTACCATTAATATTCATTTCAATTAATGGATGTTTGTCCGGATTTTTGTAATATGTTGATGAAATCAAAAATAAAGGTTAATTATAATAATTTTCGATTATTATTTCTCTAGGGATGTAGGTAGACTTACATCCTGTCTTTAAGGACAACCCGAGGGGCAACCAATACCTTGTTGAGTAACTTCCACTTACTTTTGTCAAAGCAGTGTCAAAATAGGTTCATTACAATACAGCGAGGGGAAAAAACGTATACAAAACCAAATATAACAACTTATCAGAAGTAATTGCACAAGTGCATCAAAATTACCGATAATTTTGCATGACAGCGTGGTGTCTAAAAACTACATGAGTTCATTTTCATTTTTGGAGGAAGAGCCCGACACCGAAGGTGGAAATGACCGAATGCAGTTTTTCAAAGACAACACGCTGGAATGCAGAATTATCAGGTCATTTTGATGCACGAATGTAATTCGGGTGAATAGTTCCCGAAATTGCTATGGATACGAGCAGTGCAATTATTGCAGGGATCTTCCGCTCTCTACAATGTAATTATTGCTGTAATTTTCGATAATTGCATTCTATTTACATGAAGTTTTTGACAGGAGGGAAATATTCATAGTAAGTTCTTGGACAAACTATACATTATCGATAGTCACATCAATACCTAGTTTCACTTGCAATCCAAGCGCTAAACATGCACAACATTTTACAATCGCTCCATTGCGGAAGTAACGAAAAGCTTTCCGCCTAATAAGGCAAAACAGTAGTTCCACTTGAAACAAATTTCACATTTTATTTTTAAAATGAAATTATAACGACTGGGAGTACTAATGACCCCGTCTGTCCATGCCAAAAAAATAAGGCATCCCGTCTCGCCTTTTGCGCCATACTCTGCATCGAGCCAATATGGAAAATTGTTCACTTACGTTCTGGAACTCGGGAGCATTGTCGTTTTCATCAAGGATAATAACTGTTACGGGTACAGAAATGATATTGGCTTTTTCTCCCTCTTCCGTGTTAGCTTCGTCCTCCATGCCAACAATAACGTTGAGTGTGCTGTTGGTCTGTAAATTAGAGAGAGCTATTATCATGATTACTTTGTGATGAGTGGCATATTTCAGATATAATTCTACAAGTGGAAAGTTTTAGCACTAATAGTGAGTACATGTAACAATAGGTCGCAATTTTTCCCAGATTTTTTGGGTTTCTCTGGAACAAAAATCAATAGGATTCAAACCATTTCAAAAAATAGTTTCCTAACAATGAAACAAGAAATAACACGAATTGGTTGAGGCTTTCGCGGCCATCGTTCAATGTGACATGTTCTTTCGAGCATTTAGGCCGTCGTCGTAGATTAGTTCTCGACGGTGCCAGTACTCAAAAACACGAAACCACTTCCCTATAATAATAACCGGGTTCATGAAGTGAATGAAGATCGGGAACCGGTTGTGAACCGGTCGGACACCGGCGCGCGTTCGTTATCGGGACGGGACCGGTCAAGCGCAGCCACGCCCCCCGACCGAGGTTATATAAGGAAGTACAATCTGCGTCCCCGTCACACTCAGGCAGTTCAGTCCAGTGAGAACATCTCCTGAAATATAACTCCTGAAGATGCCAGACACTCGAACTGGCGAAACGTCGAGAACTAATCTACGACGACGGCCTAAATGCTCGAAAGAACATGTCACAAGAAATAACACTTTTATTATACTATAAAAAATATATTATTGACTTTTTTCCAGAGACTGGGAGAGAAATCTTAGAAATTTTAGGAAAATGCAGACCTCGCATAACATATTTCAATCGATATTAGGTCGCAAACTCTTTTATGTGGAATGAATCTGGGCATGGAGCACATTGGAGCAAGAAGTGAATAAGATCCTGATGACCTTGATCCATTAATTGAAGTGTGTGATAGTAAAGTGCCGACAGTTTCGATATTTATTCAATTCAAACCGTCGTTTTTAGTTAGTAATAGTGTATTCTAAAACAAATTTCAGAACGGCTCCTATTCCAACAAGAATGCGAAATTCGAAAACGAGCGACGAAGCAGCGAGTTTTCGAAAGCATGAGTGTTGGATTTGTCTTCTGCCACGAGTTTTAGACGATATTTTCTCTATTTCAGTCAAGTTTTCTGAAATACTCTCGATTTTCGAATACAAATTCAGATTAGAGACTTTTATTTTGTATCTCGGCAGTTGGTGTGACTAACAAAATTGACAGATCACGGGATTTGAATAGATTTGATTTGAAAATTGCTAGAAATGAGGTCAGTATTGACAACCAAAAAACTAAAAATATTAATAAAAACAATGCTGTAATGAATTCATTACAGCACTACTTTAAGTTCTGTAATGAACTCATTACGATACAGAAATAGAGAAACATTTTTAATTTATTTTAGGCTGACAATATTTGTAAGTTCCAGGGTTTATCGATTGGTGTACGATTGATGTAAATGGAAATATAGATATTTTCACGAAGAATCTAGTGGCTTACTTTCCGGGAGGATAACCATCTAAAGGTATCGATTTCACCTATTCCATCATAATATATATGGTATTCACTGGCTCACAGTTTCCGTGTTATCGAATTTTGAAATATAAGGGATGGATAATCATCCTTGCCTCCTTCTGCAAGTCGATGATTTTTTGTGTGGTTAATCACATCCATATAATAATTCAACATGACAAAAATGGTTATGCTCCTTCTCACAGTTTCAGTGTTATCGAATTTTGGAATATGAGGAATGAATATTCATTTCCTGCCTTCCTTTGCGAATCCATGATTTTTTGTGTGCTGGATCACACAGAAATAACAATTCAACATGTCATATCATATGGTTCTGTTCTGGCTTACAGTTTCAGTGTTTGACTTTTGAAAATATAAGTGTTGAATAATCACCCCTGCCTCCCATTACAAGTCTATGATTTTTTGTGTGCTCAATCACATCAATATAATAATTCGACATGCCAAATTGGTCATGCTTTGGCTCACAGTTTCAGTGTTATCGAATTTTGAAATATAAGGGATGAATAATTACCACCTGTCTCCCTCTGCGATTCGATGATTTTTTGTGTGGTTAATCACATGCATATAACAATACAACCTGCCGAATATGATTGAGCTCCGGCTCACTCCTTCCGTCCTATCGAATTTTAAAATATATAATCACCTCCTGCCCCCCTTTATGAGTCGATGATTTTTTGTATGTACAAGGTGATTGTTTATATTTTACTCGAAAGCTATCTCAGTTAATATTTGTTGTACAAACGAGCAAATTTGCTGTATTTCTTATCGGCATTCAGAATTAAGTACTAAGAATTGCATAAGGGCATCGTAAATATAAAAATTCTATGTGAACTGTTGTTTTTCAAATGGCACACCCTGTATTTCATTTTACTAATCGGTAGAGCTCTTTCTTCTGATTTCAAATATATATACATTATTGAGGTTATCTCTGGCAGTTTTCTAAAAATATAGATATTTTCTTCTAAATCTAAGGCAGCTGTGGAATGCCACACGAGCGATGCGATTTGTTTATATCAAAGAAACCGTGGAAAATGAAACACCTGATATTTATATCAGGATTCAAATGACCTTCATCTTTTTTTTTTTAAGTTTTTTAGGATTTTTCTTACCATTTATGGAATATATTGAGGTTAATTTCTTCCCCTATTCTGGAATTAATGTCTTCAATATTTTGCGGACGGGCCATATACACTGTATATTTCAAATATCCCCATAAAAAAGTGTCCAATGATGTTAAATAGGGACTATCAGGAGGCCATGGAATGGAACTTCGATATAAAGAGATCACAGCATTCTCGAGTGGCATTCTATAGCTGCTTTGGATTTAGACAAATGAACCTATAACTTTCAGAAACTGCCGGAAAAAAAACTCAACAAAATAAATATATTTCAAATTAGAAGAAAGAGCTCTACCGATAAGGAAAATAAAATACACTACAAATAGAATTTTTAGATTAACGATGCCTTTATCCATTTCTTAGTACTAAATTCTGAATGCCCATAAAAAAAACTACAACCATTTAAATGTTTTCGTACGACCAATAACAACTGAGATAGCTATTGGGTAAAATATAAACAATCACCCTGTACATTCACATCGGTTTATCAATTTAACAAGCCCATACCCGCTCGCGTTATAGTTCAATTTAAAACGGTACTGATAGGTCCGCAACCCCACATTCATAACCCCGTATCGAAGGAGAGACTGCACGTGTATATGTTATGGACCAAGTGATTAATTGGGCATTATGAAAAATGCCCGGGCATTATGAATAATGCCCGGGCATTATGAATAATGCCCAATATGAGAGGGCAATGTGATAATAAGTATTGAAATACTCAAATTGCCCGGGCATTATTAAAAATGCATATTTAATATCGGGCAGAGTGATTCAACCCAGGTTTTAATTCTCATAATTTTATTTCGAACATATGTGTAACAAAAAAGAAAACATTAATCACAAAAATAGATATTATTTCCTTTTTCTAGATGATATAATTCTTAGAATCTTCAAACTTCAATAGTATATTCCAAAACGAATGCGAAATTCGAAAGCATGAGGGTTGGAATTGCCTTCTACAACGAGTGTTAGACGATATTTTCTCTATTTCACTCAAGTTTCATGAAATATTGTCGAAATTCAATGAACAATTGAGATTATACATCCTATTGACTTTTGTATTGTATCTTGGCAGTTAGTGTGACTGATACATTACGGGATTTAAATTTGATTCGCACGTATTCTAACATAAATTCGAATTATGTCATATTGACAATCGACTTTTGTTGGAATCCGATTGGATCGAATGTCAATGTAGACAACCAAAAAACCAAAAATATGACTGAAAACAATGCTGTTATGGAGTTCATCACAGCACTGTTTTTAGAAGTATGATGAACTCATTCTGAAGTAGAGAAATGAACAAATAGTAAAACTTAGAGAAAAACTCAAATGATTGACATAATTTTATTGGAAACATATATTTAACAAAAAACAAAACAATAATCACAAAAAATAAACATATTCTTTCTTTTCCTAGATGATATAATTCTTAGAGTTTTCAAACTTAAAATGAATTTTACTTCAAACAAATAGAAAAACTTAGAGGAAAATTCAAATAATTTACACAAAATAAGTCCTAATTATTTATTGAAACAATTTCTGCTTTGATGGCACTTCGAGTTGCATAATTTTGCATTTGTCGGACTCACAGCCACCTTTGCAACTATAACGACTGTATCCTTGTCAGCCACATTTAGATGACTATCTCACAACCTCTCTCAGTGAAATCTCCTTCTCCGGATGATCAATTTTTTTACACCATATTTTGTTCCTAATCTATAAAGAGTAGCGGTTGTCATTTCCATTACTTTCTGTGTTTGTCTGTGATTATGTGTGTTAGTATATCATTTAAATGTTTATATTTCGAAATTTATTATTGTTTGATTGTTATGCTATATATCTGTATATAATTGTATGCTTGCTTGACATTCCCTGTAATTATTTGAGGGTAATTAATAAATTATTATTATTATTATTATTATGGCGTATCCCCCCGCGTTCTTCTTCGCCCATACAGAAGTGTATTATCACATTGCCCAAACACGACTGGGCAATATTCATAATGTCAGGGAAATGTGATAAATGAGAAACTTCAAACCATAATTACTCACTTTGCCCTAAATGGTTTGTCATTATTCATAATGCCTGGGCACACAACATATACATGACAAAACGATGTCGCGTATAGATTCAATAATTTCTTGCTCAAATTCACACTCGTTCAACCCACTGTAAGTTTCAAAGTATCCATTAGAAAACTATACTGTAAAAAGCATTTCTCATCAGGAATAAATGCCGCAGATAACAGTCACATTCATTTTTATATTGATTCATTTCATGCCAGTCAAAAGCCCTCTTCAAATTGACCATTATTTTGGATTGAATTGAAAATAATAAAAATGACTATTGTGGGTTGTCTTCGGCAGTTAGACATATGCCATCGCGGACTTTTTTATTGAACTTTTCAAGCACTACAAAATTGTCTCTGACCATGTTTCTTTATCTCTTATAGTTTACGCAGCGTCGCCCGTGAAAGCCGGAAAGTACCGGGATTTTTCAAGAATAATCGATATTTTTTCTTATTTCTTCGTTATATAGGGATGAACCCTACATGAAAACCCCCCAAAAAAATTCTCCACAAAGTTTTATCAAAATCGGTTATCTGGTTCCTGAGTCCATAGAGGACAAACAAACACACAAACAAACACACGGACATTCACATTTATAATATTAGTATGGTAGTATGGATATGCCAAATATAGTTATATGTACTTCGACAAGTAGAGTCTGATGTCGTAACGTTTAAATTATCATCGATCTTCACTATTAAAAAAAACCTGTTTGCTTAAAGTTAATTCGATGATGCGATCCTTCCGACGTTCCAGGATATTTTACATGAAAAGACAAATTCGCTATTTTTACTTGTCCACGAAAAAAATTTTCCACAAAACCTTCAGCAACGGTACTGCATTTCCAAAAAATTGAAATGTTCCCTTTTGAAGGAGAAATTCTATCGGAGGATCTTCTATAAATTTATCAATGTATATTTGAAAAAGGTCAAGCAAAAATAGCTTTGTAGTCAATATTCTACCTCTTCAAATATTTTCCACCCACACTAGTTACACTAATCGTCGGAATGTGAATTCAAAATCACAGTCGGGCATTTTTCGTTGATAGAATCGAAAATCTGATTGTGAATAATGAACTGTCAGATCTAGACTATATTTGAATCAACTAACTTTTCATGTTGCCTAGCAACGGACTCACATGTGTCTTGAAAATAATTTATAATAATTCCTCTCATAATCAATGGAAGTAATGATAGTAATTATGAAAACTTGATTATTGATGTGATGGATTGTGCGTAGAATAGTATATAAACATCGCGGAATACCTTGCGTATACCGGCAGTAATAAATCACTTCCCCGCTCCCCGCTCGTTATGTAATATACTATTACTATTAGGATTTTTCTACAGACAATTTTCACAAATTTGAATTAATCGTTATAAATCTCTGATAAATATGATAGTTAAAATCTTAATTGAACACTAAAATTTGAATTATTTCTTGATCGGTTCAATAGAATTCATCCAGTCTAATAAAGTCAGCTTTCACATTCTCCGCTGAGGAGAATATCCAGAATAATGAAAATTGGGATTGCTGTAGTCTAATAAATAGGTCAAGGTTTCACGGCCGGATATAATGACATTATAAGAGTGTTTCGGGCTTAATGTCAGTGTTCTATTGTACCTAACGTTTGGCCTTCATCTACGGTACGCATCTTCAGAGGATTTTCCGTCTAAGATTGTAACTCGTTCCAGCGGATGGGCCAATAAGCATCGAACTTATCAACATACGTCCTCTTCCCTCCCTTAGCGGAGCTATAAATAACGGCTTCGTATTGAACATGGCAACAGAGCGGTCTGTTACACTACGATTGAGTTACAATCTCAGACCAAGAATCCTCTGAAGATGATAACCGCAGATGCATGCGAATCGTAAGGTGGAATAATTTTCAAAAGACCATAGCGAATGAGCCTGGAAGACTCTTGTAATATCATTGCTGCATTGTTTCTTCTAGTGGTATAATTCAAACAAACACATTCAACATATAAAAGTGATCTGTCCTCCAAATTTCCATGTGATTTACCTTATCTGGTGATCAATTCAAGGCAGTTTTTAATGCACAAGACTGAAGAAACAATGAAATCTAGAATACAGTGTCCGTTATCTCAAGAACATATATGGGTGATTCACAAAAATTGTGGAACTTTTGAGGATATTTTGTTTACCATAGTCTTAATATATAAAACTAAGTCGGCCATTTTGTTGGTTACACCATTTATAACTCAAGATTGGATGAACTGTTTGTTATGAAAATTTTTTGTTGGATTCTTCTACGGCGGGGTTAACATGAAATGCACTGAAACTCTGAAAAATTTGATGAAATGGAAATAAAAATAGGAAATTATTTTCCTTCTTGCGAAAAACGATAGTAGGTGTCGCTACGGTTACTAGCGTAGAATTATATTCGATATTAATTCGGTAAACTACATTTTCTAATATTATCAAAGCATCTGAGTCCATGTGTTATTACACCTATTTTTCTTTCGAACACTACGGAAAATTTTTATGACGGAATGTTTTGAACCAATCCCCATTCCATCGCAATTAGCAATGTTAACAATTACTGTGTATTTTGAGATGCCTAAACGTCTTTGGTATGCTGCTATTGCGATGCATTGCTGTGAAAATTCCGGGATTGTGCTGTCAAAATGGCAAGGTGAAATTGCCATTATTTCCTGCTCCATTTGAACCATTGCATGCTCTGCTCAGTGGAGAAACATCCGAATCAAGACATTTTCTATCAAACACACAAAATTATAATGAGTGTTTCCAAATGACTTCATTTGGATTCAATCCAACATTCAAGGTAAGAATACAATATTAACATTAATGATTTCAAATCACTTATTTTGTCTTCCCTTTCTGCTATTTAGATCCAGACCATCGAATTGGATCATTTGAAGCACTTGAATATGCACAACAAAAATTCTTCCAAATATACTTCATAAGCAATATGGATGATCAACTTGACCAACGTCAATCAATTGATGCAGATGTGAGAAGAATAATTTTTAAAGATCTACGGCAACTACTTCATGAACATCATACATTGGTTCAATTGTTTAAAACTGCTTTGGAAAGTATGCCAAGTGACGATTACAAGGTTGTGATGAGAGCAGATAAACAACCTGTTGGAGCACATGAACGCCAATTCAACGCCTCTACAATAGACGAAGTGGTAATTGTGATTGTACACACCGTTCATACGATGAACTACAATACCCGCTAATGTTTTGGAGAGGTGATGATGGATATCACTTCAATATCAAGATGATAAATCCATTGGATGGTGAGTACCTATATTAAAATTTAAAATGTCTAATTAATACAAATTTGAATTATTTGATTTTAGGCTAAGAAACCACCAAGAATGTTAGCTCGACGTATTTTGATTTATTTCGTTCAATGGTTCGTCAAAATTCTGATAACTATTTGCTGAGGTTTCGTCGATTGTTGCAGCAGTATTGTGTGGACATGTATTGTAAAATTGAAACAGAGCGCCCCACTTATATTAGACTGAATTAATCTAAACTACGTTCAGAGGAATATATTCATTTACGAGATGCAATCGCCACCGAAGGAAATGCAGCTAATGTAGGTAGATTGACAATTTCACCAGCAACTTATATAGGCAGCCCCCATCATATGAATGAATATGCACAAGATGCAATGCTGTCGCTCCTTTTTAAACCTACAGACAGTTCTGCTTTATTTATTCTCGCACCCGGGAAAAAAAAAACTAAAAATGTTTTTCATCACAAGGTACCACAATGAAGGAATTGTAAAATATGAAAACCTCTTAAATAAAGAGTATATGAGTTTTGATGTATGAATAACAATGTACATACCTATTTCAATGCAATTAAATTTTTTGTATATTCTGTACTTTTGTATTTTTTTTTGTATTTCACCTTATATATTTCCTTCTTGAAAAAAACAATGGTTAGTACAACTTTATTCATCTCTAAGACGAAACAAAGTTCGCCGGCTCAGCTAGCTTATCTAATTGCCAATTGCCACAATTGGTCCCGCCACCAGATCCCTTACGCTCTTTAGTTTCTCCGATAAGAAATGATTCTAAATACTTTTTTCCCAACATTCAAAAATATAACAGCTGTTTCCAGACGACATCGTTTGGCGCAACACATATTGTACAGGACAATTCAATGTCCACTTCAAGGTATAATACCATAATAGTTTATTATAATATTATATATATATTTTTTTTTTTTACCTCAGCTTAGGTACTTTTTGTTTCAACATTTATTGTATAATTTTAGCTCTCTATTTTCATAAGAATATATATGTATATATATATATATATATATATAATATTAAAGTTGCTTTTTTATTTATCGATTGAGGCAGTACGAAGTCGGGTCAGCTAGTTATTGAATAAAATTAATACCAATTCCTGTGTATTTGATGGCTAATCTAATGAATGTTTTGTTCCAAATCGGGTCAGTCACTGTAGTAGATTGTGAGATCTAAATTTGACTGCCAGGAGACTGACGAGGGTAACATGGTACTGTTAAAATACACAATTTTGTAAGATTTATAATGAGACTTAATGAAAATTAGTACAAATCTCCTAGTGTCAATAATGGCACATGTCTTTGAAGTATTAAAATCACCCAGTAACAATTAGAAATAATTAGAAACAGGTACTGGGCAAAGCCGGATTAAGATAAGGCGTTTGTCTAGAGGCCTCGCATCTGCTAGGGAACCCGTGCCCCATGCACATTCTGATGGTGGTTGAAAAAGTGCCACGAAATTGCAATGCCTATGGGCCCCCCACATGATTAATCCGGCTCTGATACTGAGAGAAAATACTATTTCAGTTTTCAGTAAAGCCGTTTGACATTTGACGTAACGTTATTCATTCAGCTTGTAATAGTTTGACTTAATATTTTTGAGTATGATTACTTGATTGTTTGTTGATCCAAACAACATCTAACAAAAATCTACATTATTAATCTCAAAAGTACTCATTTTCATAAAATTCAGAACAATCACAGTATAATACTATGAAAGTTAACTATCTCAGTTTTTGTAACAGCCTTTTGACATTTTTATAATGGTATATTACTCAACTTTTATATTATTTTGAAGTAATTTTACTTAACGATACGACACTACGTATATTGCTTATAAATGAAGCAAATATAATGAGCTAAGCTTCGAAAGCATCTGAAGTGATAGTGATAAGTAAATTAAAATGAGATCGTGGTGTCATGTCATCAACATTTTTTCTTTGTCGTATATTTTATATAATATATAAATGCTTATACACGGTAGCAACTAAGATGAAAGTGCTCTAAAGCAGAAACAACATCAGTACTATGGAAACACGTCAGCCCTTTGGCGCGATACCTGTCAGAGGACTGACGCCAACGGACTGACGAAAAAGACATAATTTAAAGTTATAATCAGAACTAATATTGTTTTGGTAATTTCGAATATCAACGAACTACATTTTAACAAATCATAATTTACTATGTATAAATGAAAATAGATCTCAGATTGACAAAAAAATAACGACTCTCCAGAGCACTGATATTTCGACTGACTTAGCACTTGTATATAGAGGACAAACACACTGGAACAGTTATGGCAGCTATCAAATTGGGCAGTCCGTATAACCAACTTTATTAGAAACATTAAAACTAAAACAGAAATTTGACTTTCAGTCGGTTATATTCGGGGAGAATTTCAAATGTGAAGAACTCACAACGGATTGACTAATGAAACAAACACAAAGTTTCTTATTTTTTTCTAAATTAACTGGAGAACATTGCATTATGAAAGTTGTTGTATATAATACTAGGTATATGACATATTGTAGTAAATTTTCTTAAATCAATGATAATAATTGATGGATAGTCAATTGGTTGTTGGTTTCCGGGATTGTGACATGCCAAAGGACTGACGTTTTGAGTATTAATGTTGTATTTTCATTAACTTCTATTCAACATGAACAAGTGTAATTCGTTGGTCAAATAAAGATTTTTTCAATGTTTTAAAATAAATTGTAATTTCAATAAAATATATTAAGACTTTCTTTATAATGGCTGAATACATCGAGTTACCCAATTTTTGAATATTCACCCTTATTACAAACAAACGTAATTTCAAAAAGTTTTTGGTTCGTGAATTCGAACTTAAAAACATTATAACTCTTTGTGTTTTCATCACCAAGTTAAATTTTGCAACTCGAATGTTACTGATGGATTTTCACCAACATAACTTTTATTTTCCACAGCCCTCCGAGATGACAAAATATTGAACGCACTAAAGCTAAAAGTGGGTTTCAAGAAATAATTGCATAGTCAAATTGATTGGAGCCGCCAAAATTCGTTGAAATTTCAATCAAGGCATTCGATTGGTTGGAATTTACGTACAGTTTTTTGATAGGACAATCATAGTTTTGTGATACCCATCTTGAATGGCAGATATTTGACATATTTTAGGTTGATATTAGTTTCAGCTGTAAACGTACATTTTTTATGTGTTCAGTTGAACTGAGAAGTTGTGAACTGAAATATTAGTCCAGTCAATCTAGACTTCGGTGAACACAAAAAAACGGATGTTATGTTTTTAAGTCTTAATTGGAGTCTTGGCACACCAGTAGTGGGAAACTAAGCGAATCCAACATAAAATTTTATCGGAAAAACTTTTGGGGTTCTAAAAACCTCGAAATTTTCGGACTTTTTTCAGTTTTTCGCTTATATCTCATTGAGAAAGGGAAAAATTATTCTTTCTTAAATTGAAGCGCATTAAATTTTGCGTGGAATGACATACGAAACATCAAAATTGGTCTAGGCGTTTAGGAGAAATCGATTGTCGTAAAACGGAAATTTTTTAAAAATTTTCAGAAAATCGATTTTCGGCAATTTGAATAGTTGTAACTCTTAAACGGTTACTCCAATCGGAGAAAGTCATGGAATGAAAATAGTAGATCATGAAATTCTGCGTTCAGAAAGCACCAGGAATTCCGAATTTTTTTTCGTTTCCACTCAAAAAAGTCAATAGGCTAATATCAAGTTTAATAATTTAAAAAAAATTTGAAAAAGAATGATCATATTTTTATCAGCCGTTCTGAAGGTCTTTTCTTTCTCACAGAATGGTTTGAGACTCAAATGAAAAATAAAGGTGGTCGTTGGGGCGAGTGACTTGCGACGAAAAAACATTAAGGACTTGTGTCGTTTGTCTAACCTTCTTTGGCGGTAGAAGGCTCCCTCTTACTGCCAGTTATTGACCTTCTGGTCCTCGTGACAACTCTTTGCGTTAACCAGCCCTCAACCAGAAATTTGTATCACTTGAAGCCAGGATGAGGTAAGATCGGTGACGTCTACTATGGCGATTCTTCATTCAGATTCCCCATCGTCCTCCCCGCCATTCCAACAGAATAGTTTCCAAAAGATTGAGGGGAAAGTGAACAATAATTTTTTAACATTTTTCATCAAATATGTTCTAACATTTTTCAACATTTTTAAAATTTTTTTTGACACCTCTATAATTTTTATAATATCAAATTACACCTTTTGAAATTTTTCTATTCCTGCTGGCTTAAACGCCCCTTCCTGCCTCCTTGAGTAATTTTTGCATTCATTATTGAACATGGTAAGGGTTTTGAACAGTTAAGTAAGATCGTAGAATCGTTGAAACACTTGATATTAACCTATTGACTCTTTTGAGGGGAAAACGAAAATGTTGTCGGTATGTACCTTAATTATGGGCTAATTTCGAATTCCTGGTGCTTTCTGAACGCTCCCTACATTCTATGACTTTTTTCGATTGGAGTGACCGTTTGGGAGTTACAGGTATTCAAATTGACAAGAATTTTGAAAAAAATTCCGTTTTTCGACGAGCGATTGCTCCTAAGCGGCTCGACGAATTTTGATGAACCATATGTCATTCAACGCAGAATTGAATGCAATGTAGGAAAGATTAACTTTTTCTATGTGAGGCTTCCTTGATGATATATAGGCGAAGAACTGAAAAAAGTCCGAAAATTTCGAGGTTTTTAGGACCCCAAAAGTTTTCCCGATAAAAATTTTGTTGGATTCGCTTAGTTACCTACCACTGGAGTCCCAAGGAACCAATTAAAAGATAGAAACATAACATTCGACTTTTTGTGAGCAAACACCCCTTTTAAAGTCTAGATTGACTGAACTATATGTGATTATTTTCTGTTGTTTTCTTTCAAAGTGATATAAATTATTCTACTTAGGCTGAAGGACCTCAGGTCGACGGCCAATTGCACTTGCAATAAAGCACTGGTATTATTTATTATTCTACTTGAAAAATAACAAAACGAATTGATATTACCCGATTATCCCTCTAATTTCTACACACAAAAAATACTGTGCTAACGTCAATAGTAGTTATTTAATTGATATCGTTTCAATTGGCCCAATAAAATTTCTTCTTATATCAATAAATTATTTTTGAATTAATTAAATTCAGATAATTCATTGAATGATACGGTAGTCCTTCAATTCTAGTCCGACTAATATTGAAATAAGGAAGAACTACATATTCGTTTGATGAGACTTGTATTTGAATGAATTGATCAGAATAATATTGAAATAAAAAAGAACTATATTTGCTTTGAATACAACCTATATTTGAATGAAATGATTCATTTCATTCAATAGCTAAACATTTTAACGGAATAACAACTAGATTTAATCCAATGAAGCCTATATTTGAATCAAATATAGTAGAAAAAGTTTGCAACCAGCGTTGCGAGGGAAAAACAGCCCTCGAGTCCCAACAGGTCTTGATTCAGTTGCATGTGATTTGCGTGAGTGAACTACTGTCAATGAAAAAAAATAGTTAAAAAATGGATCCCTAATTCAACATCAGGGTAAGTACTTTCAGATTCATATAAGAATGTAAACATCTAATAATAATACTTTTTTTACCGATAAAGGCTAGTACTTTAGGTATTTCTCTATTTAATCCTATTAGGTATACGTATTGAAAGGGTTTTAGAATAACAATCTGTATAATAAAAGCTATTTTTATTTCCACTGAATAAGTTCAATTTTTCCTCTTTCTTTTTGTTTCAACTTGTTTGTTTCTAATTGTTGAATCTTCGACTGAATATATCGATCAGCATTATATTTTATTTTTAGCCAACGACATTCATGATTCAGATTTGGCATCAAATCCATGGTGCGTCTAATAATTTGGCCAGGGACTGTACTCTCAAGCACACCCATATCTTAGTAGTATGAACGATTGACATATACTAATAAAAAGGTTTTGCTTATGTAGTTTTTTGGGGTTCACAAAAATCGAGGATTGAGAAGAAAAATATCCCTTAAGATATGGAGTGTATTCATCGTTGTGGCTTATTACAGTGCCACAATATGTTCAAATTAGAGAAAATAAGTTTTTGTTTTGTTTTTCACCTCAGTATGTTTCCGTTTACTTATTGCTGATACTCATTGTGTTCTTGAATTTATAGCATATTCGATTTTGTTGAAACAATAATACAAAATTTAAGACATTAAAAGTTGTTTCATTTTATACAACTTATCATTCAATCAATAAATAAATTAAAAAATTAAATCAATAGTATAGTGAAATATTTCTAACAACTGCATCATATTCAATCCACTGTTGCTGTTTTTTTTCAATATGAAGTTTATTTAAATCAAAATCAAGCATTCATCCTTTTCAAGATAAATTACTTTCGATAAAAAAAAGGTGGGTTTGTTTCAATTATATTATTTCATTGAAACTAAGTATAGCTTATCTTGGCTCAATTTTAGCATTTTATTGAATACTTTCGCTGTTTAAACAAAATCAATAAGTCCTATAATTGAATCAAAAATAGGAAGCATTGGCAATGGAAGAAAAAGATAAGCATTGAATTAAATATACTAATCATTCAGGAATAGGGAACACAGTATATCATTGATTCAATGGTTATCCCATTGTTTCTACTAACAGTGTTTTTTGTGTGTAGTAATATTACATTCCCAGTGATATAAAAAGTTTCTCATTGAAAAACTAGAAATACCTGATCTAGAGGCCTTATATTAACTTCTTTTGGTATGATACCTGCATATGAAAAACCTTATCCGTGTTATCTGGGTATTTCAGTTTATATAGCTGTTGTCTAATAATTCATATTGATTAAAATGATCAATCTTGATTATTATTTCACTGGTCCTTGTCAAAACACAAATATAAAACTACTACATTTTCTGATAAAATTTCTCAGCAGTGAATTCTTCGAATTTTATTCCTCGATTATATGACTCTCATGTTTATGGATAGATCTTGAGTTTCGTATAATGTAATGAAAATGTTCTTTTGTCCCTTTTTGCTTCTTGTTGGAGAATATTCCAGTAAAAAGGCGCGAAGAATTCTAAATAAAAGTGTCCCTAATTCATTATTCCGAATTGGCTAATGCGCCGGCTGGAAAATTTTCTTCGCACATTATTTGAGATTAATTCAACATGTTTTATCATTCTGTTATGATCAGAAATTGTAGGATCTGATTGCATTGCTAGGTCGAGAATTAAAAAATCGCGAGGAAATGTTTCTACCTCTCTTATACTCTGAGATAAGCGGAACTCGGAACTTACAGACGCTCAATACTTACTTCATAATCAAGCGGTTTTGCAACGGTCACGTCCCCAGTTTTAGAATTCACCTGGAGTACATCTGTTCCTTCTAATCTAAAGAGAACTGTTCCATTTTCGGGATCCGATCCTTCTAATGTGTAAATAACCGATCCCACAGGTGTTGCTTCAGATATTGCAAGGTTATTCATATCCATCGTGAAAACTGGAGGTAGATTTCCATGACAACCTGAAAGGTGAGGGTTAAATCAGTTTCTCTGAATTAATAATGTTATTCCTATACAAGAGAACTATTTAATTGGAGAAAATAGCTTTAATCAGAAATAATCTTGTAGTTTTAGTGTCTGCAACGACAAAGTAAATATATCTACTGGTATTTTCACGAATGGAAATTTATCAAAATTTGTTGAAGAGTTTGTGGTAAATTCCATGAGCTCGAAAGACGATAGTTTTTCAGTGAATATGGATGAGAATCGGATAACAACATATGAGTTTTTTAAAATTATTTCGACCTGCAGAATACAGACCTGAAGTTTGGGCCGTTCCTCCCGACTCACCCTGTATAAATCCATATGCGATAATTGTTTCTGTGAATATCTTTGTGTTCCGAAAAATAGTTCCCGTGATAAAGAATTTTCAAAGTTGTGGGTTCAAAAAACAACTCCGACGTCCCAAGAGAAGTCGATCATTTTTCCGGTAATATCGATATTGAAAAAAATAAACTCGCATGCGAATCATGACTATGCTCGACATATAGTTTCCGAGATATCGAATTTTTACAAATTTCAGTTAATAATTTTCGATCCGCCTGCACGCCAATGATTTCGCCGTTCGGTTGTTTCCGTCAAATTGGCCGCTGGAGACACTCTGCCAAGTTCACACCGGTCAACCTACCTACTATTTTCTTATTTCAAATGGCTGACGCAGTATTTTATTGCGTCATTATTTGAGTTTCGAGAAGTTCATATCTTAGGTTACAAAACAAAAGTTAATGAAAATATCTTGACGACGAAAACTCACACTGTTTTGAATAATTCTGCCGAAGAAATTTTTTAGTATTATGAATCTATTTGCCTTTCGCCTGGAAGTGTGATCAACTTCGACAAATTGAATTCATTGAAACTCGTGCTGGTTCAATTATCGTTTTATATCCATAAAAGAGCAAATTATGCTGCATTGTATTCGTTAGTCACCACCAATCCTCTGTACTAATATTTTACATTATACTAATATGTTACTATTTTCTCGCACAATAGCGTTAAGAATATGTATATTATGATGAGATATAATGAGAAAAGAAGGTCATGCAATGAATGTTACTGAAATTAATGAGAAATCCACAGATAATATAACAAGAAATATGAGAATCAAGGACTTATCAAGAATTTTACGAGCCTTATGGTATCAAGCTAATGAATATAATATTTGTTGAAGACTAAAAATTCAGCAAATGAATTATAGTGTAAAAAAACTCAAAAACAATATGCAATAGCAGATCGAACTGAAAATAATTTTTAATTATAAGGAATTTGTGCCACAGAAGATACAGCCCGAAAATCAATAACGATTTAGCAACATTGCTTCAAAAGAGGCACAACTCAAAATCGAAAGTCAAAAATATTCAAACGCTAGAAATAGATACCTACTTTGATATGAAGGGATCTATATGATATATGTAGGACCCACTGATGCGGGTAAAATTTTTTATGATTTAATAGTGGCTCGTTTATTGATTTTTTCTATAGCATCAACCGAAAAAACTAAATTTTGAGTTGTGTCACTTTTTAAGCAAGGGTGCGATTTGATTATTGGAAATGAACTAAAAGCTTTTTACAGAATTAATCAAATAATGGTAAAAAAGCGAGGGTGTACTTATATGGAATAAGCTAAAATCAACAAAATACTAAATTTTAACATCGGATATCGAGCCCTACCCTATGCATTTTTATAATTTGATTCGTTTTGTAAAAAACAACTATAGTTGTTTCTTACAACTCGATATCCTTAATAAGTATACTTATTACTTCTATTTCAAAATTATCAAAGTTATTTGAGTTTTTCATTTTCCATTTTTCCACTCGAGAGCGATGGACAATAAGGTTCTTATGGGTATTCTCTCATAGTTTTTTCAATTTTTACTAGACAAACTGATAGGAAATCTGACAATTATAAGAGGCATTTCTATACAGGGTGTCCGGGGAATAACTGTACATACTCTTACCAGAGATAGAGTTGGACTAGGTGATCACTGATTGACCATAAAAAATTAATTCCTGGATTTCCCGAGAAAGCTACAGGGTGATTTTCCAAATTCATATGAATACTGAGACCATCATAAAATCCAAACTTATTGACGGATATTTTTGAAACATGGGAGGTTGTTGGCACATGCTAAGGTCGAGTCAGAAAGATATCAATTATTTCATTATTCCAGGGCCAGGAAATCTGACAATTATAAGAGACATTTCTATACAGGGTGTCCGGGGAATAACTGTACATACTCTTACCAGAGATAGAGTTGGACTAGGTGATTACTGATTGACTATAAAAAATTAATTTCTGGATTTCCCTAGAAAGCTACAAGGTGATTTTCCAACTTCATGGAAATACTTAGACCATCATAAAATCCAAACTTATTGACGGATACTATTGAAACTTGGGAGGTTATTAGCACATGCTAGGGTCGAGTCAGAAAGATATCAGTTATTTCATTATTCCAGGGCCGGACTCATTAATTTTCATTTAAAGTGTTCAGGGTGAAACAAACACTTTGTATTTCGAATTACAAATAATTTATTCGCTTTTTAGAAAGAAGCTTAATCATGCTTCAATTTGTGATATCGCTTAAAGTTGTCACACCAACAATTATTTTTTTATGAATTTTTGAATTTGGGTTAAGTTCGAAAAATTGAATTTATTGACCTGAACATTACTTACACTTCATCCATCGAGAGACGATACCGCTTCAAAACAACAAGGCGGAGTCAAATTCATCAGAACCGGGTTTAATCTTCAATGTTTCAGATTTCAGATTTTCCGTTTGTTTCCATGTTAACCATACGCTACATAGATAGATCAGATTTCAGTTCAGTCGATAAATATCTTTCGTGGTGATTGCCCATATCGGCGCGTTCAATCGAACATATTGCGTGTTATAATTTTAAAAACAATGACGAGTTCTACAGATTCTGCCCAGGAATTTACAACAAAAAAGCGATCAAAAAAACGTGCATGTAGTAGTACGGAAAAAAGCATTATAAATTATGTATATTTATACATCGACAATGGAATTGCGTCCTGAATCTTTAATATCGGAAATAGTTGAACAGACTGCTTCTACCAGCGGAGTAGGTGAAGCTTCTGTGTACAGAATTATTAGGGAGAAAAAAAATAGTACAGCAAGATTTTCTTCACCGAAAAGAATAAGCCCAGAAAAACCATACAGGACAAAGTAGATGATTGCGATAAAACTGTTATACGACGAATTGTACATCAATTTTTTTTTCGGAACGAGATACCAACTATAGACAACGTTCTTGGAGCTGTTAACGACGACGAAAGCTTGCCAAATTTTAAACGAAGTACTTTCCATAAACTTCTAAAATCATTAGATTTTAAATATGTACGTAGGGGTAGAAATAGTGCTTCATTAGAACGAGAAGAGATTATTTTATGGAGACGAAAGTTTTTAAAATCTATTAAAAAATTTCGGGAAGAAAATAGGAAAATTTATTATTTAGATGAGACGTGGGAAAATGCAGGACATACAAAATCTCATGTGTGAGTCGACGAAACGGTGAAATCTTCCAGGCAGGCGTTTTTGTCAGGTCTTTCACCAGGTCTAAAAAATCCATCAGGCAAGGGAAAAAGGCTGATTATTACACATATTGGAAGTGAAACAGGTTTTGTAGAAGGTGGCCTATGGGTTTTCGAATCAAAAAAGGGTGGCGACTATCACGAGGAAATGAACTCCGACAGCTTTGAAAAGTGGTTTGCGAATATTCTGCCCCTTTTAGAAGACAACTGTGTAATAGTTCTCGATAATGCTCCTTACCATTCGCGAAAAAGTGAAAAAGTAAAAGATTGGTTAGAATCAAAAAATATCCACTTCGATGACGAAATGCTCAAAGTAAAACTTTTACAATTAGTGGCACCGCATAAGACTGAATATGATAAATATGTTGTTGATCAATTGGCAAAAGTCCACAATAAAACAGTTTTGCAATTGCCACCTTATCACTGTGAGCTCAATCCAATTGAGCTGATTTGGGCTGATGCTAAAAATTTTGTCGCGGCCAACAACAAGACTTTTAAATTTGCGGATGTCAAATTTCTTTTAACTAATGCCCTTAACAACATTACTCCTGAAAAATGGAAAAAGTGCGTGAAGCATGTGCAGAATACAGTCGAAAAAAAGTCCCAAGTGTTGGGGGTGAAAGTTTCAAATTTAAGAATTTTTTCGTTGTTTGTGTATTGAAGCTGAAGTGTAGGAGCTATGAACTTTTGATGAGTTCACTACTTGCATTGTATCCTGAGAATTTTGTTCATCTACTATATCCCAAACTCAAGTTAATGAGTGTTCAAAAATACGACGAAACACTTCGGTAGTGCCCCGGCGACGCGCTTCGTTTGGCTCGTGTTGGCGGGGGCACTACCGTGCCCCCAGATTATAGCCGACTTTGTAAGTATATACATTGAATCAAAAACGACCAATAATTTTAAAATATATATTCATAAATAAATCACCCAATTGTCGTACCTAATACAGATCTGGAGAAGGCGGAGAAAGCACTAAACGGGAGCCAATGAAAATATTCATAACCTGGTAAGCGTACATTTAGTTGTTGACTTCCACTATCAGATCTCGCTGGATATGGTATAGTCATTTTGTAGAGGTCGAAAATAAATTATGAATTTTCTTAAAAAAGTTATTGAGGGAGACTATAATAATTTGTTGATATACTGGGTGGCCATCCCAGACGCGGATCTCATTGGGATGGAGTAAATGAAGGTATATTTAAAAAAAAAAATTGGTGAAGTGTATAGGGCATACATAAGCATATTTCAAAATTATTCGTATGTATACCAGGTGTTCGACAAAAAAGATAGAGACCAAAGAGACACTTCTTCCAATGTGAAAACCTCTAAATGAATTAGTAAATCGAGGAGTATGAGAAGTGATTCTTCAATTTGTGTGTCTGTTTCTTTAAAGTTTACTTATTCAATTTGAAATATTATGAAGTACCCTGAGAAAGAGGAGATATGATTTTCAGTTTGGGAGAATGTTACAAAATATCTTACTGGATTAAAAGATTCAAACTCAAAAATACACAGAAATAAAATTTCATTCAAAATAAAATATGAATTTCAATAACATATTCTGTGATAAACTTCGAACATTGTGACAACTGAAATTTGAGATTATTGTTTGTTGCTCGTGTTTTGATTATTATTAAATAGTGAAAATATCAAAATGGCCAATTTCACAAAAAGAGAATGTGAAATGTGTCTGAGATAACTTCAGTAACTTTTTTAAGAAAATATATCATTCACAAGATGACTAAGTCCTGTTCAGGTGAATAAATTCAATTTTTCGAACTTCATCCAAATTCAAAAATTCATAAAAAATAATTGTTGATGTGACAACTTCAAGCGATATCACGAATTGAAGCATGATTTAGCTTCTTTCTAAAAAGCGAATAAATTATTTGTAATTCGAAATACAAAGTGTTTGTTTTACCCTGAACACTTTAAATGAAGATTAATGAGTCCGGCCCTGGAATAATGAAATAATTGATATCTTTCTGACTCGACCTTAGCATGTGCCAACAACCTCCCAAGTTTCAAAAATATCCGTCAATAAGTTTGGATTTTATGATGGTCTCAGTATTCATATGAATTTGGAAAATCACCCTGTAGCTTTCTCGGGAAATCCAGGAATTAATTTTTTATGGTCAATCAGTGATCAACTAATCCAACTCTATCTCCGGTAAGAGTATGTACAGTTATTCCTCGGACACCCTGTATACATTAAAATTGAATACGAATTATCTTATGATTTCGTAGCGAATTGGCGAATGAGCCGGTGTCCAAAACTGGAGGGGATTTTGTAAGCAAACTATATATACAGAGTAATATAAATATAATGTGAACAAATATATTGAATCACAGAAGCTCCAGCTCAAGAAAGCTGTCGCTTGTACGTGATTTCACATCTAAAATATTCCCTGATGATGAGCGAACAGAACAAACATTTTTTTTTCTTTTTTAATCTGAAAATTCAAAGTCTCCCAATTTAACATATTCTTATTCATTTTTATCGATTCATTCATTTTTTTTTCTTGTCTAAAATCACGACTCAAATTTTATTTGCGGCACACATTTCGAATGAGTTTCCCTTCAACGTCTAATAGGTTTTACATGGTGTTTCCGAATTGATGCGAAAGATTTCAATGGGTGATTTTTTAGATAAAATTAAGAGGGATCTTTCATACACATTTGTGTTGAACAACCCTCTCCTCCCAAGTTAGAGCCCTTTATAATTAAGTAAAAAAAGTTTTTATTTAGTATACCCACTTTGAAAAAATTTAGAAGAATGAAATTTGGTAGATGAATGATACTTATAACATCAGTTTTTTATTACCCTAAAATGTAATTACAATCGGCTGCAAAAAACAACCCTTATAATATTTAACATCAGAACTTTTTAATGCTTCTATATTTTTCTATTTAGAAAATTGATTTGAAAAGACAGACCCAAACTGCAAAATTTTCATGTTCTATCATAAAGTTGTAAGTTTAATCACAAAAAATAAAATACAGCTCACTAGTGCCCAGACTCTTTTCAAATAAATTCACAGAGTAGTAATGTATCATTTATCAAAGAAAATCAAGTAAGCTGCTGTCAAATTAAGTCATATGACAAATAGTTTCATTTTCCAGATTTTCTTAAATTTCCAGACCGTTAGACAGTTTTATATCAAACATTTTTCGCAACTAAAAAAGGGTATAACTTGGAGGGGAAAGTATGTTGAACACAAAGATATATGAAAGACCTCTCTTAATTTTTGCTAAAATCACCCATCGAAATCTTTGGCATCATTTCAGAAACAGGGTAAATAACCCGGACCATCTTCTTAACAAATCGTATCGTAAAAAAGGGTCTATTACGTTTATGAAGCGTTTTTTCATTATTTTCAATTGTCCTTTAGTCCATACCTACCCTCCTACTCTGCTGCGTATTTCGCCATATTGAAGCAGTTCATGAAACGTAGCCAAACTCGAAACGAACTTTTTTCTATTCCATTGGCGAGTGAAACTGCTTTGTCAGAATGGAAATGATTGATTTCGAGTAAATGATGAAAGATTATTCACCCCCCGTCATTTTAGAATACAGTTATGGGCTGATATGACGCTATTTGGTGGTTTCTGGGTTGTAACCTTCTATATAGAAGTTGATAAATTGCCTTTCGGAAAAAGTCTGCCTTGATCTCATATATTTTCATGAAACGAGTCCTGAGAGGCCCTGAAATCACACATATTTTTTTTGGGAAAGATTATTTCATAGTTCGGTGAAATATACGAAAATGTGAACTTTCAAACATGAGGGTGTTAGAAATCACGGATCAACTATCGGTTGGAGCTATCCCTTCAGACTCACTTTTGAGGGAATTCGTTATTTGTCTCACATAACTGAACTGAAGGTATTATAATACTTGAAGGTCAACAAAAATTCTGAGAATGCCCAAAATATCACAATCTTTTTCTTTTTTGGTTCAAGTTTCTAGGGTTTGGTGTTGAACTTCCTGATCGATTGTGATTGAATTGAAGGTTATGAAATATTTTATGGAGGTCTTTACATTTTTCTGAAAGTTTTTTTAGGGTTTTCTTACCGTCTCTTAAACAAAAATCAATCACTTACAATTTTTTTTAAATAATAGAAGAAAATTTGTCGCCTAACAATGACAAAAGAAATAGCACTTTCCACTTCCAAGCTTCGTAACGTTTCGCAGTCAGACTAATTCTGAACTTCGTCAAACTATTCAGAATTGTAAGAATGTTTGATTTCTCCGAAACGTTACGAAGCTTGGGAGTTCGAAGTGTTGTTTCTTTTTTCACTGTTATTCAACAATTTTTTAAAGGATTTGGTCTCTGACAAATTGGTGCATAAGTTTTTCGCATGAGACTTTCTTCTATTATTTAAAAAATGTTTTCCAATTGATTTTTTTTTCAGGGACTGGCAGAGAAAATCCTGAGAAAAACTTTCAGAAAAATATGAAATATTTGTCGTGATTCCAAACGTGATCAAAGTAGAGGTCATAATAATAATAATTTATTCATCCTTTCTGATAGAGATATATAGGAAATATCAATATATAATTCAACAATCATCAGCTTAATACATCTGAGAAGAATTCCTTCAATATGATATAGGTAGTGTAACTTTTCTTTTTCAATTTCAATCTGTCTTGGATCGGCTACAAACAACTAAACGTTTCATCTGCCCTATGCAATTTTTTTGATTCCATATTAAAATGAGTCCAGCTTCATCCTCTATATATTGTAAGGCTCTACACTCAGCACAGTACAAGCATATCTATATTGTGCTCCAATCGAGTTTCCCTATTTTTATCTGTTTGTGAGGCACTATTTGACAAGCACAATTTCAAAACCAAATTCAACACAAAGTTGTTATTCAATAACACCAAAATGAATTGAATTGTATGGAAGATAGTTTTTAGTTATATAATAAACGTTAATTGGCGCCAAAACTTTGTAGGGGCGTGACATTCTTCAATTATCTGATACTTTATCCGTCTGGCAACGCGGTGCGAATCTCTTTTATTTCAAGTCCGCAAGGTCGTAGGTTCATTCTGCACCTTAAACTTTTATTGCTTCATATAAAGTCGCCTTCTATTAATCATTTGCTTCATCATTTATAATCTAACCCATTTTTCTTGATGTTTTTGTTTCCCCAGTTTTTTTACAGTTGTTGTTTCATTGTTTTTCTCAAGGGAGATTTACAATAAGTTTTTCATGGTTGTTTTCTACAAGTTTAATATTTGATTGACTCACTAAAAAATTAAAAATTCGAAGTGGCTTTTCTATTCACATCAAAATGTAATAAAAAACGCATAAGCGAATTGGCGGATGAGCTGGTCGCCCAAAGTGTTTTTTTTTCTCATTTTGAGAATCTCGAATGGTATATTGAAACAAACTTCTGACAAACTTGCAGTGTCAAGGGCTCTCGAAACGGGTACGAGTTTTCAAGTTGATCAGACTTTTGGAAATTGGTGAAAATTCCGCTGACAGATTCCGTTACATGAATAGAGTTATTTACTTTTACGTGGTCGTACTTGAGCTTGAATTACTCGGCAAGTTATTCCGCTAGTCGTTCGCCAAAAATGTGAATGCGGCATTACAGCGTTAGTGAAACACTGACTCAAGCTAGTATAGTGCTTATACGCGACGGGGATGTCGCGCGGTGTTTCTTTGATATGGGTCATGTAGATGCTTCATACACATCTGATATCTTCCCTAGTGTCAGTCACGTAATATGTCGCAAATTTATATTAATGATTTCTACACGAGGTGTTGCTCTCGCTCATCTAATCTGAAACAACTCTCAAGAAGCGTCCTTTATTTGTGCACGACCATCCTTATTCATAATAATAAAAATAATAAGAATAAGAATAATAAATTTATTCTTATCATCATCAATTTCAGATAATAAAATGAAAACAAGTCAAATGGAGGTATATAAATAAAAGATTGGAAGTTTTGTCACCCTTTACTAGCGCCTTCCTTCAATATTTCTGGAACCGATTAAATCAGATTGAACCTTTCCTATTTTCTTGAATATTGGATTACCCTGTACGTGCACCCTACGTTTTTTTTTGTTTTCGTAACCATAAAGCAATAATTCATAATAAAAATTTTGAATCTCTGCTTGGCACCGTCATACAGGGCGATCAATACACATTCCATTCAATAAATCTGGAGCTTATTGATCAAATTATTTCAAATTTTATAGTTTTGTTGCCTTCACGACTGCCTTCTTTAAATTTTTCTCTCATTGAGAAAACAGAACCGGTCTAGCAAAATTTAAGATTGATAATATCGGATCAGCCTGTGCGTTAAAAGTTAACAAGATTTTATGATTTTTATGACTAAAAAAGAAGACTATAGTGTGTTCAAACATAAGAGAGAGCTTGGGTAAATAAACCGGAGCATAAGAAGGTGGGGCTAAGAGTTGTCCGTCCAGAGTCTAGAATAATTCACACATTCCTACTGTTTCAACTCGAAACTATTCTCCGAATGAAATACACCTCTACGTAAAATATATATTTACTCATCATAACAAGTTAACGGAAGAGTCTCTCATCTATGAAATCCAAATAAAATTGAATTTATTGAAAATATCACATAATACAAAACATGACCGTTCGACCAATAAGAGAGTTGTCTATGCCCAAACTATACAATTTTGATTGTTTACATCGCTCTCTCTAGTGTTTGAAATAAAGTGTTTGAATTGAGAGTTCAGATTAATATATCAACTCATGAAAAAGTGTTCATAAACTGGATACCTAATCAATAAAACAAAAAAACAGCAAATATATGAAAATATTCGAAACGCAATTCACTAGCGATGCAATCAACAATTCCTGTAATTTATGAACTATGGAATGTAAAAAATTAAAATAAAATTATTTGTTTTCTCAATCTGAGGAAAATTTGAAGGAGGATAGTCTTACAGGGTGACAAAATTGCAGAATTAGAAACAATTCTACCTATAAGTTCAAGATTTTTTGAACTATAAAGTTTCACTCATGAGGGAATATTCATTGATCACCCAGTGTGACGGTGCCAAGCAGAGATTTAGAATTTTTATTATGAATCATTTCTTTGTGGTAACGAAAACGAAAAAAAACATAAGGTCCACGTACAGACTGATCCAATATTCTCGAAAATAGAAAAAATTTAAACTTTTCAAAGTTTGGATTTGATTTATTCGGTTCTAGAAATATTGAAGGAAGGCGATAATAAAGGGTGACAAAATTTCAAAATTTGAAGTCATTCGATCGATTAGTTCAAGAGTTATTGAACTGTGAAATTTCACTCATAAGATGAACATCACCTTGTATACCCCAAACGCAGGCACGCAGGCGATTAAAACCTCTTGATATGAGTCCAGCCTGATGACGTTAATTCATTTTATCCGTTTGTCGCATTCCTCCCGAGACACCCTGTATATATTTGATATTTCAATTCAATACTTACTTTATGTTTCTAATTTTTTATCTGTTTCTTAACTTGAAAGGCGCAGCCTCTTGTCATTTGATTAATAATATTAATTAATAATTCTATTCCCATATACAAAAGTTGTACGTTCTGTTAACGAATATTTATGAAGAGGATAGAAATACTCGATCGTTTTTCTTGTATTATTTTCATTTCTATATACCCGAAAATAGTAGTTGTTCTTGTGAAAGAAAACAAACCAGGAAGAGTCATTATATTATTTCTCCTAAATCTATCTCTATATGTAGTCCTAAATTGCATACAGAGCATGGCTCTCAGTGCTAATATTCGAATGATGAAGACTCGATCTGCATGGGAGCTGCTTTTCCAGAAGATTATGTCACATGTTAAGTGCGACTGACAGTTTGCAAACTAGATTGTTTCCAGAGTGTCTTGGTCAATTTGGTTTCTCAAGACTCTCAAGAATCTCCCGATCATCAAGAATCAAGATATTCGGAAAAACTGCATTTGTCCTAACCTGCTGCATCCAGGACACCAATCGCCAACTAAATTCACGAACGTTTAAAGTGCCCAATATACAGACTTCTTGTCTTTTTCCGATACTGTTAGGTTTATATCATCAGCATATAAATATGTCTTTACTTTCTAGGTTGTCTGGTTTTGATACATTTTAGTCATTTGAATGATGAATAATATTGGGTCTCATATTGTACCCTGTGGTACACCATCCGAATGTGCTGTTTCCGAGGTTTTATACATACCGTAATCCTTCATTGTCCAAACCGATAATTGGTTTTCTGTTGGATGAATAACCTTTCAGAAGCTCGAGTGCTATGCCCCCTATTCCATATTTTTCGAGTTTAGTCAACAATATATCAGGTCTCATGTAATCAAACGAATTAGAGAAATTCATAAAAAACCGGTTGGAATCTCAAGCATTTCAAGCCATTCTATGACTGTAAAAGCTCAAACGCTGCTCTTCCTGTACTTCGGTCCTTAATGAAATATGTTGCATTTTGGAAAAAGGATCATGTAGCTACCTAAAAACCTCGGCGCAATTAGAAAGAATTTGTGGAAGTACCCGAGAAGAATAAATTGCTGGAAACTAAAACTACTCAAAGTTTTTGAAGGAAGTTGAAAATGAAATCATCCTGATGTCAGTGCTTTCGACAAAGAAGTTTTCGCGCTGAAAAGAGTAACCTTGAAAAAGTATCAGAAATCCTAAACCACCAGAAAATAATTTCAGGGAATACGAAGCCATAAAGAGACTCAATGAGGACACATCAATTGTGATCCTTCCACCTCCGACTATGATTCCAAAATGAGGGAGTTCTTAGACAGCTCAAACTACAGGAAACCTAGAAGAGATCCTACCTCGTCCAGTCTCAGACAAACAAAGGCTCTTATCAAAGTTTCTTCTCTCGATGAAGATCTCAAAAAGAGGATTACTGAGAGTGAAGCAGGTGTTCCGCGTACGTACTTGACTTTCGTCAAGGACTCTACTCAGTTTGTAGAAAAGCTGCAGAACATCCAGTTCGGACAAAACGACCGACTCGTTAGTTTTGATGTTGTGTCTCTGTTCACATTAGTTCGTATCAGAGAATCCCTGAACTATACTCCATTCAGGAATATAAAATCATACCTCGGGCCTTGGAAATTTGATACATTCCACTCTGTATCAAACGAAAATGGAGGTTATGACGCTTGTCAAAATTTTTTTATGTTCCAAGTCCACACTATGTTGCCCTTTCTACATTCTTAGCAATTACGTATGTCGTTGGATTTATCATTGACGGCCTCCTTGGGATTTAAATGAACTAGTTGGGTAAAGAATAAAAGATCCTTGCGGTCGAAGTTCCCTAAAGGCTGAATGTGGCCACAACTACTCCTGTTCAGAATAATAATAATGAGCTTTCTTGAGCTCGCGTCGAGAACATAGTACTTTCTATAGTCGAATTGTGGAAAGAATAAAGAATAATAGTCCTTTCTACATTTTAAGCAATTACGTGTTTCTCAGAATGTGAATTCATTCGAAAAATGAATGAATTGGAAATTTCTGGGAAATACGTAATTGCTAAGAATGTCGAAAGCACAACATAGTGTTGACTTGGAACATGAATATAATTTGACAAGCGTCATAACCTCCATTTTCGTTCGATACAGAGTGCAACGAGTCAAATTTCCAAGGCCAGAGGAGTGATTTTATATTTGTGAATGGAATATATACATTTCTGAGATATTCCCAAATGACATAGCAAAGCTCTTTGAACTTTGCCTAACATCCAGCTATTTTCAGTGAAAAGGCAAGTTTTATGAGCAAATAGACGGTGCGGCCATGGGAAACCCTCTAAGTCCTGCAATAATTGTAAATTTCTTCATGAAAAAATTTGAACGAAGTGCTATCGAAGCAGCATCAAAGAAACCATCCATGTGTATTTGTGTATTTGGAAGCTTTCTCAACCCATCTTAACAGTAGGCACTTAAATATTCAATTCACTATGGAAATTGAAAAAGGTGGTGCTCTACCCTTTCTAGGCGTAACTAGAAAGCTTAATGGGAAACCAGGACACAGGTTTTATAGAAAACCAACTCACACTGGCAGATATCTACACAAGAAGACAAATCATTACCTACAACAGAAACAAGGGGTTATCAAGAAACTCGTAGAGAGAGCTCGACCTTTATGCGAGCTGGAATTTCTGTGGAATGAACTTCTACATCTGCAGCATGCATAAATCGCCAATGAATACGATGCCAAAGAAATTCAGAGACCAATAATAACAAAAATTTCCACACGTGATGATAACGCATCACAACTAACCCTTATTATTATTATTATTATTATTCTGAACAGGGGTCGTTGTGGCTACGTTCAGCCATCCGGGAACTTCGACCGCAAGGATCTTTTGTCTTTTACCCAACTCGTTGATTTAAATCCCAAGGAGGCCATCAATGGCATTGATCCAACGACATCCTTAGGAGCCTTAGCTGTTTATCATGTCGATCCAGATCCGACTTCCCCATGTGAATGGGTTTTAGTTCCGCCAGCTCTGGACACTTACATACCATGTGTTCAGCCGTTTCTTTCTCTGATCCACATAGCCTGCAAATTTCATCTACTGTCTTTCCCATGCTATACAAAAGATATTTGTATCGACAGCAGATCGCTTTCTTGTATTGGTGTTTTCCCAGCCCAAAGAACGGTTCAGGTCCACAACTAACCCTTAATGGAAGAGCTATCTTATCATACGTCCCTAAGGTCACAGATAGAATTGGTAGAATACCCCAGAGGCGCAACATCGAGACCGTTTATAAGTCGACTCAAAAACTTCGCCAAATGATCAGAACTACCAGAGACAAAGTCGACCCATTTTCACAAGCCGGTATTTATTGGATAAAGAAAAATCCGCACTAGCTCTAAGAGTTGGACACGATATAGTTTTCTTAAAGGCATAGATTATCTCAAATATCAAAAGTTACTATCCTAGGATGAACATGGAAGCCATTGAGATTTATAAACATAAAGACAACATAAACAGAAAAGAAACTCCCTTGGTACATAGCGCATGGTTGCCAGTATTAAAAAAAACCAAGATCTAGCCAAAACGGAGTGGGAGCGATGGGCCAACCAACTTCGCACGCGTAAAACCACCACCTTCTCCCGCGATTAACCGGGGTATAAGTAATACCTCCGGATCGAAACCTGCATCACTCTCGGAAATTCAGCAGTTGAGTTACAATGTCAGACCTAGAATCCTCTGGAGATGCCAACCGCAGATGTAGGCGTAACGTTAGGTGAAATAATTCCTAATGGACCTCGGCCAATTAGCCAGGATGATTCTCTCAATGTCATTTTTCAGATTATCTAGAAAAATACCGGAACTATTTATGGGTTGTAAAATTCCTGTTTCCTTACATATGTTATGATCCTCAAAGGACAATGTGGTATTTCTACTCATCCTTAAGTTTATATATTATCCCTAGTTTGATTAGGATGTCACAGAATTAACCCTTGTTTGATTAGGATGTCACGGAAAAATTTGGAAGCGATTTATAGAAACTGATAAACGAGATGTCGGAATTATAAGAGTTCCCTCATACTATGTAGCTACCTAACTCATACAAAGAAACAACAATTTGATTCGGCTTCAATATCCTAATTCATGATTGAGATTTGATAATCACCACTAATCGAAACCTTCACTTCATAATTGAATTTAGTTTAATTGCGTGGGTAAGATTATAATTTATGAATTTGTTTTCTTTATGGATGGAAATAGATTGGAATATTCCAAAATATAGTCTAGATTTTTCTTTAGATCAGTAGATAAGTGATAAATTTGATTCTCGAAACATAAGAAAGATATTTTTAAAATTATATCTACAAGGGAATATAGATCCCGGTGCCCAAAACTAACTCAACGACCCCGATTAGTCATTTGAATATTTTTGATTCCCCATTTGCTGTATATTCAAGAAACTTTCATGATAATTATTTTTTCATTTCACAAACCTTCAAACGCAAATGAAAATCAATTTTTGGACATCTTCCTGTTTCGTAAATGTGGGTATATTTTTCAAAAATCAAAATTCAATTTCGAAATTATTTTAAATGAAAGGAATCACCCATTGATATTCACGTGATTCATTTCTGATGAACGTTAGGTACCACTCTATGCGAAAAGTGGAAAACAATCCATGACATGAAAATTCGATCCAAAGTTCCAAGTTCAGAGCGATTGCTGACTTGGGCTTTAACGAATTCGTGCATTTAAATTGGAATTTAGAGAGTTTTGAATGAAGCACTCTGAGATTCACAGGTCATTAGCATTCATGTATTCGAGCAAAGGTAGGGAGGTGGACAAAATGAAACTTTTTACACTGGCTAGTTGGTTTCGTCCCCCGAATTTTTATTCGACTTCGGGACTTCGGAAACTTAATAGAGCTTCTTCTGAATTCACTTTCATCGAATGTGTGCCTTGTAGTAGAACAAATAAAACAGTTTTTACTTTCGAATTATTGGCCCTGATTAGAAACACACCGCGCTAATATTTTGAATGAATCTTTGATTTGATTTAATGAGCTGAAACATTCCCTTTGTTACGTATCGTTACTTTTTGAAATTGGCCAGTCTCTTTTGTACTTATGTAACAGCCATTTAAGTACTAGTGTATTGGCACTAACTTACTGATATTATAAATGCGAAAGGTCGTGAGTATGTATGGATGTATGTTACTCTTTCACGTAAAAACTATTGAAACAGATGAAACTTCACAGTAATAGGTCTCTTCTTATATTATATATGTTGTGGACCAAGTGATAAATCCGGGCATTTTTCATAATGCCCGGGCATTATGAATAATGACAAACCATTTAGGGCAAAGTGATTAATTATGGTTTGAAGTTTCTTATTTATCACATTGCCCTGATGTGTTTGGGCAATGTGATAATACACTTCTGCATGGGCGCAGAAGAACGCGGGGGGATACGCCATAATAATCATATTAATAATTTATTAATTACCCTCAAATAATTGCAGGGAATGTCAAGCAAGGATACTATTATATACAGATATATAACAATAAAACAATCATAAATTTCGAAATATAAACATTTAAATGATATACTAATACACATAATCACAGACAAACACAAAAAGTAATGGAAATGACAACCGCAAGTCTTTATAGATTAGGAAAAAAATATGGTTAAAAAAAACATGGATCATCCGGAGAAGGAGATTTCACTGAGAGAGGTTGTGAGATAGTCATCTGAATGTGGCGGACAAGGATACAGTCGTTGTAGTTGCAAAGGTGGCTGTGAGTCCGACAAATGCAAAATTATGCAACTCGAAGTGCCATCAAAGCAGAAATTGTTTCAATAAATAATTAGGACTTATTTTGTGTAAATTATTTGAATTTTCCTCTAAGTTTTTCTATTTGTTTTAAGTAAAATTCATTTTGAGTTTGAAAACTCTAAGAATTATATCATCCAGGAAGAGAAAGAATATGTTTATTTTTTGTGATTATTGTTTTTTTTTTGTTACATATATGTTTCCAATGAAATTATGTCAATCATTTGAGTTTTTCTCTAAGTTTTACTATTTGTTCAAAGAAAATTTCATTTCTCTACTTCAGAATGAGTTCATTACACTTCTCAAAACAGTGCTGTGATGAGCTCCATAACAGCATTGTTTTCAGTTATGTTTTTGGTTTTTTGGTTGTCTACATTGACATTCGATCCAACCAGATTCCAACAAAAGTCGATTGTCAATATGACATAATTTGAATTTATGTTAGAATCAAATTCAAATCTCGTAATGTGTCAGTTTTCGTAACAGTCACACCAACTGCCAAGATACAATACAAAAGTCAATAGGATGTATAATCTCAATTGTTCATTGAATTTCGACAATATATGAAACTTGACTGAAATAGAGAAAATATCGTCTAACACTCGTTGCAGAAGGCAATTCCAACACTCATGCTTTCGAATTTCGCATTCGTTTTGGAATATACTATTTAAGTTTGAAGATTCTAGATTCTATATCATCTAGAAAAAGGAAATGATATCTATTTTTGTGATTAATGTTCTCTTTTTTGTTACACATATGTTCGAAATAAAATTATGAGAATAAAAACCTGGGTTGAATCACTCTGCCCGATATTAAACATGCATTTTTTATAATGCCCGGGCAATTTGATTATTTCAATACTTATTATCACATTGCCCTCTCATATTGGGCATTATTCATACTGCCCGGGCATTTTTCATAATGCCCAATTTATCACTTGGTCCATAACATATATAACACATAAGCTACAACTTAGAGATTTTATGAAATTTGCCCATTACACAACGACAACTTATCAAGCAAGTCGGAAAATCTATTAAGGCGTATGCTAAAAAAATGTTCAAGATAAAAGTCCGCGACACCATACCCCAATTTTTTGTATAGGAGTAATAGTAAGTAATAGTGAGACAGTGGATGAACTTTTTCCAATATCCGTTTTATACTATTTATAAAAATTTCTATAAAAATTGATACTTTTGTCGCTTTCAGTGTTTAATATAGAATAACTTTGTCTTTTACACAAATAATTTCGATTATAGTTTAAAACTTATCACGATATAAGATTGATCGGAATTAGGAATCATATGACGGTGCTGCTTACATACAGCACCAACAAGAGCAAATCAGTTCAACTGTTACGTAGAGGAAATATCTTTGACAATTGCGTTTTTTCTTATAACTGATTCAATTCAAGACTTATTGCCGTAAATATTATTTCACTTGGTTTATTTGAAGTAGAAATATATATTACGTCATATTTGAATCATAATCAGAATTGCTTATTCGATCCCGGGCAATTATAAAGGCCACTTTTCATCAACACACCACGTGGGCAAAAGAAACTTTTTCTTTATTCGTTCATTTATATTTATATTAAACATTTGTTAATCGATTTCATATAATCCAATTCTACTGAGCGAAACTGAAATACCCAATGGGTTCAACAACAACATTGGGGGTCAACCACCACCATTGAAGAAAATCTTTTAATTTTCATTTCTTTTTTTCAGGGTTGCTGCAGGTTACTTCATGATCTAGATTCTCACTAGCCCATGTTTATTGTTATATAAGATAAAAATGCGCAGCGGCTATAGAGATAAAGTTTCAAAACCTATTGAGTTATAGAGTATAGAAAATAGTTTCCTGTTTTCACATTCGCTGCCGTGTAGTAAAAAAATATGAAGCTGGGTTTACATTTTTTGAATGATGAAAAACTTTTGGGAACCTCCAGTAAAAAAATTCTAGAGAGTTGGGTAGCGTTAAAACGAAGACAACAATAACTCTAGTCTCATTGCGGGGAGTAGGTATCACTCGATGAAAAGTCATTTGATCGAAGATTCATTGCATCGAAAGTTCAGTGCAGCGAAGGGTCATTAATTTGAAAATGACGCCCACTTTCTCCTGATTAGTCATCGGGCCGGAGTGTAATTGTTTGTCATCTCTATCTAACCATTTATGAAAATAAGGCGACTGTCATTACAAAATGTGTTGATATGATAACATAAACCAGGAAAAATATGACGTTTTAATTCATTCCAGCCAAATCAGCTTTCAAACTTAGAAATTTTTCGATTATCCCCAATTTTAATGACAAAGTTGACGCATCATGTGATACCGCGATACCGATAACAATATAAAATGGATTCAATGTTGATACCTATGCATTGAGTATTTTCCAGGATACACAAGCTCATTATATTTCGAATAACAAAAGCAGGTTTTCGATGAATTAATTATATAAATACATGAATATTGTCACAATTCAGAATTATTAGTTCCGAATTGTGACCTTGGACTGAGGTGATCCAGACTGAGAGTAAAACCACAGGAGAAACTCTCAGTCTGGATCATGGGCGCCCGCAGAATTTTTTCTCAGGGGGACCAAATAAGGATTTGATGAGGCGCAGGCGAAATCAGTATTCGGTTTTGCTCAAAAACAAGAAGAGGATTAGAACCTCAGGGGGGGCCTCGGCCCCCCCCCTGGCCCCCCCTTCGGGCGCCCATGATCTGGATCTCCGCCAGTCTATGGTCACAATTCGGAACTAATAATTCTGAATTGTAACAATATTCATGTATTATTCTTGGTATTCTTTTCTTGAAGCGGGAACCTTTTTTCATTATAATCAGGGCCACCGCCAGACATTCTTTTTTGTTTTATTAATTTCTGTTTCAAAGGTTCAAGACAATGTTATGCGGATTACCATGTAGATATTTTCTTAGTGTTTTCATTTTGCGATTTGATATTTGACCTCATAACAAAGTTAGACCTCTTATCTCGTCTAGCCCTTTTGGACCTAGAAAAATTTCCAAAGACCTCAGTATCAAGATATGAATTTATGCATGCTCAATATGGTATAACCAGAATTCGTGAGTTTAGACATTTCGTTTTGAATACCGAAAATTAAAACTTAAACTGAAATGTCAAGCGGTAAGAAACCTTGCCTGATATAACATTCGATTACAAAATTTTCCACCTGAAACGATTTCAAATTTTGTTTTCTATGTGAATAAGAAATACTCAGCAGGGAACAAAAATCAATTCAAACTGATCGAGATTTTTCTGCGGATTCTGAATAAACTTCCCCTATGAAGTATGATGAATTTGAGTGTCAGAGGAGCCTATTCGATGAACTAATGCTTCGCTGCGATCTGAATATAATTTATACTGTCGAACTGTGGAAATTTCGATTTCTTGCCAGAGTGCCCGAATAGGAGCTTGAAGTTTCAGGTTTGAAAACTAAAATTATCATAATCTGAATGGCACTTGAAGAGCACAACATTCAATAACAAAAGGGGCACTCAGTCTATCATCCGCAGGCTTATTTCTGAATTCAAAACCCTTACGAACAATGTGCTGTTCCAGATTGCTTCCCATCTCTCTTTTGATAGAAGGAGAAGATAGGACAGGATTACAGAGATGTAAAATCACAATGCCCGAGTCTGAACCATTCAAATCCAAAATCACTCAGAGCGGTTGTGTTTCCCATCTATGTTCTATCGAAAGGAGAATAATTTTCATGGAGGATGAATTAATTCATTCTCAACCTATAACTGGAAAAGCAGGCATTGATTCGAATTGATTCTGCATTTTGTTAGATTTTTCTGGGTTTTCACTTTCAATATCCAAAACAAACTGAGTAAATCAGTTGGAAAAAATTGTTGAACAAACAAGAAAACTTCGAACTATTGAAACGAGTAACGTTTCCAACCCCCCATCATACTTCTTACGAAACTTTAGAATCATTGATGCTTTTCATCTGTTATCAGACATTTGTCAACATAGACACATTGAAATACTAAATTTTGAAATTTCCTTATATCAGTTCGTTTTTCAACCAATCAATCCACAGACGATGCACTGAACACTGAACTAGTAGCCAGATTATTATTTTCCTCAACAAAATTCGGATACTCAATGTAAAATGGTCAGGTTCTGTCATCACAATCTTTGTGTTATTGCAATCCATTGTGTGATCTCCGGTTTTGGAACACACATCAATATCTATCTAACGTAACCGTTGTGTGATTAGTTTCGAGTCCAAAATACCCAGTATATATCTCCAGGAGAATTTAGAACGGATTCGTGAAGTTTATATTGTAACGTCCGATTCGCTTGAGATATGCATCGCTGCGCTGAATACACCTCTGTCTTCTTCGCGAGCGTTCAATCCCGGGCAAACACGCTCGCGCTTCTTCTAGAAACGACCAGCAGAACATTTGCGTACGAGATATAAGCCGGTCGCGGTCGCTAGCCGAAAAGAGTCAGTCAGAGTGAAGATCGAGTTGTGAGAGCAGCGCGTAGTCGGAACTATCGAAGTAGTGAAAATAAATTAGAATACGTAGTTTGTAAATACAAATTAGTGTTATATTGGTTGAATTGAATTAGATAATTAACGCAGTGGCAATTTGTTAACCCTGGAAGGAAAAACGCTACAATACTTTTCGTTTGGCTCAGTTTTGTTTCATTACCCCCCGAAAAAAAATAGTGATGTCCTGTTGCAATATCGATTTCTCAAGAATATCTATAATTCTCCTAACCCTTCACCCTCAAGTCTCCATGTTCCGTGCCGTTCTCTCATTTTTTGTTTACTATTTCTTGTTTGATCTTTTATTTTTATCATTTTTTCCTTCTTCACCTTTAACAATAAATTGTTTACTTTGACACACTTTGTATTTGTAAATACAGGATACTTTGTTTGTATTCCTGATTGTCTCAACATAAGGGTCTTGATGTTTCTCCTGTATACATACGTTTTTCTACAAATACAGGAATTGTTGTGAATACAATTTTTTATTTTTGTTTCAAATCTAAGGTTAAGTTTTTGTTGAAATAGATCATTTTTCGTCTCGAACTCCAAAATGCTGTAGTTTTAGATTAGTATTTCCTCTAATTAACCATTAGTATTACAATTATTTCGATTCAAGGGTTTTATCGTGTTTTGTATAATAATGTTGTTTCACGTATTCTTCCTAATATGAAGTTGCTGGATCCACCCTTTGTTTTTGGAAAGATTGTGATTGTGAAACAATATAATTTTGAACATCGATCGATAACAAAATAATTGTTCAGGATCTAGCATGAAACTTGGCTATACCTCAAATGAGCTTCCTAACAGAAGGCGAAAAATGCATTTACTCTCTGACCCTGACCATCCTGTTTTTTTTCGAGATAATGAACCTGAATTACTTTCAATTTCAATAATGTATTTCCTTTAATTGCTCATTGCAATTTCATTGATAAATCGATGGAAGCGAACAAATTTCAGACTTCTAACAATCTATATAGTCAAACTGAGCCATTGAACACAGAAATAGATGCATTAATTCAAGTGAAGCTTTCACTAACGACTTGCAACTTCTATTGAAACATTATCCACTGATAAAACGAATGAATAACATTTGTCAAACGTCTTTGTGCTTATCTCCTAATTCGAGGAGAAAATAGGCTATTTATTTCGCTTCCAATTGTCGGCCAAATTACCTTAATCAACTCAGCCATTTCTACAAACCGAAGGAGAACGCAGGAGGAATGCAAATGGAAAGGCATTCTTGAGTTGTTGGGGCTTTCACAGTAGCTATTTCTGAATAGAGCAAATATGCCGCTTTTCAATACTCGCGGTTTGTGGTAGCTGCGAATTGATATAAATTTTTGGGGAATATTAAAAAAAATGTGTATATAAATTGCTCCATGAAGCAGATGTAGCTGCCAGATAGGCTCACCTCATGATATTTGATATTTTTAAATCAAGAATAACAGAATACCAAATCGAAATTTGCAACAAAATATTTTCGTCGACACCGTATCTAAATTTTGTATTCTCCATTCCTGAAAATCTTTATCGGCTTCACTATACCATTGAGTTCAAATATTATTATTATATTAATACTCAATGACTATACGCAGCTTTAGATTTGACCGGAACAAGGATTCACTGGCTTTTGCTGCTTGAGTTTCGACGTAGTTCAAAATTTTATCAATGTTATTTCTAATAAGACGCGAAAATCAAACCAGTCATCCATGATGCTCAGAAAAGCGTCTCATAGCAACATGAAAAATCCAATTAATATAAAAATTTACAATATAACATAAATTTTTCCATTTTCAGAACAATATTGTTTCAATTGGAAAAAACTGTTGATAACATATGGGGAATATGAATACATTTCCCCCAGTTGTCTATACATCGACCTTCACCTCAATAGAATAAAATTTATTTTATAACAAATTTCCTATGTTAGAAAATATATTAAAAATAGGTTGCCTCAAAAAATTCTGGACAGAATATTCTTAATTATTTTCTGAAAAATTTGGTCCTAATAGAGGTTTGCGAGATTAAGATTGAAACTTCGACTCGTGAGGAAATGAGCGACAGGGAGGTCCGAAGTAAGTAAAACGTGTAATAATAAAGGACCGAACATCGCAGTCGTATCTGAGGTTAAGATAGTTCGAATGCTCGGTACGTAAACTAATATGGATAGGAGAGGCACTCATCTACCCTCCTCCATATTGTAAACAGTAGGTACGGCATTATTTCTGAGCAACTGGAAGAATCATATATTATGTACCTACTGAATTTTGAATTCGTCATTATATTTATTTCCTCGAACAGATACTCTTTTTAAAACATAGATGAATTCGAAATAGTAATCATTGAAATGAATACCATCTTCAATTCCCAGGCTCAGAGATCTTTTATCATGAGGTTGGAAAAATGATATTAGATTTTGTGACTGAGATGAGAGATATACCCGTTTCAGCCTTATTTGGCATCATCAGTATAATATAATTTCTCCAACCTCATGATGAAAGATCACTGAGCCTGGGAATTGAAAATGGTATTCATTTCGATGATTACTATTTTAAATTAATCTATGTTTCAAAAATGTTTCCGGTGTGGCCTCCGTAAAGGCAAAGAATTTTTTAATTTTTTGTTTTCCGTTTTATTTTTTTTATTAAAAGCTACTTTTTGTAACACCTGGTAACTAACAAAATCGAGTACTGCTTGAGTTAGTCCAGTTGCATGAAATTTCAATTTCGTTTTTTTTTTACGTAAAGCTTTAACGAACAACAAGTTTCATCATTGAATTCACTCAAAGAATCGCCCGAGCCACATGAAAAACACTTTTTCACCATTTTTCATCACAACAATACAGAATAAACAAATACCGCCCGAGATACCGCCGTACTGTTTACAATATGGACTATGGAGGGTAGTAGGGGTTTTACTCTACATATTATCAGGTGAAATCGGTGAAAGTCGATGTAGGTTAGGATTTCAGTCTCTTTCTTTCCTAACCTTATCATAGAAAATATTACACCGGAATCGTTCAAACTTGACGTGAAGAATTGGATTACAAAATCGAACATGTGCTTTGTATTGCCGGGATAATGACTCATACATATTTAATGCATATTGCATTGAACGTAGGGGGCATTATCTGACGAAGTTTCAGGAATGATCTAATTAGCATAGCGCAGCAGCAAAGAGGTCGTCTGATGTATTTTGCATAGCGTAGATCCGTTCAAACGATAGGAGCGTCAAGCTGAATATCAAACAGGTCAGCCAAAACAGCGTGTTTCAAACCTCACTCATGATATCAGTCTCAACAGGATTACGAAGCTGACAATGTTGATGGAAAACGGAAGGATGGTAGCAATAACGAAAACAAATGGCACGGTTTCCGCCACTTCTGATGAAGTCTCCCTACGTATAATAAATACATGATGTTATGGGAGGAACGTGGAGGGATTTGACAAAATTCAAATATAATTTTACTCATGAAACATTCGGATTACTTCCATCTGATTTTGAAGGCTGAATTCACAACGAGATTGTCTTTTTCTCTAAATTTTTATAATTTATTCAACAATATATCCTGAGAAACTAAGTGAAATGAAAGCTGAATTGTTTATTAATGAAATAACAGAAATGCCGTATAGATAGATAATTTCTCCAATAGTAGACATAAGCGAGCAAATTGATTGGGATCTTTTCATGAATAGGTGAAGTTTTGTTCTCTAGAAATTTCTTAGTTCTCATAAAAGAACTTGATGGAACTTCAAGAAATTCTTTAATTGAATCATTTGTTCCCTGTAGTGTTGTATTGTGCATCACTTGAAGAACTTCATATACCCTATATAATTACAATGTGTTTATGGTTTACGTAAAACTCGACACGATATTCTTCAGAAACTAGCTGGTTCCTCATAGGGAGCTGATGTAATAATACTTCTTACGGCAGCGCTAGTTTTGGTTTTTTCTGCTGCTGAATATTGTTGCCCTGTTTGGCTGAACAGTGTTCATGTAAAAAAAATGATGCCCAACTAGATTTTTCTATGAGGATTAATACTGGTACTATCAAATCTACACCTAGTCCTTGCTTACCAGTCCTCTCAAATATTGTCCCTTCCCATATTCGCAGAGAGACAACAGCTTTGAATTTCTGGAACAAATTTAAATCCTTTCCAAATTAATTTCCTAAACTCTCCCATATTCCAGATAACAAGGTCCCCAGATTGAAGTCGCGTAAACCTTTTTGGACAAATTTTCCTATTGATATGAATAGAAGCGACGGAGAAATTTGTCAATCTGAATGGAATGTATGCAATTTTTTCAATAAAGATCTTATTACTGATCCTTCCATAAGAGTTCCTGGTTTTGACCTTCCCAGGAGAATATGGTCTGTTCTAAATCGCTTTAGAACAGGCCATGGACGATGCAACAGCATGCTCTTCCGATGGAATTTGGTTGAGAGCCCTAGTTGTGAGTGTGGGGAAAATGAGGAGACTATAGAACATCTTATAAATAGTTGTCCCATTTATAAATTTCAAGATGGTTTCGAAGCTATACATAAAGTAACAAATTCATTTCTGAAATGGGTGGTTCAAAATAATTTAATTTATTCTGAATAATTGGTTTCTTTTCTGCTTTCGTCATTTTTCATTTCAGAAGAATCTGTTTATCTGAGTCCATCGACGAATAACATGAACATGTTCTCTTAGATCACACTGATGTCTTTCAAGATTTCCCTGATATTAAATATTTTATGTGATTTTTTTTCACGGGCCAGGTAAGGGTTTTTTTTCAGCTGAGATTTTTTCCCTTTCCTCATTTAATCATACTGCAGACCTGTATGGTTTTCCTCTGTTGCTTGGAATGATATAAAAGTGTACCTCTTACCTGTAACAGACTGATATTTCCCGAGAAATATTGAATCTTTATATACATATATATATATTAGACTGTTTCAAAAAAATCGACATTTTTGTTTTCACGAACCCCCCCCCCTAATTATCTTCAGGGTATCGAAAAGAGACCTCTATGAAAATATCAGCTCCAAATAATAATATTTAGAGGTCGCTCATCAATTATTTCTATTTTCCCTACTAATAGCAGGGAAAAAATTTCTTTTTTCAATAAAAAATTCCTAGAGCAGAAACCAATAGACGAATTTCATTGTGTGATACATTTTCGTGTAGACAATCAGATACTCTACAAAAATGACCCTTACGATATTTCGCTAAAACGGCCCCTTCAAAAGTAATTCGATTCGATGCTAATATTGAGGTATTTTTCAAGAAAAAATTATTCAAAAAAATCGACTTTACTTGTTTTCACGCAACCCGCCTTCTAATCATCTTCAGGGCATAGACAAAAGCCGTCTGTGAAATTATTAGCTTTGAATATTAATATTTAGAGGTCGCTCATCGATAGTTTCTATTTTCGCTGCTGATGGCAGGAAAAAAATTCTTTGTTCAATAAAAAATTTTTTGTTCACGGACCAATAGACGGATTCCGCTGTATGATACATTTTGGTGTAGGGAACTAGATGCTCTACGAAAATGTCTCATACGATATTTCGATAAAACCGCTCGTTCAAAGGTTATTCGAACTTTTTCTTCAAAAATACCTCATTATTAATACTTTATATTGAGTTATTTTGAAAAAAAAATTCAAATAAGTGGTTTTATCGAGATATCGTATTGAACATTTTCGTAGAGTATCTAGTTCCCTACACCAAAATGTATCATAAAGCGGGATCCGTCTATTGGTCCGTGAACAAAAAATTTTTTATTGAACAAAGAATTTTTTTTCCTGCCATCAGCAGCGAAAATAGAAACTATCGATGAGCGACCTATAAATATTAATATTCAAAGCTGATATTTATATTAGATATTTGGATATTCATATGATTTGAGTACTTGTGAGGTGTTTATTCATTTCAATTTTTTTTAAAATATCAAATAAAAGTTTTAAGGGTATTGTATCATAGGCCTTCTCGAGATCAATGAACACTAAATGAGTTGCTAAATTTCTGGCTGTTCTTTTTTCTATTATCTGTTGGAGAGTGAAAATATTGTCCATACAAGATCTTCCTGCTCGAAACCCACCTTGTTCTTCCATGTCATTATATTCCTCCTCAATCCTTTTCTTCAATATACGACCGTATAATCTTCCTATAGAGCTGGTCACACTTATTCCTCTGTAATTTCCGCACATTCTCCTATCTCCTTTTTTAAAAATGGAACTTATATGGGCTAGGTTATAATCTGAAGGAATATTTTGGCCTTTAATCAAACATCTATTGAATAAATGTTTTGAAGCATCCAATAGATCATCTGGTCCGTATTTGACCAGTTCAATAGGAATATCTCCTGGACCTGAAGCTTTTCCGTTCTTCATCCCTTTTAATTCCTTCCTTAGCTCTTCTTTACTTATTTCACGTATCTTGGAATCCATCACATTGATGTCCTCCAAATCTCCCAGGAAGTTCATACAATTTTCATCCATTTCTAACCGTCAGCGATCTGCAGCGTGTTTTATGTTAATTCTATTCCATTTATTTTTTTCTGTATTGTGGTAGTATGCCTTCATTTGGAGACATAGATATGATGTTGAGCCTTGAATTCAAGAAGGCTAGTTTTCTAAACAATCTGCCTCCTCAAATGATATTAAATATGTGGCTACAGCAAGATGGAGCCCCATGTCACAACGCTGCCATTGTGAAGAGATATTGAGATCAAGTATTCCAAAATAAATGTATGGATCAAAATGGCTAGATGACATAGATATGAGTTTGTTTCGTAAAATGACGGAGGTTTTGTAACAAACTATTTGTCTTTTTTTATATCCATTAAATATTATATCTCATAACTTATAACAATAAACATTTTTTTCAATAACAAACGAAACATTTCGAATCATATATATTCTTTATACCGACCATTATGATCCATACATAAGTTATATCATTCGCCTATTTCATCATAAGTTACTTTGGTCAAAATATAAGGGTCTAATACTTGGACACATGCGTTTCTTATTTTTATTTTCAAATGGTCCAAGTTATTAGAATCAGTTTGGTATACCATATTTTTCAGGGTACCCCTCAGAAAGTAATCCATGAGCTTTGGGTCTGGCAATACCTGATGGGTGCATTGGTTCCTATCTATTCATTTTTAAATTCTTGATCTAAATATCTCTTCACAATGGCAGCGTTGTGACATGGAGCCCCATCTTGATGTAGCCACATATTTCATCTTATTTGAAGGGGCATATTGACTAGAAAACTAGCCATCTTGAATTCAAGGCACAAAATCATACCTATGTCTCCAAATAAAGGCATACTACCACAATACAGAAAAAAATAAATGGAACAGAATTAACATAAAACACGCTGCAGATCACTAACGGTTAGAAATGGATAAAAATTGTATTCAAAAAGAAAGTTCAGTCCCTGGAGAAAAAATTTTTGAAAGCGCCGCGACGCCTGGAGTCTTTATTTATTCAACAGATTTTTATGCACATCTCAAGTCGACATTGACTTGTTCAAAACGCCATTCACAGAATGAATAAATATTCGGACGTTTTCGAGAAAATTGGGGTTACCAAGATAAGTGAATCATCCTGTACATTCCCTGTAATTGGGTTCTACCTGTTGGAAATAAATCCTTCTTATTATTATTATCTCGCCCATACTATCGGACAATCAGCACTTGGTATGATATATAATAGTAGAAAAAGTCTGGGTGGAACGAGATTTTCAAAATGTGAGAAATTTCGTTTTTCTAAAGATGAGGCTTAGTAATTTCCATCTAACCAGCATTTGATCTTATGAAGTCAAATAATTAAGAGTTTCTATGAAACCATCTTGTTTATTTCTGGTAGGCAGAATATTCGACTTTTCCATTCAATTCACGTTTTCTCAATTTTTCCGAACATTATCCGAAGAACTCTGAGAATGTTCGAAGATTACATTAGCAAAATACTCACTTCGGGAGATCGAAATAATATAGAGTTGGGGATTCTGAAGAAATCGCAATTTTCTTAATCGGAGTGTGGAGGGCAATTAGCCTCGACCCTAATAAAACAAATGTTTTTGGGTCAGACTGACCCACCATCCTCGAAATTTCAGTTAACCTTTTCATTCTTCCAACCCATTTCATTCGATGGCGGATTAGTTATCAGATCTGATTGCATCTGAATAAAATATAGCCGAGTTCCAGTGAATCACTACACTGAATAACACAAGTTGGTGAAAATTGGAAATAGGAAATATTCTAGCTTTTACTCTCGAGCATGATCGAGTGAATTCTACATTTCCCAATAGAATCATTGTTATAGAAATTAATTTGGAAAATTACTCAGGAAGCTATTTGGGACCAGCGCATTCGCCAATTTGATTCATATTTTCAATAAATATTTTTCGGAGAATGACTTCATAGTTCGTTCGAGGATTTCATGACCGCAGATACTGACATTGTGAGAGTCTTCCGAGCTTAGTACATTAGGAATTATTACACCTAACGTTTCTCCTACATCTGCGGTACTCTTCTTCAGAGGATTCTGGGTATGAGATTTTCTGTTCTTGTTGTTTTTATGTTTATAAGTCTCAATGATTATATAGGTACTGTGTCACAAAGTAGTTGAGTCTACACTGTTTCCCAGCTTTTATTGAAGATAGAGACATTCGGTTTTCGCGTTCTTGTGTCCCTTTCTTGTAAAACTATTTAATCCAAAAAATTCCATTTTGTTTCTGAAACACAAGGCAAAATCGGAAATGTTCACTTTTTTAGAGATGTGATTATTTCTCAGGCACTCTATAAGAACAAAAAACAAGAAAACTGCTTCTAATAGATATTTTTAAGTGAAAGTCAGTGGCGTAGTTAAAAAAAACTTGGTATTTTTCAAATGGAACACCTTGTATATTTTAACGTCAAATTTTTGCATTTTTTTTTCTGAATACATTGATGTATCACAACCTTATCTTCAACAAATTTTAGTTAATTCATATTTAAGTTCTTTTTTTTTAATAGTAGGCAATGAATTTTTTCACACATGCATTTATTTATTACTTTTAAACGCCATGTGCCTCAAAACTATACATTTTATTATATTTTGAATATAAACTCAAAATATCACTCTTCAACATAAACTTGAGGATGGTGAAAACGATGCATGTTCAGCATTTATGCATGTATTGAAGAATTTATGACCTACTATTGAAAAAACAAACATAAAATATTAATTTTTTTAATTTTCGAAGCTAAAATTCATTAAGGGTTTGGTTGTGATGCATCAATGTATTCAGAAAGAAAATGCAAAAATTTGGCATTAAAATATACAGGGTGTTCCATTTGAAAAATACAAAGTTTGTACTCAATCTTAGAAACAGAGCTCTGAAAAAAAATTTACTACGCCACTGACTTCTACGTGAAAATATCTATTAAGAGCAGCTTTGATTTTTTTTTATCGTATACAGTGCCTGCGAAACAATTACATCTCAAAAAAGTGAACATTTTCGTTTTCGCCCTGTATTTTAGAAACATAAGTAGTTGGAATATTTTTGATTGTGCATTTGACAGTTTTACAAAAAAGTGACACAGGATCGCGGAAACCGCATGTCTCTATCTTCGATAAAAGCTGTGATACAGCGCAGTCTCACCCAATTTTAGATACAGTGTACATCAATTTCTTAATAATTTGACCCTTTATATCTCGGGTTATCTGAATTTTTAGTAAATACTTTTTCGCAAGAAATGATGACCATCTTCTCAGATTTGAAAAAAATTTTGATTGAATATTCAGGGTCGAGTAGTTTTACAAAATAAACTATTTTTGATAATGAAGCAGTAAAAAAAATGATAAATCGCCATATCTTCGTAACCATAGATTTTTGGACCATGCTTCACTCGAGATAATTTGCTGCAAATGACGTCTAGTATGTATATTTTGAAAGATCACGCCGAATTATTAAACACCTTGTAGATAATTAATTATTTGGCAGAAAATCATCGCTGGTGCTATCCAGAGCTCAAGCATACGTTCTCTACTGAATTCATATCAACAAAATTTGACAAACCGAACAATTGAGCTAGAAGTTTCCGAAACAATCATGTCAGCAGTTTGGACGCCACGCAACAATGGGTAGGTACATAGATCCATATTAACATGCAGTCGAATGAGTTCGGTTCGGATCTGATCAAGTTGGCATCCAAACCAATGTCCAATTCCGATCTCGAACTGTTTGGCAAATGATTGGAAGTGACAGGTCTATCTATTCGGCCCTTCCTTCTTGAAAGGAACGGTACAAATATCGCAATGACACCTCCCCCTACCGGGAGAATGATTTATAGAGACATTGATTCGACAAGTTGCTCAATTGGAAGATCTCATGCTGAATTTCGATTCGATATCTATTGTAATTTTATTGAAGGTGAACATTATTGAGTTATCATGTGATGGGAACGATTGGGTTAATATACGTCTGGTAACCAGCCAGTTGGAATGGGTTGATGCATTCACGAATTGATTCCATTCTGGTCCCTGATTTCTACAAAATAACTGGGATTTATCGATTTATTATTTGAATGAATTTCCAGTTCATCGCAGTCCAATGAATTCATGCCTCATTTATTGGAATCTATATTTTCATGATTTCATCACGTGCATTTGTAAGTAAGCCAATGCGATGTTACTCATATTAAATGTATTCTGAATAAGAATTACACAAAACCAAATTTGGCAACTTTAATTTCGAACTGGCATTAATCAGAAGTAAATTGGTCATAATCGGAATCACATTGGCACGAGTTACTTCAAATTGACAATAAACAAAATCAGATTGGCACCTATCAGTTCCAAGATGACACTGAATGAATCCATTGCATTGTTCATTGATTTGTCAGTAACAAGTAAATAATTCTGAAAAATTCAATACCTTATTCGAACGAATGTAAAAAAAATGTTGTTACAAAATTTGAGCGACCGATTTGTGCATTATACAGGGTGTCTCAAAACTAGTGAATCAAACGTCACACCACGATAGAGTGGACTACTATCAAATGACAAAAACATTAGTTCAACAACAACATTGAGCTTCGAACTGGTATTCCACAATCTACCACCCAGAGGATATTAAAAATGTACCATGTTTACCTTGTACAGACATTAGAAACGCACGCAACAAGTGTGCGATTCTGTCGCATCATGAATGCAAAAATTAACGAAAATCCCAATTTGTTCGAAGCCGTATTATGGAGTGACGAATCGCAGTACCGAAAAGATGGCTACATAAATTTTTCTTGTATCCTATAAGCAGATGATAAGTTCAAGAATAGTAAGTATATTCTAAAACAAGTTGCAGAATGAGCAGAATGCTTTCGAAAACTCGCTCCTTCGTCGCTCTTTTTCGAATTTCGCATTCGTGTTGGAATTGTCTTCTGCAACGAGTATTAGACGATATTTTCTCTATTTCAGTGAAGTTTTGTGGAAAACTCTCGAAATTCAAATAAAAATTCAGATTAGTTACTTTTGTATTGTATCTTGGCAGTTGGTGTCACTAACGAAATTTGACAGATTGCAGAATTTGATTCGAAAATTGAGTGGATCGGAGGTCAGTACTGACAACCACTAAACGAAAAATATAACTGAAAACAATGCTGTAATGAGTTTAATTACAGCACTACTTTCAGTACTGTAATGAACTCATCACGATACTGAAATAGAGAAATAATGTTAATGACATGCACCAATTTTGAATCTCTAGAAAAGGAGGAAGTTTTCAAAACTGTTTACAAAAAACAATTTATATAATTTTTTTAAATTAGGGAAGGGTTTATACAAATTAATAAAAACTATGTAGAAAAATTAATTCTTTTAATTTTCATTTGTTGAGGTTTTCGATTAACTATTTAGAATAATTTTCATTAGGGATGAAAATAATTGGATTGAATCTGGGATTAATATAAGCCAAAATTGCTAACCTCAATCACATACGGCCTTGTGATTGAAAAAAATAGTTCGAAAATCGGTAAATTAGGTATATTCATAAAATTCCAATTATTTTGGAAACGGTGAATTTTCGCTGCACTAATGTTGGTGTCATT